>JAODJX010000020.1:13670513-13715781 GCA_026776945.1 Isichthys henryi | reverse complement strand
TGCCCATTGCTTCCGGGATAGGCTCCGGACCCCCCGCGACCCAGTAGGATAAGCGGTTTGGAAAATGGATGGATGTTATAACATTGTAAGAAATGTCTTGTTTTGCGAGGGGAACAAGAGACAAGGCTAGACTGTGGGTAAACCTTCAAAGGGAAGATCAGTAAGGGCTTCTATCTCCAAGCTTGACCTGGTGTCCTTGTGAGCCAGGGCCCCCGTTCTGCGCTGCGTCTGCTTCCCCCATTACAGCTTATTTTGTAAGTTCAGTGGCAAGGCGGGCATTATTAAGTGCCTTTGAAAGCCTTGAAAACAGCCCAGCCTCCATGGGTCCAAGGGTCCCTGACACGGTTTGTTCTTGTGACCTGAGTTTCCGGAGCACGCCCCAAGTGTCCCTAATGAGGCTTGGGCCAATGGGGTCATGGACACAGATTAGTCTGTGTCGTCTGCACAGACAATGCCTTGTCATGGAGTGAAGGGCAAATTTCCATAACTTCCTCAGTCCATTTTGTCAGGCTTCCTCATCATGTGCTACAGGATTGGGAACCAAACTCAATCATCCTCATGTGGTCCAGCAAAGAACTTTTGTTAAATTTTCAAAACTTACAAAATCCACCGAAATGGTATTTACTTATGAACTTATCTGGTCCACATATCCCGTGGACTAAGTGAGTTTTGGAAATTTGCTCATCACTTGTTTGATTTGTCAACTTTATTGGTGGTACCATTACTGTATATTTCCCGTGTTGATGGCGATGAGGTGGTACGTAGGAACTTCATGTGTAGCTTTATAGGGATGTTTTATAGGGATGTTTTACAATTACTGTTGGCTTCTTTAGGATTGAATGGTCATTGGGAAAAGTCCTTTTATACCTTTTGGTAGTCAAAGAAGATAATCCATGTTTTACCACAGCCAGAATGAAAGCAGAATTATGATGGAAAAAATTTGCACCCTCCATCATCTTTTCAAAAGTCACAACACTGAGTGCCCCTATGTTTATACAGTGCCAAAGTACTCTTCAGAGGAGATAACACCACACTGATCCTTATCCTTTGTCCTGTGGGCAGAAAATGCTAGCACATAATGTAGACCTTGCTCGAATCCCCACCCCCCCCAGGCCTGCGTCTCTGGTTGCAGTGAGCAGATGGCAGGGGTGGGTGGCGAACATCCTGTGCTTCTTGAGATCCAAACGGTCGGCCAGAGGATTGGCATTCAGATACCAGGTGACGACGTTCGGATAGGCGTCACTCATGCATGTCAGTGAGCCGGTATTATCGATAAACAAACAAGAAGAAAAAAACTCAAGAGTGGTAATTCTATGGATATGTGTTATCCATGTATGATGGTGTGCTATGCTGGTGAAGCTGCCATGTATCGACACTTGAGCTACTTGTGTTTTGGCATCGGGTCACTTTCAGGCTGGTGCTGGCATCTCTTGGTGCAGCACGGAATCCAAAACCTCCGAACAAGATGCCCATGCTAGCTTCTTTTGAAGTCGTCACGCTCCTAATTCACAAAGACTCTCTGAGATGCTGCGTTTCAGTGTCTCCTTCAGAGACCCCACATCGGGGGTCATAGAGCAAGAATGCTCTTATCTGCGACTGGGGTGCAGTATGTCCGGGTGTGGGGGCTAAAATTAAATCCCCGGCCACACTGAGTGCATGCTCTTTGTCACTTACTGACTCAAACTATTACTATGTCACACCAGAGTTTCTCCTGAATAAAAATAGACCGAAATTGCCGAAAGTGTTGAGGACGCATTGAGGACTGTGATTGAGGACAATGATTGATTCTCAAGTGAGCCATAATCCAACTTGAGCTAGCTGTTGTTGGCCTAGAGCTAGCGGTCTTTAACCGTGCCTTAGTCGAACGGTACCGACCTTGAAGAGTAACCCATGGAAGGTAGCAGGAAGGCTTCCATGTCGTACTGAGCACTATTCTACGAGCAAAGTGACCCTGTTAGCGAAGGGCTGTTGCAGGAGACATCTACTAGCATGGCTTAAGCAGCAGCTGCCAAGGTTATCTAAGGTGATGGCAGGTTGTTTACTCTCTGAAAAACTCCATGCAGTCAGGCTGGTTTTTCATTAAGCTATGGTTCCTCGCAGTACCGGGAAGCCTTTGCACTCCTTCACTTTTGGCCCTCAGCAAAAGCACACATTGTTCTGCTTTTGTTTCGCTCGCAAGCCACGCCCCAGTCACCCCGAAGATCCCTCTGACGTTGAGGTGCATTAGCCCGCGCGCTGCGGCATGATGGATAAACCGGAGACTAGAAGCTAACCCAGCAAGTTAGTGCCCATCCCATGTAAATTGTTTGCCGCTCTTTCCTGCACGCTGATCCTCTGGTGACATCTAAGCTTCTGAGTCAACAACCCCGAGTGACACTTAATCTGCAGCCTGGCGCCCATTCACTGTCATGTCTGTGCATCCTCGCCTCTCCCACTTTATCCTCCATTAAATGGTTTGTCGATTAAGGCGCTCATTAACCCGTACGACATCATCCACCCTGTTCTTGTTTTTTTGAAAAACCGTTGGACTCCACTGACTGGCACTCATTTACCTCCTATAGAGCGCTTCCATACCCTCCCAAAAATATGAGATAGAGCGTGAATGAGAGGCCAATGGGGAACTGGGCGGTCTGAAATGACTGACCTTTTCAGCTCATCTTCATGACGAGATATTCTGGGGAGAGGCACTGTTGGGCATGGTGGGGGAGGGTCGGTGGATACCTGCTGCCGATGAGCCGCTGTGCCTGAGGTCAGGGTTAATCTGCTGCAGAATGCTGTAGAAAGGGCTCCTTTATGGAGTGCTAATGGAGTGCTAATGCTGCCGGAGAATGCCGGAGGAACGGTCACTTTCAGCCATTTGTTTGTTTACGTCCCCCAAGGTTATGGACTTCACCCTTGCAGGATTGCGCTCTTGGATTATGCCGTGATTTATGGCCGGTCTTCACCTTGTGTGCGCCCCTGGACCGCAAAGGAGTTGTTCAGGCGTCTGTGCATATTTCTTTGCCTAAACATAGGCAAATACACTGCGCAGCTGCACACAACAAAGGAACAAACAGAGCAGCAGGGCAATCAAACTTAACAGATGACAAAGCGAGACTATAAAGGTGCTCCAGGGTTGCCCTATCACATGGGGCTACAGCAGGTGTGTCAGCTGTAAGCATGATTGGCTGGACCGGCTTCTATTCATGCTATAGATGAAATAATGACCTGGAGGCCTCTTTGCACCAGTTTTACCAGTGTGTATGTGGATCACCTTGCCGCACGGTCATGGTACCAGGGCCGTTTGGTATCTGTACTCAGCCGAAGCCTCCAGAGACTGGGTTTATAGCCTGTCTCTGTGTTTATGGCTTCCTCTGCTGAAATGTGCATAAAGAGTGGGAGGTGTAGCTGGGGGGGGGGGGGGTTGTTATTTACCGGCCTGCTCACAATGTGCACTGTGGTCCCAGCCGTTTCCTACCTTTGTGTCTACGAGGGTTGGGACTTGGGGCCGGATATGGCCCTCGCCCGCCAACCCCCTGGCGTTCCATCACACGGCAAAATAAGGTAGCTTGGTGTCAGACCTCTTCGCTATGATCCAAGGCTAAGTGAGCCACCAGTGCTGAGAGTTTGGGAACCATTCTGTGGGTTCAACTTTTTTTGTGTTCTTTGTATGTTGATTGCTGAAACTAGGGATAAGCTGTATCGTGGTTATCTGGCATTACCTTGTGGCGTGGTGGTGGTCAAGTTCAGGTGATCCTTACTGTCGTACGTGAAACTCTGGAGCAAGAGCCACATTCGCTCCAGCCTTCCAGGTGGTAACTGGATAAATATGGTAAGTCGCTTCGGTTGGATGCGTCATCAAAGCAGCGAGATGTAACTGTGAGACTTCACGCTGATGTCATTCTTCATTCTTTCCACACCTCCTACATCCCACCTCTGATAGCTATTTTTTTGTCTTGTTCCCAAGACCGGCACAGACCATTTCCATGTGAGAAAGACGGGCACAGAAAGTTGATGGCATTTCCTCTGTCAGTGAAAAAAAACCTACCTTAAGAGTGTTATACCAACCTGTGGTTGTGGCCCTTCTGTGTTTAGTGGCTTGAGCCCCATCAGTGTCTGGTGCCTAGTGCACCGGCTTGTGTTTACAGAAGTGGTCCTGGGCTGTTCCAGGTGAGTGCTGCCAAGCATGTGTGGCTTGGCTCGGGGCACCGCGGCCCCTGGGTGGTAATGGTGGGGGTAGGAGGAAGGTTTGGAAACGGGCCAGGCAGTCCTAGTCCTACGCCAGGTATGCTTTGCTGTTCCTGGGCGGCGCTTGAGAAAGTTCCTTTGAGAATTCCTGAGTTAGGCATGAACATTGGAGAGGTGGGCGGGGGAGGTATAGGAGTCAAAGTTTGCCAGGAACCTGGATTACGCCATTTAGTTCTGCAGGGGGTTCTTTGATATGCTTTCCGGTTTCCCATGATGGCACACCCCAGCCCGGCTTTTATGACAACAGTATTCACTGGAATGTATGTTTACCAGGAGAGGCATGTTCTTGTGAACGTCGCACCTGATTGGTTGGCAGTGGCCAGGCAGACTTGCTGAGCTTTCCGCGACGTGTTGGCCTCCCGGAGCCGCTCACGTGCCATCGTGGACTTACTGTCATGACGCTGTCATTCCTCCCACTTTGCCCGCGTGCTAGATTCAGTAAACACTTTCTTCGTCTCTTTGTTACATCCTCTCGTGTTGGGCGTGTTGCTTTTCTGAACCTGTCAGATACTGCAGCACCATAACGCCTAGGCTCACCCGGGCTGAAACCCAGGGGCCTCTGCTAAAAAGGGGCCTCAACTAAATTGTTTAATAAAATATTAAAACTCCCTGATGAACAACTTTCACCATTACATGTCATACCTGAGGCTTTCAGTCCAGATGGCACTGTGGACCAGCAGAACGAGACAGCGACCCAGCACAGAAGGGAGTGATAGGTTATGTTCCTGAACATGGGGTGAGTCTGGGTGAACGAGCTGAACGTGCAATATGGACATGAATGTGAAAAACACAGAAGGCCGTTAAACAGTCTCAGTTTTCTCCAGTCTGTGGAAAATGGCTAGAGGCTGTCACCGTGAACTAGCGCAATGCTGGTGTACCTGGGCGGTAATCAGGAATTTGAATGTTGCATCTCTCTCTCTGTTCCCCTGCGGGGCAGGGTGGGTGCATAATTCTGAGCCTGGGACGAAGACGCTTGCTGGAATTTCAGAGCGAACAGCGCCCGCACTCCTGACCCATCGCAGAGGGTCTGAAAGGACCGGCAGCTCCAGCAGGCCCGTGCGCACATCCAGGCCAACTGCCTCAAAAGCAAGTCCGGCTGGAAAGTGGAAAGGGGAAAGGGGAAAGGGGGCGGGAAGGTGAACAGCCCGGCCCCGAGCCGCTGCGATTTCCCTTCCTGTGGCGAAGCCCCAGAGCTGACAGCCCCCCCATCGCTGATAAAGTGAAAAGGACACGCTTGGATGACTGAAGGGATGAAAAGCCACAAGCTGGCTAGGGGGGGGCGAATGTAAAAACCCACGCAGACAAGGCAGCCTGACGGCACCCCCACCCCCCAGAAGGAGGGAGTGCGGATGGGGAATTCCAGACCTTCCCATAGCCTGGGTTTGCCTTTCGGGGGGTGGGGGGGTATCGAGGGCTAAGTGTTTCACTGACACATTAACTGCCTATATCTGAAGCGGGTATTTTGATTAAAAGGAGAATGCTGCACAAATGCTAGGCACCCAGGTGCTGTGGGTTGGGCGGCCTGCTGCCAGCCACTAGACAAGCCAATGTCATGGCCAGACCCCCTCCCCCCCCCCAACTCAGAACCAGTCAGAACAGGTTGCTTTGACGGAGCAGGTCCTTACGTGTTGGCAACTGGCCAGCAGAGCCGTATCCGGCTGCATGTCAGGCGGCATTCCCGCTCGCGCTGCCGCGGCACCTCGACCGTGTCCCTCCTCCCACTTTGGCAGGCAGCAGCGGTGCTGGTGGAGAGAGTCGTGGTCGGCTACAGCATTGGATCCCCGATCTGCCTTCAGCCTTCAATGGTCGCCTTGTCTCCCTTACTCGCCCGTCTCATCTTACCCTGGCCTTTTGTTGAGTTTCTCGCACAGACCTGGAACATTCCAGTCTCCCCGTTGCTTGCTTAGGACATCAGCGAACTGAACAGGGTGGCTAAGTACAGAGTCACCAACCTAGTTCAGCTGCCCCCCCCCCCCCATTAATGCTGACAAAAATGCACATGTGAATGAGGAAAAGGGAAGAACATGGTTTTATGATGCTTTGAGGTCTTATGTTGCGTTCCATTTGAACTGGGAAATTTGAATTTCTGAGTTCCAAGTCAGAAATTTGAACTGGAACGCCCCCTGACGTCGAAGGGATCTCTACATCCCCCATCTCAGAAATCAAGATGGCTGCACTCTTCATCCACAGAAGTGAAAACTTTATTAAATCAGTCATAGACACAGTACTATCCAACCGCTAAATATGGACATGTTGCTACGTTTTTATGCGCAAAATTCCTCGTAATACCTTCTTATTACCTGATACTGTTAACAATGGCTAACAATGAACCTAGCTAGAACTGGTATTGCTAAATGACTTTCCGATTTGTACTGGAACGCGGTTAAAAAAAGCTGTGACATCATTCCCAGCTCCGACTTCCGACCTTCAAGGTAAATGGAACACAGTGTTAGACAAGAAGGTGTCAAAAGGAAGTAGAACGTAGCTCTTCACATGGAAGTGATGACATTAACTGGGAGGGATGTGGAGCCCACATCACCAGCATAGATGTGGATGGCTTTACTAGTCTTCCTCCCAGAGGAAGATGTTCCGCCTTCTCCGAGCGACCCACTCCCCCCACTGCCAGAGTCTGAGTAACATTGTTTATGGGTTTTAAAGAGAGGATCTGAAATTAATTTGGTGGTTCCCGTCCGTGCAGTTGCCCATGTAAACACAGCCCCCGTGGCCAAACCACAAGTTATTATTGCTGCCGCGGAAGGCGGTGCAAGGAGGATCTGCTCTGTGAGGCAGGAGTGCGGGAGGTTGTGGAGAAGGCGGGAGCTGCTTTAGCGACACATGGGTGTCACTAGTGTTATTAATAATGCACACGTTTTATAGATCAGGGTTCCTTTGACATAATATTATAGCTATTATTATTTTTATTGTTGCGTAGCTGATGTTGACAGCTGAAATGTTTTCAGATTTTATCCGTGGGTATTCCGACTGCAGAAGTTCGACAAGTGTTCTGACAGTAAAACGGCAGGGCGTGGTGAGACTGCTGGACATCTGTGCCCTCGCACTCTCCAAACCCCCATTCCCCCGAAAGGCCTCTGGCTGTTCCTCATAACACACTTCTCGCAGCCCCGCAGACAGAGAGTGGCCCAGTCGCCATGGAGAGCTTTGATTCGCCTGTACCCTTCTTGGCTTTTGCCTGAGGCTCTGGGAGGCAGCCGTCCCGAGTGCCACATTCGCTTCAGCTTGATTCCATTATTCGGGAAATCAAGGGAAGAACTTTTGACCCTTGGTTTTAAACAGCGTCTCTCTATTTTTTCTAATCCAATGAAGTAGGGTGCGGGGTTCAGAGTCGCTGTCTTCCTGGGCCCCCCCACCCCGGCCTCAGTGCCTGGTTTGATTTAGCCTGGCCCTGTGGCGTTCTGGTCCATCAGCCAAGCATGGCTTTTCACTGCCCACGTTGGACCTGGGTTGCCGCTGCTTTGCTCGTATAAGAGTGAACGGGCCAACCAGAGAGCTCCGGGAGGTTTCTGGGGGTGCAGTGAGGCCAAGAGTTGGCCGGATCCGTGGAAAAATGGCGGCCACCTTCAGATCCACGCCGTGGGGTTGACCTGGGATTTTTGGCTCCACCCTCTTGTGTTCCGGCACCCGTGTTGGATAATCATGATGGCTACCTGACTGCCGACAAGGGTTTCGCATTTGAGCCCGCTGATGGCATAGATGAAGTGGTGATCGTTATTGTTAACATTGCCATTAGTGTGATTATGATCATTAATTGTGTGTATGTGAGAGGCTGTTGCTCAGTCTACACCATGGTCAAGGAAACCAGGCCTGCTCACTGGTACACCCAGTCAGGTCGCCAAACCTCAGCCTTCAATGGGGCTCTTAACACCCCTTTGACTGGGTATGAACTTCTGTTCTGGAGGTCCTCAGAGTCATGGGTGTCTCTACACTTTATTCTCATTCCTTCTGCTTCACTGCCTTCTTAGCTGAGGAGGTTTCAGAGAGCTAGGTGAACCTTTTGGGCCAGAACCAGTGCCTCAGTGGTGTCATCCATAAATCCTTGATCGGTCTCAATCAGGAGGGCGAGGGACTGGTAGAAATGGTGACAGGTAATGTCCCATGGTCACCCCTTGGTCAGCTGGGGGGGGGGGGGGGGATTGTGCGTGCCAAGAAAAGCAGCTTGCCCCACCTCTTCTCTTACCAGCTTGCATTCCATTGGCCAAGTGCTCCCACTCCCCTCCGCCTTGCCACCTCAGCCCCCACCCCGGAGGGCATGCTGTCAGTCGAGGCTGGAGAGTGGATGATTCTCGGCTCCCAGACAATTGGAAACACAATAGGGGTAGTTAATCCGGTCCCACAGCCCTGTGGGAGATTTATTAGGGACGCTATACGTTGTGAGTTAGCGCTTTTCATTAGCTCTAAATGGCCTGATTGCACACCGTGATCCATCCAGCTCACAGGGCACATTTGATTATCACGCACGCTTGATCGTCAGTGACATGGGGCCTTCTGTACCCTATAATGCATCCCCACTCCCAGCTTGGGCCATATTTCTTCTGTGGGCTTGCTAACAATACAGGGACATAGCTTTAAAGTCAAGGCACATTTTACGCAAAGATCAGACAGATGCACTTTCGATTGTTTAGTTCTACCAGAAGGTTTATCTTGCCGTTTTATCTCTGAGCGCCTGAGCCGGATTCTGAATACCAAGAGGGTGGTTTCTGGGCCTTCAGAACCAGTGCAGATAAATCCTCTCATGCAGATAAACAGTGCAACTGTGAAATAGCGTGAAGTGTGAGGTGGACGTTTGGTGTCATTTTATGACTTTGAAGTTTTTTCGGAAGGCAAGTGGCTACAGGTAATTATGCAAACAACTTTCGTGAGCAGAAATTCATCGCAGTAGAGACTGATATGGCACGATGCAGGTGTTTAGGACCTTGCAGAGTGCGGATGCCCTTGGCTGAATGACTCGTGGCAACAGGAAACGAGCAGGATGCCCAGTTTGTGAAGCAGGGGCTATTCTCAGTATGCATATATATAGCAGTGAGTGTCACTAAAGCAGTCCTCCATCCTGATTTTTATCAGCCATTCCTTAAACGCAGCTGAATCGTGCAGCTCGCTGTAAGGCATTCCTAAATGCTGATGGTCGCAACCGAAGCCAGAGCCTGGTATGGTGCGGTTGTTTCCCTATTTACCAAATTGTGGATTTTTTTTTATTTGGAAACAGTTACTTTTGTGAGCAATTTTATTTGTTTTGTGTATTTCTTTGCCACGATTCTGCTTTGTGAGGACGCCCGTTTTCAGGCTACCCATTGAGGCCGTCTCTTAGTTCGCATGACTGTTCTGTGTCCAGTCGACTTCTGGGTAACATTGTGACACCACAGAGCGCCTGGTTCTGAAGACTTTGAAACAGGCACATCGCAGGACCTCCGATACACAGTTTAAGGTGCATCTGAAGCCTGGAAGTGGCAGGGCTGCCTTGCCTGGCACTGCTGGGGTGACCGGCTGGTCCTGATGCGTACGCTCAAACTTTGGCGCTCTCTTTTTCTCACGGGGGGGGGGGGGGGTAACTGAACCCAGGAGCCCACTCATCACAAGGGGCCTTCGCCTTTGTCTTGTGATTAACCGGGGTGAGGCGGGGGCGAGGGGAGTCGCCTTTTGCCAAACGGTACTCTGTCTGGTGTGTTTGTGCTGCGCTGCGCTAACATTTAGCCCCTCAGCCGCTTCCCACCAGCAGTCCCCGCTGCTCGCAGCCGCGCCGCGCCGGCCGGCTGGGACACGCCCCCCCCCCCATCCCCAGCCCCCCTCCCCAGCCTCTCACACCCACACAACACCCCCACCCCAGCTGCCTGCTGTTTCATTCACAACGACAAAACACGCCCAGTCAGACTCGGCCTTTCGTACCTTTTTCCAGCCCCCCCCCCCCCCCCCCCCCCCCCCGAACACGAAATCCTGGCATTCAGATTAAATGCTAAACCTCCACCATGTTCCTCCTAAATCCAGGGCATCTCATGGGAGCAGGTCAACCTGAAAAGACCGACAAAGAGTTGCCGTCGCCACTTCCGAATAAACGCAGCTCATTCTTCTTGGGTCATTCTCCTCTAGGAAACACACGACCGCAGGTGGACGACTCGGGTCAGATGCAACAATGCCAACGAAGACACAGAAGAAACATCATCGCGAAGTGCAGGAGGTCCCAGGTTATGTGGAGTGGCACCCTCGTACCCCTGAAGACTTCTGTTTGCTTTGCTCATCAACCAACCAGACAAATCGGTCGGTAAAGCAGAAGGTTGGACCAATGTCTTCTTCTCCACCTGCCTGGCTGCTCGTCCACTGCTAGGCACAGTCCCCGCCGCCAGGCTGTGTGCTCAGTGTCTGCTCCTGCCCAGCAGATACTTACTCTCCTGAGCTCTGCTCCAAAGCAGTGCTGTCCAGTGACTCAGAGAGACCGGAGCGCTCTCTGTCACCCTTCCAGCAATGTCATCTCTGTCCAGCCAAGGTTCTGACAGAGCTGTTCTCCTGCATGGAGCTCTGGGTCATGAGCCATGCATGAAGGTAGCCCACCTTTTCTTCTGGAGGATGCGAGCGGCTTTGGAAAGTCAGCGCGCTCTAATGGTGACCCCAAGGGCTTGGGACCTTTGAAACGCCCGTCTCTCCAGAATCTGCTCAGTTTCGACCCTGTCCCCCGCTGTGGACATTAAAGCGGCCCTCGGGTTAAAAATAGCTCGAAAGTGCTGACGGGGAAAACCTCCCACTCACACTGATGACCAGGACGGTTCAAAAAACTGCCACCACAGGACCGTTCGAATTTCTGCAGAGAAAGTAATAAAGTCATGCAATATTTGATACTGTATAACATCCAGAAGACATGGGACACGTCACTAAAGATAGCAGGAGTGGGGGTGGGGTGTCTGAGTGCAGTCATTGGCCAATCACCACACGGCACACAGGATCCCTGCCCTTCACATCCCACAAAAGCGTCACTCTCAAACGGTCACTCAGAGAAATGACAATCACGCAAAAAAAATGGATGCACCGTCCTCAATAATCACTCACTGCTTCTGCTATACTGCATCTCAGTATGATTTCTGCTTTTCAGTGACAGGATTGTCCCCTGCTCTGGAACAGCAACCGGTATTGCTATGTCAGGAGCCCACCCAAGTGGGGGGGGGGGGGCGCGCACACAAGATCGTGGCTAACTCCACATAGGCACGGGAAAGCCAGTCGCTCTTCGACTGGAACCGGAGCACAGGCTGCGCCCCATGGTGGGGAAACAGCAACGGGGCAACATGATACCGCAGAAGGAAGCAGGACGCGACCATAAGGGGCTGACAGACACAGAAGGTACCCGGGCCGGGTCTGAAACGCGGCCCAACACTCCCAGAATTATACGGGAATAAAAACAACAAAGCAGGTTTGCAGGAAAGATCAGCGTCCGCCTCTCAGAAAAGCCTAACGTAAGACTCAGACGGTCTTCACCCACTGAAAAGAAACATTGGGAAATTGGGGAACGTTCCCAGAAGGGAGGGAGCCGATGCAGAGCAGGGAGATTAAAGAAAGCGTGGGGGGGGGGGGGTGTGTGTCTCGGGACTACCATCTGAATAAAACCCCTCCCCCTAAACTTCGAGTCAGCTCCATAATGCCCCACACACACACACACACACACACACACACACACACACAAAGCCAGGCCCAGACGTGGAAAACAAAGGAACCTTTGAGTCCGGAGGTGGTACAGCCCATCTCGGCGGCATACTCAATGTGCGCCCTGCTGCTTCCTCACCAACAATGGCTGTCCATCCAAACACAGGTCATGTGACCGGCTGCAACAAGGAGCGGGGGCCCTCTTATAGGAATTCCACAACCTCGAGAGCCGCGCGTCCCCAAGGCCTCAGCCAAGGATCTCCATAGCATTTCCTCCGAAATGTTTACTGCTTTATACACGAGTGAAACAGTAAAAAAAAACGCAAAAACGTTGAAGAGCTGGAAAGCAGGCCGTACATTTCCCGCCACTTAATGACCGAGACTGCATTCTGCCAAAGTCCCAGCAATTCAGGCAGCCACAGAACCATTCACCGGCACACAATCCATCCTTCTCTGAGCCACAGAAACCAGAGTCACACGGTCACATGAGGGAGGCCGGGGTGACCTGCAGACATACAGAGATGGCTGGCAGGGGGGGTCTCCTGGTCACTATGGGAGGGGCCGCACGTTAAGCAGCGAGCCAGAGTTTGTGTGGGCCAGCTGGGCGATACTTGGCGATTACCAATCTGCAGATGAAAACCCCAACTGAGAACTGCTACAAACCATCTAGAACCTGGGTGTCCAAACCAGATTTCACTGCGACAGCGAAAATCTTGCATTTTCCTAAATGGCTGCAGTGTGGTAATATTTTCACTTCAAGGTTTAAATCTGAGGACATCAAGGTGTTTAGCCTACATTGCTTGAGAAGGCTCTCTCTGCAAAACTGGGTGACGGTGTGAAGCGTGAACTCCGCAAGTTACCATGGATGCACGTGTAGTATTCCTGGTGAATTAATAACTAAAGCAGCACCGTGGCAAGCGGCACGTGTGCACGGGTGACAGGAATCCCAGCCATGACCCATATCTGCTGCGTTTGTTGCATAACATTGACTTCCTGTCGTATTCGGGATACTACATCAGTGAGCATTAACAGCAAGGATTCTGTAGTCATCTTTATTTACACTCATTTTCTTAAGCAAACTGGTTGCAAGAAATGATTTATACAAAATTACCTGTTTATACGGCCAGACATTCTTCATTCTTCACACAGGCGCTAAACGTGGAGGACGATGACCAGAGAGACACAGGCGCTAAACGTGGAGGACGATGACCAGAGAGACACAGGCGCTAAACGTGGAAGACGATGGTTTATGTTAGACTCGCTATCTTCGTAACTAAGACCGACGCAGGCCACAGGCGAGCAGAGCACAGATATGTTCTTCCACAGCACGTACACTCAGCTGTCCACGATTAGCAAGGCTAAGGGGGTCATCATCTTCCTGTCGATTCCCAAAATGCTCCCGTAGCCATCTGACCGTCCGACGATCACCCTGGGTCGTGTCTCAAGGGCCAGACAGCAGAGGGCTGATATTAAATCAGGAGTTAAACACTTACACAGGGGTCTGCTCATGCGACTACAGAGGTCCTAAACATTCTGCTCAACATCAAAACAGCGGCGTATACAAAAGCCCGCAAGCCCTTCCTGTATGATGATTCACACTAAAAGCTACGGCTAAAAAGAAACACAAATTCATTGTGTTCTGTCTGGTACATCATTTTCGGTTTGGTATGTGAAATGAAATGAATATTTACTGATACAGGCGGAACCCAAATTCACGAGTTGACGTTCAACATGGAAAACAGTTTGCCAATTGCGGCTGTGAGTCGACTACGACTAATGCTGGTTACAGTCAGTCAAAATTGGAAGTTTGGGAATATTTTGGTTTCCCAATAAGTGACACCAGCACCAGAGAGAGAGTCAGCTGATCTGACCTAGACTGTCTGTCAGCTCTGAAGTCAGATATGTTGCTGGAATTACATCCAACATACTAACTCGTTTGGGTTGGTCTTCCGAGTGTCTGTGTACGACCAGAGCAAGGCAGAAACAGCTTTTGTCTTTGAAATTTCAAAACGATTCTGTTCTCTACGTCGTGCCGAAATCGTATCAAACTGTGAACCCAAGTCCACGATTCATACTGAACTATGAATTTTGTGTACCATTCCACCCGTACAAAATGTCTTAAAAAATTAACAATGACCTAAAGCAAAAATATTCCATCTATTCAGGGTAATGATAGACGGAAAGTAGGGCTGCACAAAACTGGAACAATTTCAAATATCGCGATGCAAATTTTTTGCGCTAAATATTACGATACTTATAAAGCAAAAAAGTAGAGATGGCATCAATCTGATATCCATTATCGGTATTGGGATGATACCTGCAAAAAATGCTGGACGGGGTATCGGGGAGGCAGGTGGCAAGAAACTGATTATATTTTCCATTCCGGAGAGGTCTAGCCTGAAAAATCGCAAAAAAAAGCTTGTGGCCTTATCCTTTTGATGGTAAACAGCGATACAAGTTTTTTGTATGTTTTTCTTGCAAAATGTATATTAAAGCTCGGTCAAGCTTTGTTCTTTGTTTCAATGCCATTTATGTCCCTCTATGTCACTTTCAACAGAGAGCCCCTGTCTGCACTGTGTAATGATTTTATTACAACTGTGGAAAAAAAAAATAAAGCATTCTGTAAACCTGGTGTTCTGGCCCAACTAATCAATTAATTCATTACCAAATCACACGATTAATCAATTATCAAAATAATCATTTTTTTACAGTCCTAAGAATATCTGCGCATCACTTAGCTCTGAAATTTCACATGAAAGCACCCTGAGAGCCAAGCTTGGACCACAGATTTCCATAACCAAGTCCTAGAAACAGCAGGCAGCTAGAAACATATCTGGGGAAGTGAAGCATTCAGATCACGAGCTGGCCTGTGGAAACCTGACGTGCATGTTCTTGGAAACCTGATTACTAGAAAGCACTTCTCTGGGATTCATTCATGGACCTCTGAAGGAACCGCTCATTAGATCTCTAACCAGCACACCATTCAAAGTATCAGCCCTTAAATGACACAGCACACTTTACATCAGGAGGGTGTCCCTGGAGACCACGTCACCTGACATGCACAGGGAGATGTTCCCTTCCTCCAGCCCTCTTGGTGTCCGTCCCTGGGGTAGGGGGCTGGTGGGAACCAGCTTCAGACAACAAGCAACAGCGAAATTCCATTAATCTATCTAGATATGACCTGTCATGTCCCCATCCCTCAGAGAGGAGTTAACAACAACTGCTCACACGGCTTTGAGGAAGTGGCCTAGGAATTATGTTCTATCCCAATTACTCCATTACTAAAAGAGCTAAAATGTGCTACGACCACAAACTAATTAGCTGTCAAACCCCTACCAGGAATGTGAGACCAGGCATAAAAGTCAAAGTAGAATCTCTTCCCACTGAAGGAGAAACTGAGCTTGAACCACACTGAGAAGCACCATCTTATCATTTAGCTGCCAGGATGGGGGCATCATCCCAAAGGCCTTACAATATTTACCCCTTAATACAGGTGGGGTATTTTACTGGTCTACCTCAGATTAAGTAGCTATTTTACGGGTGATGCAGTAACTGCCTTCGTGAGCTAAGAATAGGCAACCGCCATATTGCCAGCCACTCCACCACAGTGTCACCAAGAATAACACGCGTTCCTTCAGAGTCCGCTGTCATGCTTAACCTTATTAGGAGCCACTCCAGCCCAGTTGGCGAGCAGAAGTGCGCGACTTGGGTATTGGGAGCGACAGATTTATTGAGGATGGGCTTGTTGTTTCACGGGGCTTGGAAGGGAGAGCATCAACGCAGCATATAAAGTAAACACAAAACATAAAGGAGCCGTTTATGAATGCAAGACAGCCAAGGTGGACATAATAAACCTGACAAGGCAGCAGACTGCAGCAACAGCTAGAACTGGACAAACAAAGCACAGCAGTTTTTAACAATTTGTTTAGACTGAGGAACAGACAGAACTCATCAGGAATCTCTGGTCTGACCCATGTCTGCCCAGACGACCAGAGGCCACAAATCGGCAATCCTCACGGGGTTAACTATCACACATACGATACGGCACGGACTCAGTCACAGTCAAGCTGGAGATTAGAGTCGTCACAATTACTTGATCAAAAATTGATTATTTAAAATCATCTATTAAAATTTTCCATCTCCATTCCTCGGCAATATGGAGGAAGGAATATGATGCATGACAGATGAGGGGCCGAATAAAGAGAGGAAAGAGAGGAAACTTGTGTGGAAGCACTTCGCATTACGTGAATGAAAATGCAAGCGTTTGTCAGTATTGCAAAGATCATCAGTATCACCACATCACAACTGCAATGCAAATGTATCTTAATGGCAGACATTCAAGTTTGACAGATTTACCCAATAAGTGAAATTAGCCACAGATATGCGTAATTTAGCCTCTCGGAGTAGCCTAGCTTGTCTTTGTCATCACTCTGACTTAAATCATTTTGCTTAAGTCAGTTTCTACAGTTCTTGTTTGTCAAAATAATCGCTGCTAAAATGAAGGTTAGCACCGTCGCTCAGCCACGTCGTCTTAGATACCACATAATAACCATAAACGTATTGTGTTTATAAATAACTGTGTAACTATACAGGCAAACAGAACTTATTATCTACCAACAGTCTGTCAGTAGGTGCTGCTGCCATGAGTTGTGCTAACAGACACAAAGCAGCACCAACAAATCACTTGCTTTGCTCAATACCCTTTGGAATACAAAATATTTTCATACAATGAAAAAATTAATGTCTTTTCTTAAGTGTCTCTTCACTCATTTTTGTTTAATTCCTCACAAAAACACTACAGGTTCCATGAATGAGCCCAACAGCAAGAACAAGGACGACTTTTGTGTTGCGAAGTGCATATAGAGCTCATGCAAAAACCATTCGATTATTGATATAATGGACAGTGAAATCCTTACTCGAGACACCAACTTTAAGCTTGCTGGCTTGTGTGAGCTTGCAGAGATGCAAGATTGTGTCAGCTTCCAAATCAAAGCGAACAGAGACCCAGAGCTTCAGGGCGAATCGCTGACAGTGGATAGAGCCTCTTAAACAAAACAATAAACTAAACGACAAGTCAAAAAGTCAATATATGCCCAACCCAGCAACGTCTTCACAAATAGATCAAGCACACCCACACTTTAATCAATCCACTACAGTAATGAGTAGGTAGAATGGTGACTCAAGCCTCCAAGCTTGGGGGTTCGAATCCCACCTTCACCCTGTGTGTGGAGTTTGCACGGTCTCCCAATGCCTGGGGTGGGAGTGTCCTCCCTCCAGAGCATGTTAGGGCCCTGTGATGCAGTACTCTGGCTTTGCGCCCTATGCGGGCGGTGACAGGCTCCAGCCCTCCATTGTCTTAACCAGAAAAAAATGTGGATGGATGGAATGACATAAAGGAATTATGGATAAAAAGGTAATTAAAGGGATTATGGGTAGCAAGCAGTCCCCTCAACCCCGGCTGGGAGATGACTGAATGTGTTATATACTGGGGCACCTGAGTGACGTCAGAAAGCCTGAGAACAGCTATTCCAAAGAGGAAAGAGTAGCTGTGGTCAGGAAAGGATTCAGGGCTGGAGAGGAAAAACGTAAAGATGGGGGAGAGGAAGGTGACCCTCCCTGCAGCAAAGTGAGCCGCAAAACTGCAGCCCGACAGAGGAATGAGGAATTATAAGAGGAATCGGCAGAAAGAGTGACAGAGTGTGAAAACAGAGAGAGATATCTTTTAGGGTGCGTGTCCCTCTGCAGCACGCCGCCATTCACATGCCATGGTAAACGGCGGCCACATATCAGAGCAGCTCCGGCTGCCGGCGTGACGAAAGCACAATGGACACTATTGACTTTACTAATGGAATGAGACTGGGAAACAAAGTGACAGAGCCATACAGGTTTATTATAATTGAGGGATGATCTGACCCCAGTAGATTACCCACTTGCAGAAAAACAGACAACGAGACGCCCTCCCCCTCTGTACTACTGTAACCTGAAATTTGAGTTTAGCTGTAGCATTGGAAAAAAAAAAAAAATCTATATATTTTTTCTCCTCATACCTCTGCATTAAGCAGGGAAAGCTTGAGAAATGGCCATGGTATCTGAAGCATATATTGTATTCTTTGTTTCAGCCTGCATTAAATGGATGACACACATCTGTCGGAGGGCTGGACAGAAGTGTCATCTACTCACCAACATGGTTCATTCAAAGCAGCACGTTGGGGGAGATACCAGCAGGACAGGAGATGAGCGCGACGCTGACATGGGAAGGTTTTCCTTCCTTCCACCCTGACACACTCACACTGCACCTCTCCTGCTCGCTCCTCGGGGGGGTGCATTTTGGAGACCTTACCATGTTAGGCTGCTGGGGGGACAATACTCTCATTTATAAAGCTTCATCATGCCCTCTGGCCAAACAAGGTGCCATATTGATATTTTGTGTTCTGACTCTGCCCTCTATGTAGGAGCTGGACCTGTGCTGAGATGAGCTTCACACCCTATAGACTACGCAGCTTATCATGAAAAGACAGAAAACCCACCTTCCCACATTACTGCATCAGCTCATCTTGACCACTATCACTGCACATACAGTGTTATCTTCTGCCAAAAACACACAACATATAAGGGCAGCACAGTGGTTCAGTGGGTCGCATCGCTGCCTCACTGCTCCCTCACGCAGTTCGGAGTGCAAAGCCTGCTTCTGCTGAGTGTGTGCAGTTTGCATGTTCTCCCTGTGTCACACTGGATTATGCAGCTATTAAGCTTATGATGTCTTCCAGCAGTGCACATCCATGCAGTGGTCAGTCTTTCTAAACTGCCTGCTGTATGTGTCCTGCGATGGACGGGCCAGGTGTAGACCTACCCAGTGCAGCCTGGGATGAGCTTCAGGGGCCACAAACCATCTCAGCAAGATGGCAGCAAAGTTGATGGACACTATGCATGAAGTACACAGGCATACACTATATGCTATGCATTCTGTGCTTGATAATTCAATAACTTACTTCTGTTAATCGAATTTGATGATCTATGCACTTACTACTGTACTCTCATGGCACGACTTTCAAGATATTTCGAGTATAAGGTTGTCAAAAAAAGGAAAGGATTTAAATGCAATGCGACGTAGTCAAGCTCTCCCGTGGCATGCAATGCCACCTTATCGTGTAGCAGTGCCTCAAAAACCTGCTTAAACCTTAAAAGTTTCCTCCTCCAGAACCACCATCGACACAACGCTCATATTCAGCAATGAGCGCCACACCATTCTTCAGTTATGACCAGGCATGTCATGGTCTGGACACTGAAAAAAACAACAACAGATTCTGGCTCAGTCTGCATCCCTAAAACTTCTTCATTCAAACAGCTCGCCCATCTCCCATCTGACACTGCAGCACATAATAATTCCCAATGCATCAAAAGGAGGGATTCGTATTACAGTAAGTCAATTCTGTGGCATTTTTGTTAAGGCAAAACTATAGATTAAGATGAAGAGCAGAGACTTCCACAGAGACAGAGGCCGAAATCAGAGATGTAGAGAACAAACACATACAGCATTTCATCTCAACATTGACCGAATTATTTCAGCAACTGTTTTGTCTTCAGAGACACAAATATCTCTAAACCCTGCAATAATTGTACTTACAATGGATGCAAAAGTGCTGGATTTGATTAAGCTTATCATTAAAGAGAAATCTACAGTTATGAAACATTTACACCATTGTGCTTACACTAGATCCTGAAGGGCTGTCTGTTCTGATCACACTTAACATACTGTCAGTAATAAACTTTTTTAAATACAGTGAAAACATGAAATTACTTAACAGTTATCTATAATAATCAACATGAAAAGGGCCGCCTTAGGGCCTGAGCACCAATTACACCAGCAAGCCGGGAGGGGAGCTGGGAAATCATGTCAACAGCAGACTCACCCAACCAGAATGTCAACTTTCCAGCATCCACATCATGTCACACCCTCCGACGCATCAAACAGCCCAAAATCCGGCAGTGTAAATAATCCCAGTGGTATAAACAATGGAGCGAAACACGTCTCACATGACCTTGATTTGTAAGACAATACTGCACAGCTCCTGGCGGACACTCCTGTCAGGTAAACCCCAAACCGTCTTCACCTGTCAGGGGCCCGAATGACAGGCGGCACACATGGCAGCTCAGAAGCACCACAAAGTTGTACTTCACGGCAGAATCTTTCCAGTGATGCTGAGAGTAGATCATTGACCTACTTGCCAGCTCCTCAGGTCCACTTTGCACATAACAAAGCTCCAACGCATATGTGCGCCGTCTGATGACTTTACATTGCGGGAAAGACTTTATTTTAGGAGAAGAATATGTTTTTTGACATATAGCTGTTTCAATCTCCCAGGAACAGCCTTTCGGACAGCATTTACTCAGTGTCTACATGAGGGGTCCTTACACTTAATATTATACACATGAATATATGCATAGTCTGTTACTATCAGCAGAAGTAACCCTTCTCTCTTCTCCACGTCACTTCAGGACGTAGTTCTCACAAACTCGGAAAACATAAAAGTTGGGCTTTCCAAACGCTCGACTATACGTAGTATTTTAGAAATATTGATCAACAAGTCCTGATGCAGAAGATCTGGCTCGCCGAGTGGAAAAGATTTTTTCCCCCATCTAACGGTGCATAATTATAGTGCTGTACCGCCAGCCAGATCCGATCCCTACAGCAGGGAGCGCAACGACACGAAGACCGTCCGTAAAGCGGCATCAGCCCGTCTGGAGGCGGTGCATTTTCCGGCCCCTTCGCCATGCAAAGTAACCGTGGCTAGTTAAGCAGGCTGGCGTGTTAGCCTACGATGCCCGACGATCGAGCAGCCCCCCTGTCGACCGCCGTGCCACACCGGAGCAGCACAGCCATGCAGCACGAGATCGACGTCCACGCTTCCTCACCCCCCCCTCCCCCGAGCGCGATCGTGAGACAAACCCATGCACTGCCATCGGAGCGCCGCTGGGAATTTTAAAAAACGACTTTTTCTTTGAATACTTAGTTTCAAGTTATACCATACCTTCTTCGAAGCCGCCCTGGCAGACATTTTCTCCCCTTCCTTCCAGCTCAGCAAGTTTAGCTACAGAATGATCGCCGGAGCCGAGTCGGGAATCGCTCCCGCCGTGTGTCGCTCAGCTGACGCGGGGTTTATCGCCACAAGGCACCGAGCAGCATGTCACCGGGATGACATCCGCATGCGTCCAGCCCCCACCGCCTCCGAGCTCCGCCACCGATTCAGATGGACGGCCGCCCCGCAACTTTCATGCCCTCCCCCGCACCGCTGGGATGGAGGACTGTATTCCCCGGAGGAATGTCTGGATGTGCCGCTCTGATGTGCTATAGGTCGCCTTATTCGCTTCCTTATTTCCGTGGCTCATTCGGACGCCCCGAAACGCGTCGGCAGCAGCGAATCTGCAGCACGGGCTCGATGCGCTCCCCCCCTCCTCCTCCTCCTCCTCCTCCTCCTTCCTCCACGCCACCGCCGCGACATGTGACCGGGAGAGTCCATTTCGGGCCAAGGGGAGCGGTGATGGAAGTCAGGACGATACGGACAATCCTGCGAGCGCCTTCTCTGCCCGGCCGTCTCCATACCGTCCTTTAATAAGTATTACGTGTTCAGAGGGCATCTGGGTCGGCAGCTTTCTTCAGATCGTCATTCACATCCGCGGTTTCTAATTGCATGGTTATTACCCCGCCGCGGGGCCACAGCGTCGATTCTTTTTCCCTCCCTTCCAGTGGGTAAGGGGAGAGCGACATCGGGGTGCTGAGGGTCTGATTTCCTGCAGTGCATGCTCACTGTGTCGATCGGGATGAAAGGAAGGTTATCGGGATCTATGGGATTGTTCCTCAGCCAAAACCCGTTGCTGAGACAAACATGGGGGAAATGCTGGTCTGTGATGGAATGATGCGCAAGCGGATCACCGGAGCCCCGTCTTCTAAATAATATACGGGGTAGCAATGTGACGGAGGGAAATGAATAAGGTCAAAATGACAGAGGATTAGGAATATTATTTAAAAGGCAGAAGCATCAGAATACTACATATAAAGTAAACGAATGGCGACTAATTATGAGTAACAGCAGCAAGCATTTGCTTCAGAAAAATGCGACATTTCAAAATCATCTTTAAATTCTTACCTTCGTCTAATTAAAATACTATAGAAATCTGACGAGTAGCAGGTAAAAGGTTCTCCTTCCATCCATATCTTCATTTTCCAGCACAGCATCCTGGTGAGTCTGGAGCTCTTCCAAGGATGTCCAGGATGCACAGAGCGGGGACACCCTGTTCGGGATGCTTTAAGGAGATTCTAAATAAAACAGCTGTCAAGGTGCTGCATTTACGCTGTCTATTAAGAGGAGGATGCTTTATCTTCTCAGTGTCTATTTATTCATTTCTATCCCAGGTAGGGAAAGTAGCGAGTTTCACCTTTCGCTTCCCGTGTTTGTTTACGGTTCAGATGGAGACATTCAGATGTCACAGCATTACAAGGGTAAATGCTGCATGCAGCCGGGGAGATGGCAAGCGGCCTGCTGCTCGCCAACAGACAGAGGATAGGCGTCTGACCTCACACAGAAGGCCTGCTAGCCGGCAAGACTCTCGGCTGCTACTCTGAATAGAAACGCGATAACGTTATCGGTCGGCCATGTTTCTGGCCCGGACAATTCCTCTCAAGTGTCTCTCGCACATTTTTTATAGTTTAATTTTTAAGGACCTAAAGCAAAATATTATTCTTGTCAACTGTTCCAATGGCGAGAAAAATGAAAAATGATGCATATTTTACACAGGCACACGCAAAAGTACTAATTACCAACCCTAATGTCATCTGGTGTTTATTTTGCATGTTACCGTCAAGGTCGAAGCTCTGTTACTTCAGTGTTCCATTGTCTGGTGTGACTGCTAAGGCCAAGACACATTTGCAAAGTGGCTCTTCTTCCTGCCTCCAAAGCGACTTAGCACTGATGTCAGCAGAGCTGAACACGCTTCATCAAGACTAAAACCCCGTTCCTTTATTACTCGTCTGTGACGCAAGAATGAGGTTTTCAACTGGAGCACATTCTTCATTCGAAATATCTGATGAGGGTCTACGTTGCTTTGGGAAGCGCTACACCGGCAACTAGCTCCACCCACAGCCAGGTTACATATCACATGTTCATAACGTCAGTGTCCATCCACCGCCACCTAGGGGCAGGCGGAGGATGAGGATGGACCATGAACTGTCAGCTCAGGCTGGGAGAATGACGACAGGCCATTTTCCTGCAGTTCAGTCGAAAAGGCTCATTTTGCTGCTACCGGTGTCTGTGGCACATTAGAAAAGGGAACAGAGGAGGGAGACGACATTTCAGGGTTCGCGTGGAGTGGCTGAGATGAGAATGTGAAGAGGGGATCATTTTCTCTGAATGGCTAATTGCTTCACCATGGCGAGCTCTTGGAAAAACTCCTCAGGGAAAATCTGGATGCAAACATGGATTCCTTCACCCTCCACTCACTGCAATATCAGCTGAGGACTCGTTATCTGCCCTCTTCCGGCACGACACGGGGGGGCACCTTTCTCACACCTTCCAGAGGAGCATCTTCTCCCCCAAGTTAGCCGACGTAATCTGGGCGCAATCATTTTCTGGTAGATTACACTGGGCACCCTACCTTCCTCTGTCCTCCACTCCACATCTGAACTTACATTTATCAGTCAATTTATCGATATAAACCCTTAATTGACATTCACCTGTGTTTAGATTTAAATATAATTACTGTTAAATGATTCTCAGAAAGGGACTACAATATAGCAGATAGTACGAAACATGTATTTACATATGATGTAGGTTAGATAATGTTTTAATCAGAAATAATACTACTGGATTGCTTCAGTATTTTGGGTATAATTTTAAGTACTTTGCTTGAGGGTTTAAAAAGCAGCCCCCAATATGTAGTGTAGCTGGTTTCTGTGGTGATTTTTAAGACTTAGTAGCTTAATCTTTAGCTTGATAAATAACATTAATATGCTTTAGTTTTGGAGACTACACCTTTCATTAGTACACAAGTTTGCTTTACAAGAAACTCCAAGTGACTCACTAGTGTTCTCTTCCAAAAAAAACCCCTCAAAACTAAAAAAAAAATAAAAATCTGGAGAAAATTAGTGCCCAGGAAAATGAGTGAAGTAAGGAGGCATGTTTTTGATATTCACGTTTTGTTGGGGTGTTTGAATAGCGTGACTCTCTGCCCCTCTTCTTCTGGGCTCAGTCTGAACGTTTCTGTTCCACTGCTGGCCTTGTGTTCCTGTAGAGGTTCTTGCCCCTTAACGTGCAGGTCGTTTCTATTCTTGATAAGGAGCAGATCACGTTGGACGTAGGAGTCAGGTGCTCGATTTTTCTGGAACGGTCATCCAGAAACTGGGGTATTTGGACAGCCAGCAGGGACTGCGAGCCTTAACGTCAGAGGACTGAACAGTGCCGTGTATCGCGTGTTTGAACAAAACAGCCTTATTAAATTCACGAGGGTTCACATAGCGCCTCACACTGACAGCAACAGGGAAAACAGATTAAGAATTTAAAAGCAAACGCATTAAAATACACTAACGATACAGTGAAATACAATAAGGATTTCAAAGATGGGTGTCTGGTTCTCTACACAGCTCATTTCAGTCACTGTCAAGATGGTGTAACATCTGCCTCCACCACCTTTGAAGTTTATGCGTATTTATATTTGTAAGAGTTTAGATTTGACTCCAACTGTCTTTCTCTCAAACAACAACCTTCCACCTTCATCCTATCTGTGTGCTAGTTTTTGCAAAATTTTGAACATTTTTAAACAATTATTTGACATAAACTGGAGAAGGGTAAACAGCCATTTTACGTGTCACCGGCCGGTTGCTAAAACCAGGATCAGTCCTGCACCTACAAAAGCACGTAACGCTATGTGACCGCAGCAGTGAATACCTCTGTAAATAACAGGTCATCACTTCACGCGGTGAGCTGGCTGATTCTCTCGGGGCGAAAGCATGCCTTTTTACGTAATGAAGTCACAGCCCTTCAGCTGACCAACACAGCCTTCAGGAAAACATGGTCTGCATGCTGCCAGGATTCTGTAAAAACCCATAAAATTATGCAACAGAAACCCTGTTATCTAAAAAACATTGGAGATCAATTATCTTCGGAATTATCTGATGGAAAAGCTCCATTACTTTCACTTCACCATGGCAATGTGGCTTTATTGTCAGGTTAAAGAAGGTTTTTTGGGAAAGAAACTACAACTTAAACTTCAAAAGACCAACCTTCTTTTTAAACTCAAACGACATGTTACTGTGTCATCTTTTTAAAGAGATGCATTTGCTAAGCACTGATGATATGCACACCAGAAGGTGTGAAACGGTGTAATCACTGTTTAAAAAAAT
This sequence comes from Isichthys henryi, assembly GCA_026776945.1. Classification (NCBI taxonomy): domain Eukaryota; kingdom Metazoa; phylum Chordata; class Actinopteri; order Osteoglossiformes; family Mormyridae; genus Isichthys; species Isichthys henryi. Next base: position 13,690,523 of record JAODJX010000020.1, on the reverse strand, counting down.
AAACATGAATAAAGACACGTGTGTCTGACTGATGGCCGCTGTTGGTCATGAGAAGGGCAGATACTGCCGACAAAGACAGGGCATCTTACCGAGGTCCCTGCTTTGGTCCTTCTGTTGACATAACAGCACAAAAATAACAAAACAAACAGGAGAGTCTATACAGAGTCACTCACAGCCACAGAGTCACTCACAGCCACACACACTCGTCCTCAGCACTGAGCCCCACCTGGAAGGCAGCCACCGCTGTGAGGCTCCATAGACCCCCCCAGCCAACCCACACACACACACACAATACAGGCCTCCGGAGGCACCCCCCCAATCACATTAGAGGCATGAGATCATCGACGGGCGCAGAAAGCAGGCCGCGAGAAGCAGCAAGCACTCCCCAGTCATTTACAGGCTTTTTACAGCACGCTTTCGCAGGGCTGAAATGGTGAGGGCTGGAAAGGGGGGGTCCTACAGGCAGGCTGTGGGCAGAACAAGGACCAGGACGGGCCTGAACCAGACAAGCCACCAGCAATGGCTTCCTCCAAATCCCTAAGTGTCACTTAAAGTAACCCTGTTTTCCTTTAACAGTTTCAACTTCCCCCTAATTACCAAATGTTTATTATGTTTATTAGGGGGTGAAGTAAGGTGACGGTCATAATCATTCAGCCTGCCCACATTTAGTATTTCCCGAAAAGGGCGGGGCCCAGGGCGTGGCCCCCCTCCCCAACCCCCCATGCTCTGTCGGGTCACTGTGCAGCCCAGAGCAACTTCTGCACTCGTTCCTGAACTCGTTTCTGAACTCGTTATCATTAAAGCGTCTACAATCCCACTCCCGCTCCCCCCCTCGCATCTGCCCACCTCCCGGATGAGTGAAACATGCTGAAAAACCTTGTTTCCTTTGCGGCGGCTCAGAGCAATCCTCGATTTCCGTCTGCTGGTGATAAGAACGCGGCAGTGTGATGGAGCACCTGCCATTTCTCTCTCGCTCCTACCTGCACAGCCGAGCACTAGCTGTCAAACACCAAGATGGCTACCTTCTCCCTCTGCTACCGCACAGCCTCCTCAGAGACACTATCCACAGGACATTTCATCTCCGGAACGATTATCATTTTATCGCGAGAGGTGGTAGCCCTTTAATTTGGATCATTTAGGAATAGTATTGATTTTTTTGAGTAATAAAAAAACAAACGCACACATAATTTGATATGCTTCTGTAAACTAAAACTAGTATGAACCGACATCGCTGTTTTAATGTGACTTGCTACCTGCTAACCGAGGCTGACTTGCAGCATTAATATCCTGTTAATGTAGACATGCGCTGCGCTCTGGGACGTGGCTGGCCTTCGCGGATGCCACATTCCTGCAGCCCCTGAGCAGGCCCTGGTGGGCGGGGGCTCTGGAGAGTGACGGGAGGTCACAGCGGGGCAGTGCCTGTATCTCTTGCTCCCCTGCGTCCTGCTCACACACCTCTGACCTGCGCCTCTGTGGCACAGATCACAGTGAGCGTGCAGGACACACTACCTCACCCGCAGGTGCGGCCTGGGGAGAGTCGCGTGCGCCAGGTGCAGGGAACACATTACTCACCATTACTGCACTTATGAATCACGATCTTCATTCATCTGCTAGCAGCTGCTTTCCCTTCCACCCAATTTAGGGATATTTACTGTACGACTTAAAACATTTAGGTTAAGAACCTGCGCTCATTTTGAGGGTTCAGCAGCACCTCCGCACCTTCCCTCGCCCCACCGGGGTTTGATCCAGAAACCCGTAAGTGCAGGTTGCGAATCATAATGCTGACAGTCGCCTAGCAATGTCACTGCTCCTGTCCCGGTAATGAGCTCTCTGGCTCCCCCCTGTAATGCTGCACAGCTAGCACATGCGTACCCCCCTTGGCAGCTCTGCTTCCTCTGCAGGATGCCCCCCCCCCCCCAAGGTCTCCGCAGCAGCAAGGACAAACGTGTGTTAAGGTTCCACACACGCGTGAAGGGGTGGCGCATGCAAGGACACGTGATGCGTAAAGCATGTGACCATCTCCCATAGGTGTGTGATTTCTGCACAACACAGCAGGACATCCCATGTATGAGGTGTGATCTTCCAACGGGAAACTGCAAAAAACAATGCGATGACTGATGAGCCTAGGCGGGAAGTCGAGCGCAGGAATGGAGATCAGGCTGACCCCTGCGACCCTTCTGCCCGATACACGCAGCGCCGCTCACCACGTTCTTGAACTCCGACCTGTGCAGGACGACGGATGGAGGACATAGGAAATGGCTGACCGGAAACCCTAAAGCTGCATTATTCGGTTTAACCACATGGCCGACATCAGAAGACCGAGGTCGCACTGAGCTGGTGAAGCCGCTGGACCCATTTGCCGCACACTTCCACCTTCCCACCAGGGGGCAGTGTGTGCAGGGGGGAAGCGTCCAGTCAGCAGGTTAGAGTGCAGTTGGCGTGCTCCTTCCGCAGAGGGGTGCACACTGCAGACACTACTCAACAGAATTCTCCCGGCTGGGGGGCAGGCACCATAACCCCCAAGCAGCGAGAGGGGAGGTGCTATGGTCAGCTCCGTCAGGAACCAGGAAAGCCCTCATGGGCCGGGGGACATTTATCTAATATTTCTGTCTGTCTGACTCTCCCACTCCATCAAGTGCATTGGTTTGTCCCGTGTTGACGGCTGACGCAGAGCACTGCAGTATAATGAAGAGGCTAAACTGGTAATTAAATAAGTATTAGCAGAAGAGTCCCGGTGCTTTCCGGAACAAAGAGGTGGCCCCTAAAAGCTGCGAGAGTGCAAAGAGGGAGAGTCTCCCGCCGAGGCACTCGGCGTCCTGATGGCACTGAGCAGGAAACGAACATGATTCCATAAACCAAACAGGATTAGCGTCCAATTAAGGAACAGATGTGCGCAAAATGCAATTTGCTGAGACAAACATGGGGGAAATAATATGGGTGGTGGCAAATGACAGCGACGACCATATGTCAGACAAGACGGCAGGTGTCATGTGGACTGGAGAGGTCACTGGGGGAATCAGGGTGACGGGGATCCCAGGCCTGATCACACTGACAGACACACACGCATGCACACAGACACACACTCAATCACACACAGACACACACACACACACAATCACACACAGACACACACGCACAGACACACACACAATCACAGACACACAGACACACACACAATCACACACAGACACACACACAATCACACACAGACACACACACACAATCACACACAGACACACACGCACAGACACACACACAATCACACACAGACACACACACACAATTACACACAGACACACACGCACAGACACACACACAATCACAGACAGACACACACACACAATCACACACAGACACACACACAGACACACACACAATCACACACAGACACACACACACAATTACACAGAGACACACATGCACAGACACACACACAATCACGCACAGACACACACACAATCACACACAGACACACACACAATCACAGACAGACACACACACAATCACACACAGACACACACACGCACACACACAGACACACACACAATCACACACACACATATAGACCTGTACTCATATCTTTGTGGGGACTCTCCATTCATTTCGATGTGGAAAACCCTAATCTCAACATGACGACCTTAACCCTACCCAGCCCTCACCTTAACCATAGGTAACCAACCCAAATACAAAGACTTACGGTATTTTCAGTTTTTTTTAATGCAGCCACAGATTTTTATAACTGAGTTTCCCCTTGTGCAAACTGAAAAAAATGGTCCCCACAACGTCAAAATAACAGGATTTTTATGACATTGTGGGGACATCTGTTGTAATGCATGTCTCACCCACACTCACACACACACACACACACACATACATCCACACTTAACAGATTCTGGTGACCCCTGGCCTGTAGCCCCTGTACCTGCCCTGTTTGATGGCCCCCAGCACCCAGTGCTCGTGGCGGTGGTCTGCCTGGCCCTCTCCCCACCCCTGTGCTCCCAGTATGAGAACTCGCCAGTGGCCGTTCTGCTACATGGCAGCAGCCAGCCCTTGATGATAATGCCTTGCGCGGGGCCCTTAATCCCCAGTGATAAGGTATTGCTGCTTTAGCAATCTTGATGCTCGCCGAGAGAGGGTTACTGCTGCAGGCCAGTCTGGCAGCTCCCCATTCGGGGGGAGAAGTTGATGACCTCAGCATAAAAAGACCCTCCCCAAAAAGCCCCTTTAAGCCAAATTACACAGAGGGGAAGCAGAGAGAATGGTGCAGTGGCATCTGATGGGACTGATGAACCAATGGACTGTTTGTGCAGAAGCAGGCAGACACACAGACCGAGGCTCATACAAGCACACGGGCCGAGGCTCATACAGGCACAGAGGCCGAGGCTCATACAGGCACAGAGGCCGAGGCTCATACAGGCACACGGGCCGAGGCTCATACAGGCACAGAGGCCGAGGCTCATACAGGCACACGGGCCGAGGCTCATACAGGCACACGGGCCGAGGCTCATACAGATGCTGGAACTCATTACACAAAATGTTTTTCATAATACTGTCCTTGCATGTTACTCATCTGATGTTCAGCATGTAAAACCTGAACTGCTTCCCATGGACCAGATAGGAATGTTTACATAGCTTCAGAAGACACTTAATAGGGAAGTCACTACAGTGGCAGAATGACAAACACATTAAACACATCCCTCCCTATTCAGATTCCTTCCAATTTTTTCACATTTCACACTCAAGCAGAACTTTTATTTCAATCCAAGGAAAACCACTCATTACTAGAAACAAGCTGCAGTTTGACATCGTAAAATAAACTGGTGTTGGAAATATAATTTACACTGAGAGCTGTAATCACACCTTGGCTCCTCAGGTCTGCATCTGACACACAAGAACCGGCATTTTGAACGTGACACGTTCGACAGACACGAACAAACTTGTCAGATAATGACTGTTTTTCACGTCAGGAAAATGTCAAGCTGGGTATCAACGAAAGGAAAACAGTGATTAAACAAATGAGTGTCCTAAAATCCTGAAAGCATTAAGACCGTATTAAGGGACACACAGAAGGCAGAATGCACCCCCCCAGCAGGTCAGTCCTTCCTGCATTGTGACAGTACTATGCCAGACCTGTGGTTCTTGCTCCCCCTAAAGGTCACATCAGCACACTGCGGGGGCACCAGCGGGGTGGCTCCTTGCCGTCATGCCGTCATTCATGCCACTTGCTTCTCCAGATGCGAGAACAGCGTCGAGCTGCTGCTCCGATACCTGGGCCGACCTGCGGGCCGCCTTGGTCTGCTACGCTGACCAGAAACAGAAATGGCCTTCGGCTCCGTAAATTTCCGTAAATAAATCCAGTGTTTTTCCACCAAACAGTAATACAGTCAAACTAAACTAAATTACATAACTTTCTCTTTTTTTGTGTCATTCGCTGTTCATACTAATTATGTCTATGTTTGCTGTTCAGAGGACAAGAATAAAAAAGTCACACCGTAATCTGAAATGTAGAATGAGAGAATGTTTTCATAGACTCGGCAAAGAATATGGATGTTGTCATTTATTTCTGTAATGTAACATGTTTTTCTGTTATAAGAGGCAGGAAACAACTGTACCTGCAAGGAGAAAGCAAGAATCATTCGTGCTGTTAAGTCTATCTATTCCTAATGAAACGTGACAAGAAGAATATTCCCAAAACAGTCCTGTGCCTTGGTAATTTGACGCATTTTCTGTAGGTACGAGTAACATGTTAAAATTAATCTAAACATTTTCAGCCCTCACAAATGTTTCAGCGACAGAAATTTTCTCTGCTATAATTTCAAAGGCTCTGTAATTTAGAAGGTTCTATACTGAAGTAAGCCAAATCACCAGAGATGTGCTTCACAGCTGATTAGTGAGAATGACCTTTCTGCTAACCTGTGCCCACGGGAGAGTGTGGTGTGAATGAAGTCACACCAAAAATGAAACAAAATGAAATCATTGCAAACACAAAAGAACATAAGTACATCAAACAGTAATGACTTGCTATCAAAAGGACAGAATGACGCATGCACTTGAAGCAGTGTTTCAAGGAGTATTAAAGGCTGCCCGCGTGAAATACTCCATCCATCCATCCATCTTCTAAAAACTTATCCCAGTCAGGGTTCCCAAAATGTAAAATCTTCAGGGCGTGAAATGTGCCGATTCATGATCAATGAAAGTGTGGCTTCCCTGTCAGCCACGCTCAGCTAGGGCTGATTAATGAAATGCCTCCCTTAGCTGATCCAAACTTGGACATCCAGTCCATAAGATCTGACACTGGGCATCCTCCACGGCCCTATCAGCTCCACAAGAACCCTGGCCACATAAAACCGGGGCCAAAGATCACCGGGGCCCACATCGCCATAGTGACACATCACTGGGGTCAAAGGTCACCGGGGCCGGCATCGCCAAGGCCATGTATCACTGGGGCCAAAAGTCAACCAGGCCCGCATCACCAGAACAAAGGTCGGTAGGGCCTGCTTCACCAGGGCTATGAATCACTGGGGCCAAAGGTCACTGGGGCCCACATTGCCAGGGCCATGAATCACTGGGGCCAAAGGTCGCCAGGGCCCGCAACACCGGGGCCAAACATCACCGGGACCTGCATCACTGGGGTCACACATTGCCATCCATGGCACACATTGCCACAATGCTCCGGCGCTTCTGCAGATGAGTCCGGCAAACTCCTACCAGGTTGAATTACCAGCCGTTGTTTGCACACACACACAAAAAAATAATGAAAATCCATAAAACTCTGCAGTAGTCTAAAGAAAGGCAGCAGGAGCCGCTTCCAAACCACGTCAGACACGCTGCAGCGTTGCAAGGATCCGGCAGGAAACCTATCGCCTCCACCCAAATAGATCCTAGCAGCGATTAGTCAGAACTGGCCAGGAGGAGGCCAACGTGGGGAGCGAAGGACAAAGCTGGGGCACATTTCTCGGCACAGCATGTGAGCTGACCCACACTCTTCACCTCAGTGTCCTGCACCCCCACAGACAGAGATGATCACAAGCAGAGCTACTGATAATAAAGGTCTGAGGCCTGGACTGCAGGAGGATAAAAGGGGAGAAGGTGACCCACTGAGCGAGAGAGAGACTCCAGAAGATGGGTGACAGAAGACAAGAAGACAGAATCACAGACAAGCCACTCTCGGGGGGGAGGGGGGGATTTTTATTATTGAGTTCAATGATTGTCCCCCTCATGTAATTCTCTGTTGGGCTCTTTGAAGAAAGGCGCTATATAATAATGAGGAGAAAGGCGCTATATAATAATGAGGGAAAAGGCGCTATATAATAATAAGGGAAACCCAACTCACTTGATTCCAGAATCAGACTGGAAGATGCAAAGAGAGAATGTTGGCCAGTGGATGGAGCCAGGTCAGCACAGCCCCTGTCATTGGTTTATCAGTGTAAGGCATTTTGTTTACTTTTATGGAACATAGTTTTAACAAAGCATGAATCCCACAAGCCACTAAGTGTATATGCGAGTGATCACAAACTACAAAAGGATGCTAATTAATTCTCTAATGCATTAACGGTAGATAAGACTCGGGAAGGGTCATTAGGCATAATCACGTGGAGTTTGGCTCAGCGTGTCAATGTCACTTGATCCTGCGTCATTTCCCCCCCACTCAGCATCCCCACTGGCTGAACACAGACCACTTCAGTTCAAGTAAGGCCATATCTGCGTGGCATCCACATTGAAGTTTGCAGGGAGCAGCTGGAAAAGCTTCAGGACTTCAGGAAAAGAGATCCTGCAGGTGGGGGAAAACGTGGCAGACGGCCATGTGGTGACGGCCGAACCTGGAAGTACAGTGAGAAGGATTGCCCTGCACTGCCACCGGAAATATAGTGAGATGACTGCAGTGCACTGCCAAGGAAGTACACTGAGATGGATTGCAGTGCACTGCCATGGTAAGTACAATGAGAAGGATTGCAGCGCAGTGCCACAGGAAATACAGTGAAAAGATTGCAGTGCACTGCCACGGGAAGCACAATGAGAAGGATTGCAGTGCACTGCCACAGAAGTACAGTGAGAAGGACTGCATGGCACTGCCACATGAAGTACAGTGAGAAAGACTGCATGGCACTGCCACATGAAGTACAGTGAGAAGGACTGCATGGCACTGCCACATGAAGTACAGTGAGAAGGACTGCATGGCACTGCCACATGAAGTACAGTGAGAAAGACTGCATGGCACTGCCACATGAAGTACAGTGAGAAGGACTGCATGGCACTGCCACATAAAGTACAGTGAGAAGGACTACATGGCACTGCCACATGAAGTACAGTGAGAAGGACTGCATGGCACTGCCACATAAAGTACAGTGAGAAGGACTGCATGGCACTGCCACATGAAGTACAGTGTGAAGGACTGCATTACACTGCCACGGTGCCGGCAGTTTGCAGCAATGTCACACCTCGGAAAGCAGCTGGGGGGCGCCAGCAATGCAACCGACCAAAGCCTCCTATCAGGCAGAGGCCATCTTGCCCACAGGCAGAGGTGGGGGGCAGCTGACAGGGAAGTTTCATCCATCAGTCAATGGCATTACTAAAGCCCCCTCAGGAACACGGGGGGATAGGGGACTCCATCCAGGACTCCGTGGGTACGGGGGGGAAATAAGACGCTGGGGGGCAATCGAGATCCGCTAAACCCCAATGAGAGGTTGCATTATTTATTTACGAGGGAAATTAAAAGGTAGCATGAAGGTCAATAAAACTGTCAGAAGGAAACTGTAAACGCTAAAAGCATCCTTCCTACTGCCTGTCCGGAGCAGTGCACAGTGCTACTAAACACTGCAGCTCTGTTATTTACTGATAACTAGCAAAAGCCATTCATGGGTGCTTTATTTGTTTATTCATTTTAAGAATTAAAGTGCCTAAATCTTCCCCACACACTACAGTGCATGACACTTTATATCATGGTGTCTATAATTCATCAGGTCCGGAGGGGAAATAATGGAGATGGTGAAATAAGATGAAGACGACGAAGATCCATTAAAGGCGGGTAGTATAACTGCTAGCAAACCTCATTAATCACCATATGGGGGCCCCCATGGGGGGGCGTGGGGAGCAGTGAGTGTGCTTACGTGCCCTCTCCTAATTGGGTCATCTGCCTTAGTCAGTGTACCTTGTGCTACTCAAATTGCACCCCCTCTGCAGTGTACAGGGTCCCGCTCCAGTACCAGCCCCCACCGACAGATTCGTTCCATCGCTCATGTTCATCTCCATCTGTGAGCGACACGGTCCTGAGGCCACGGGGAGAAGTGGCACTCGCAGGAAATGAAATCGCCAGGAAGTTGCCCTGTCCTGGGCAGTTAGGGCAGAGGCCTGCAGGGGGCGCCGGTGGGCCTGGCGGGAGAGCGGGCGGGCCTTGGACTCAGGGGCGGCAGTAAGCGGGACACATGTCATGGCCAAATTTAACTGGCCGCGTTTGTGACACGGTGAGATTTGACCAGAAATCATCCATACTGCGATAACAGACGCGATAAGGTAACTGCGCTTTCCCTGCGTGAATGACAGCGTGTTCGCTGATGGCCGGTGCCCGAGCCACTCTGCCTTTGCGTTATGAAACCCTGCCCTCTACAGGACTGCAGGCAGACATCATTCTCGTCGTCCTTTACAGCAGAGCTCAGACGCCAGGCTCCACATGAGCCCAGGGACCATGCGGTTCTGACCCACTAAAGGAAAAGAGCTCTACCTCGCGCTCTCCCAGCTACGGAACTCCCCGTTCTGTATTTCAGGACTCTGACTTCCACGCAGAGACAGCAGTTTCCAGTGCATAAAGACAGGAAGTAACTTTGCTGCTGACGCGCCTGCTTTGCTGTCGCCAGGCTGTGGGAAGCAGGATTGTGCTGGGGGTGTCGGTCACCCACACGGGTCTGCATGGCAGAAGCAGGTCCGGGTGGCTTCCTGTGACCTCCAGGTAGCCCAGCTCGCATGGCCGCGATACAGTGCTCCACACACAGTGGCGATGACACACCCGCAAACACACACACAGACCCTATCCTACCCCATCACGTGCCCGCAGAGACAAAAAAAAAAAAAAAAAACCCTGTTGCCATGGAAACTGGTGGGAAAATCATAAATCCTTCCCTTCCTGGGGGTTTTTCTGAATCTATTTATTCTGGACATCTCAAGGGCCCGTCCTGTTTAGAAGAAGATAAAGCCTTAAATAATGTGAAAAGTGATTAATTTTAAAGAAAGAAAGAAAAGAACAGAAACCCCCTGAAACCCAGGGGAAGAAATTTGGGTTTTGTGCCAATTTGGACGCATATTAGAAAAATAAACGACACGTCCGCACAGATCAGTTCTGGCATCTCTCTTGATTCTGAATTTCTTAACTGTACAAAATGATTTGGGCTCAACTATTGCAGAAAACCTGAAGGCAATTATCAGTCCCAACCCAGCATAAAATGCAGGAAAGAAACATACAGACTGCGAGAGGTGAGAGGAAGAAGGCGCAGCTTTCGTCTCGGAAGGGCCGGTATCAGCTGCAGAACAAAGGGCCCCCAGTGCGGGCTGTGCAGAGCGCTGCTGCTGATCGATGACCTGACCCCAGATCAGCCATTCTTCAGGGAAAACGCCAACCCCCCCCCCCACCTCTGCTCAGGGAAATGCTGACCTGCACAGGGAACACCATGACAGATCGATACCTGGATCAGAACCCCACAGTGAGACACTGCGGTGCACACGAACATGGGCACGCCACGCGCCGCGGGATCGATGGGCTCGCATTCACATCGCTACGTGGGGGCAGCCCCGCTAATGAGAGTGCAGAAGGGTCTTCTCATTGAAAGCTCCCGGCTTTTACAGCAGCAAAGGAAGCCATTTACACAGAAGGACACAGTCAGAACACTGGTGTCCAGAATTCACTGCCAGTGATTCCAGGACTGTCACACTCCTGCTGAGACCTTAAGATCTGCGATCAGGACACCAACATGGACACAAACGATACGTAAGGAACGGAGCTGCAGCCCTCATAGCTCGGTCAGGCTCCGGCACACACAGCATGCACACATACGGGGGCTGTCGCCCCTTTGGCCGCTGCCCGCTGCACATATGCCCCACTGCCCCCCCGCCCCCGCTGAGGGTGCTGGGAATGGATAACCCTTTACAGCTTTTTAATCAGCTGCAGTCTCGCTCCTCTCCGCTAGCCCCGCCTCCTCAACAGAATACTAAGCGCTGGGAAAATGCTTACTCTGGCTATATGCTGAGGGGGAGCACACCACTCTGGGGGGGAGGTTTTCACACTCATGGTGGGGGCGGACCGAGCCGCACCTCCCGCTGTCCACGCCACTCTCCTGCGTCAGAGAGAAGCTCAGACCAATAGCATCCGGTCCATCAGCCAAGATGTGAGGTGCCAGCGTGACGGGCCTTCTCCTGCATCACGTGGCCAATAAGCGCCGCACAGCGCCTCCTACCCGCACGCTCACACTTCTCCTTCCTCAGCTCACCGTGCACCCGCTTCTGCAGTGGAGCATTTTCCTCAGCACTTAGGAGAATGGCTGAGGAGGCAGGAAATGTACCGCAAGAGGCTGCCTGCACCGACAGTCCTTCTGAGGGCGGGAGTGCCGTGCCTGATTTAACGTGCGAATGCATGTGGGGGAGGAGCTCCATGCATGCGAGTGACCAAGGACCAGAGCAGGGGTCTTAAGGGGCGCCTGTCCCTCACACCCAATATTATACCGCAGGAAAACCTGCGTCTGCATAAATATATATACGTACATTAAATAAGAGCGGAAAGAGCAGGAGGGGCTTCTCCTCACCCCCCACACACACAACCTGCTGTGCTCACCCAGCCTCTGGCTGCTTCTCCAGCTGGTCCAGCCTCCATCGCTACTGAACCTCTGTGGGGGGTGGGGGGGGAGAGGTGCCGGAGAAAATAATGTCTTTGTACTGAGATTGCCTGCATGCATAACTGAGTGCCCCCCCCCCTCCACCCCGGCCACTTGAATGGATGTCAGCAACTAGGATATAGCATTCTAACATGCCACCCCCAGCGCAGGACACCACCCGATACCCCGAGGTTAAGGAAGCCGCTCAGGTATGCTGGATTTAACCGAGCGTCCAAACAAGCACATCTAAGGGCTTGTGGCGTGTTTTCTAACTCACTGGGTGAGGATCTCAGGTCCTGGGAAGCCGCGTCCAGCTCATTCCCTCAGCCTACTAAATGAATCAGTAGTTCAATGCATTATAAATACTACAAATGTCTCAGCTTATGTGAACAACCTGATTTCAGCTCAGGCACAATCTGCTGCTTCTCATTTATTAGTTTGACGTTCCCAGTAACTGTGGGGGGGGGGGGGCACACCATAAAATGGGAGGAGCCAAGGTTTACCATAACTATGTGGCACCACAGCGCTCATCACTGCAGCACAGTCTGACACAGTCCCTCATGTACGTCTCCTATCAGCGACTGTGGGCTTCTCCCCCCGCGTGGCCTAGCCTATCTTTTCCTTCCCATTCAGCCCCATCCCCCCACTTTCTAAAGCCTTCCTCAGGGCTGTCCCCAAATAACAGCTCAGTCCCATCTCTGTGCCTCTGTCAATCTGCTCGCCATCTGGCCCCGAGCCAGTCTGTCACGTGACAGTATCTGAACTGCATACTGTATAAATTTAGTAAAACTCAAACTCTTAACTTCCCAAAAACTGTCAATCTTCAGTTTGGGTTCTAAGGGCAGGGGAATAGGAACCAAGGAACCCAATATTTAACTTGGCTTCATTCTTCCCCCCCATAAACAGACCCCCATTATCACACTCTCTGTTCTATCCTTGAAACGGGTTAAATAAAAACACTGCTTTAGCCAGCTGATGCATACAACTGAACTCGCAATGCACACACACACAGACACACACACACACAGACACACACACATATACACACAGACACACATATACACAGACACACACACATATACACACAGACACAGACACACACACATATACACACAGACACACACATATACACAGACACACACACATATACACACAGACACACACATATACACAGACACACACACATATACACACAGACACAGACACACACACACAGGTTTGTATCCATATCTTTGTGGGAACCGACCATTCATTCCTACCCAGCCCTAACCTTAACAATAAGCAACCAAACCAAAGTTTTTTGATTGCATTCTCAGATCTTTGTGGGGACCTGAAAAATTATCCCCACAATATCAAAATAACAGGTTTTTATCACATTGTGGGGGACATTTGGTCCCCACAATGAAATATAAACATAATCCACACACAGACACACACAGTCAGGCTTTACTTGCCAAGATGAAATAGGACTGAAGTATGAGGGAATGACACAGCTCTTGTGTACAATCCAGGACGGCACCCAAAGACAGAACACAGCGCCATTTAAAGTGGCAGACCGCCTTGTTCACCTGCGAAACACCTCCGCCATTAGCAAACCCCCAAAGAATGTGTAATTTATAAATGGGCTGTAGATGGTCATCGGAAAATTTAGGTTCAAAGCTAATCCAATTAGCCAGCAAACTGAATCGGCTTGGGTCCTCACATTGATTTGGCTCAGCGGGGATCAGACCTCATCGCGAATCCAGAGGCAGGCCAATATCGACGAGGGTTGGGGGTCTGTTCAATGGAGATGAGGATGCCGAATCAACCATCAATCAGTCTCGCTACCTTTGGCAAACTGGGCGGCCAATGGGCCGAGATGCTTTGTAAACGGGATCGATGTGAAGCTCAGCTGAGCGTTAAACATGCCAGATTCGACAGGAGGGTGGACACGTGACTGCATGCCAGCCGAACATCGCCGCTGAAGATCCCGGTAAACCATGGCGAAGCAGCTGACTCCTGCTGACAGTGACCCCCCCCCCCCACACCCCTACCAGCTCCACATCACCCGGAGGCCCGTGGATGAGGGACAGGTATCCAAGACAAGCAGAGGATAAGTGGGGGGGGGGCAGGGGGGGCCTGTCGGCAGACGCGGTCACTCTTACAAGACTGACATTCACACACACACCTGCACACACAGAGTGACTCACATTGCAGTCCAGCAGGTCCATGCTATCCAGGCTCTTGCTCCGGTGAATCCTGCCTTTGATCCGGCGCAGTGAGGGCCTGCCCTGGCCAGCACTCACCGAGGAGGCACCGGGGCTGGAGGTCTCCAAGCTGGGGGTCACCCTGGGCCGGGGAGGAGAAGCCAGGCTGAACAACCATCACACTGACAGAAATTAACTGCATCAAATGGTCGCCTTATCCTACCACGTCCTTCAAATGTCCTCCTACTTAGCAAAAAACCTCCAGTCCTAAGTCACCCAGAAACCCACGAAACACATCCCTCTGCACATCCCATGCTGCATCTCAGAGATCCGAGTGGGATCATCACCACTGGCCTCCTGTGTTCCAGGCACCGTGTTCCATGTTGGGCTTGGCCCTCATGTTAAGCTCCAGGAATCTCCCCCATACATCCTCCCACATAAAGGCTGCAAAGGTCACTCACTCCCACTGCCCGGAGGTGAGCATTCGCTCCATATCCCAGCATGCCGTGTGGAAAAACCGTGTTAAACGTCAGGCTAGATTTGCCCCACGAGGTCAGTAAGGCAGCTCAGCCTGAGCACCTCCAGCAATGATGTACTGTGGCAAACACAAATTCATCTCAGCTCCAATAGAGTGTGGCCAGGTCCTCGAGCACCAATGTGCAAACGGTGCCTGTCAAAAAGGCGAGCGGTGAGTGAGGCACACATAAGGCGCATTGTAACACACAGATAATGCATCGGTGCAAAGACAAACACTGGAAATGAATGAAAGAGGGAGGTCCAGAGATCACCATCATGCCCCAAAATAATTACATCATTCCCTTATTACATCATTTTCATATTACATCATTGCCTTATTACATCATTTCCATATTACATCATCCCCATATTACATCATTCCCATATTACATCATTCCCTTATGACATCATTTCCTTAAAAAGCAAAAATAAAGAATTACCAGGACACCTTGAGACACAGCAGCCTTTCCAGGTGAAGGAAATGAATCTAACAGGGTGAGAGGCTCTCCTTCACTGCAGAGGAGTAACGCGGTCAGCAGCTCTGAGCCCAAAAGATCCAACCTCCTGCCAGCCAGAGTTTTATCTCGATTTCTCAGGGCACGAGGGCCACTGCACACGAGGAGAGGTCCACTTTCAGAAGCACCGCGTAACTGACTCACTTACAGCAGTAATAGCAATTGCAGTGTCAATCACACTCTGCATATGAGAGTGTAACGCAGGGCAGTTGAGTACGCCACTTTAACATAGCGTCCAGAAGGAACAATGCATGAAACAATCTCTAGGCCAGAACGATAAAAGAACATGTCATTAGTCAAGGACAACTGATAGCAATAATACAAAGCAACATATAAAGCAATATATCCATATATATATATATATATATATATATATGAAATATAAAACAATACCTACAATATATAAAGCAATATATCCCAATATTTATGAAATATAAAGCAAGTTATCTAAAAGTATATATGAAACACAGCAATACATCCCAGTATGTACAATGCATGCATCTCCAGATTAGACCCAGCCAAGACCACTTCAGCAGGGCCAGTCCGCTGGGGGGCTTTTTGCAAACGCTCCAAGAGGAGCTTCACGTCACCCACTGCCACCCCTCTGCAATGTCACACCTCATGACAGAACGTTCCTGGAGTCCGGACCTGCCTTGCTCCTGATTGGGCGAGGCCGGCAGGGGCATTCCACAGCACGCTGCGTTCATCGCTCTGTGATCTTCCTGCTCGGAGCAGAGGCCGGATGTGACAGCGTGCGCAGCAAAGGGGTCCGGGGGAAGGACAGGCCCCCACGGCCCCGAGGCTTCCCTGACCTGGGATGGCCCAGTTTAGGGCATTCCCAAACAGCAGCCACAGCTATCGGTGCTGCCATGGATTCGATTACAGTGTTGTGGTGAATGAAACCGGATCCAAACGAAGCCATTAAGGCAGGATCCCCCGGAGAGACAGGGGTATTCCCACCCCCACAAAGAGAGTAGCTCATTAGGGCAGGTTAGTCAGATCTGACAGACGGATCGAACAGACAGATTATCTGTGTAGACGCGTATCGCATTACTGTCACTGCCCTCCAAACAAACCACAAAATCCGGTACCAAGCAGAGATGTTGTACTCAAACACTGAAACACTTAACGGCCACAGTGGAACCGAGGGGGGTGCATTTTTACTATTAAACGGTTAAAGTTTATCAACCGAAACAAACACCAGTCCCTTGCACCGACTATGTCAAGCAGCGGGAGATTTCTGGATAGAAACTGCAGGTATCAGAACATCTGCTCAGCATCTGGACAGGCGGTGGCCGTCCGCGGCAGGTGAGCTACGGCCAAGGGATGTTCCAATTAGCTCAGTAAATATGCTCATGTGTAAATGCCCGTAAGTGAAAGGCTGAAAGCTAAACAGGCCACGCTGGACAAACATATAGATCTGTTAAGCAACCGTGGTAAGCAGAAGTGCATGTCTTTATCCAAAATGATAATTCGGATCTCAGCTCTTTCCAGAAAGCCTACAGGAGATGCATAATGCACTGCTCATGCTCCCTTATGGGTGAAGAAGTCTCGCAGTAATTATTCTTGCGATGAGCTCCAACAAGGTGTTCTCTGGAGGGCTGAAGCGAATGAATGATGAGCGCAATATTCACAAGATGAAAAATCAATTGGAATACAGGGCGGTGATGATTTTTGGTAGCTGATGCATCCATCTCTCCCTGAGATGGTGATAGGGTGAATGCCAGAGATGAATGGCTCCATGTCACCACTGAAGCTCACCATCCATTTGCCAGAGTGATCAGAGGTATTACCCCAGCCTGGAATTCAGCTGGGAGTCGAAAAGACAGAAAGACACCTCTGATATGAAGTGATAGGTACGCAACTCCAGTGTGAAGCCATAGACAGTTAAGAACTTGCCTGAATCTGACATCTGCTCAGCTCCTCAGCACACCGCAGCCTAATCTATATGGTTTTGGATCCGCCAATGTGTCCCACAGATGAATCCACACAGTAAGCTGAGGAAAGTCCTCTAGGGATCCTTCATTCTGACCCTTGTGTCTTTGACGTCACCGATGTGGCCCTGGTAGATCTTGCCGGTAAGGAACCTCATCGTTTCCATGGATGCTGTTTGACAGAAACTGCGCCCGCCGTAGCATGGCGCTCCAGGATGAAGAACCGGAGGGTTGGACATGTGCCTAAAGAACAGTGGAGTCTGTTCGATCCAGAAACTCACACCAACGGGATGCAACTCGACAGCCAGCAGAGTGAGACTATGCATATGTCTAAACTACGCCAATATACAGGCCTATATATATCGGTTTCTCTGAAAAGAGACCAGCTTTTGAGTTATGGACTAACCGTTTGTCTGAAATGCATATAGACAGGCTTATTACTCGCCAATGACATTGACCCCATGAGTGACAGCACAAGGATGTGCTGCGTGACAAAGACCGGTAATCTAGGAATCAGATCGGGCCTGGTTATAAAAACAGCCTAAGCGGCATCATTTAAACTCGCTGGCATCCCCTTGCGTTGCATTATGGGAAAACGCACCTACCGCACAACACTGTCAATGCCATGAGCAGAACGGACAGCGCAGCAGCATGAGTGCACGTTACTCATATCTACCTTCCACACATAGCCTAAGCAAACACTGGAGGTGAGCCTGCCCCATTTCAGTGCCCCCCCCCTGCACGGATCAAACCTTTTGTCTGAGGTGATACCCAGCCCGAAATGAGCTAGCAACCCTCGACTGTGCTGAGGCAGCATTCTGTGGTCTATCCCAGGGCATCCCACCCCCCCGCCGATGTAAACAAGTTTAACTGGATTATCTGGTATAAATTATCGATGAGAACAAGATGAACATGCGCAACCTGAAACATGGGAGGAAGACTCCTCCCCACCACCGGATTCACTCGTCTGCCCACTCGCATAACATCTGACACCACCACCATCCCACTCGCCCGCACCGTGTCCCCGGAGCCCACCCGTCTTTATAGATCGCTTAGGTTACCACCAGGATGAGTCTCCAGAGGTCAAGAGCCTACCGGAACGGGGTTCAGCTCGCGCTCATGCATCCTCTAGGCCACCAAGATTTAGTGGTGTGAACAAGTAAGACAGCAAGAAACTGTGGGGACTATATGCAGCGGTACGGCACATGCAGAAACATGAGGACTGAGTGGACTAAATGCAGTGATACGGTGCATGCGGAAACATGAGGACTGAGTGAACTAAATGCAGTGATACGGTGCATGCGGAAACTTGAGGACTGAGTGAACTAAATGCAGTGATACGGTGCATGCGGAAACATGACGACTGAGTGGACTATATGCAGTGATACGGTGCATGCGGAAACATGACGACTGAGTGGACTATATGCAGTGATACGGTGCGTGCGGAAACATGAGGACTGAGTGGACTATATGCAGTGATACGGTGCATGCGGAAACATGAGGACTGAGTAAACTAAATGCAGTGATACGGTGCATGCAGAAACATGAGGACTGAATGTACTTAATGCAGTGATATGGTGCATGCAGAAACATGAGGACTGTGTGGACTATAGGCAGCGATACGCCACATGTGGAAACATAAAGACTGTGTGGACTATAGGCAGCAATACGGTGCATGCGGAAACATGAGGACTGCATGGACTATAGACAGTGATACGGCGTATGTGGAAACATGAAGACTGCGGACTATAGGCAGAGATACAATGCATGCGGAAATATGAGGACTGTGAGGACTATATGCAGTGAAACGGTGCATGTGGAAACATGAGGACTCTGCGGACTATATGCAGGAAATGCACAACTGGAAGAGATAAAGAGCACGGTGTGAAGGCTCCCATCCTCCGGGGGCTGACTAATCAGCCACTGCAACAGTAACGGCTCCAATATCATTCTCCATCCTTATTACAGTCAGGGTGTATTTGCCACAATGGCCAGTCATCTTATGGCGTTTGGACACTGATACATATGTAAGAGAAACAGTTAAATAATACCAGAAGGTTAGGATGCCCCTTAGCCTGGCAGCTAACAGTACCAACTTTTTCATACTGCTGAATTTTGTGGCTTCACCCTAAGATCTTGTTAAAACTGCACTGGAGCGGATTCACAACTGTTATGGTGCGATATCGCCTCTTAAAACACAGTATTAGTTGTGGCTCAGTGTGGACACACACTGTTAGACCCCACGATACACCTCAAAACACACACACACACACATAAACACAGGCACCGTGACAGACCCGTACTGCGCCGCGTCCTCCTTGCCACCAGTCGAACGCAGACCGCAGCGCCGCGGAGCTCTAGCCGGCCCGGGGGCTCCATCTCTCCCAAATCAAGCGTGTCACGAAGAGAGAGCCCTCCCCCCCCCTCCTTTCCCAAGCGGGGCAAAGCTAACAGGCTAGCTGCGGAGCGAGCCTAAGCATAATGGCCGAGCCACCCCCACCCCCACTCGTCCGGAGGCACCGCTACGGCCGCCCGCACCGTCCGCTCCGTCACCGTTCGGCATCCGCATCCGCGCCGACGGTCCTACTCACCACATTTTCCTCCTAGGGGGAAGGCAGTGCTCCTTGTTGATCGCAGTCACTCCCAGGGCCAACTGCATGACAGTGATGTATTTCTGATATTTCATTTTGAGTCGTACCGCGAATCCGCGCACCACGAACCGGCATCGGCGATCGCGCAATGTCTACAGCCAGGCGTCCGCCCGCATCCCAACGCCATTTCCAGCGCCGAGGAGGCGACGGAGAAGGCGCTCCCCAAGGAGCTCAGCGCTGCCGCTGCCCATGTCTGCGGTGACCCTCCGATCCCATCAGCGCTCCGAATAGACGGCTAATCCGCTCGCTTTCGGTCAGGACCGAAGCATCGCTCGGTCTCTCCAGCTCCCCCCCCCCGGTCACGGCACTTTTGTAACCCCCCCCCCCCAAAACAAGAAACTCTCACCGAACGC
>JAODJX010000020.1:13631677-13647442 GCA_026776945.1 Isichthys henryi | reverse complement strand
ATGCCAGCCCATCACAGGGCACAAGGCTGGGCACACGCTGGATGGGATGCCAGCCCATCACAGGGCACAAGGCTGGGTACACGCAGGATGGGATGCCAGTGCATCACAGGGCACAAGGCTGGGCACACGCAGGATGGGATGCCAGTGCATCACTGGGGACACACTGAGAATCACATTCTTTGTTCAATTTAGAGATGCCAATACATGTAACTACTCCCAACGCTGCAGATTACACTGCACCGTACACTGTACCGTACATTGCACCTTGCCAACATTATTGTTGTTAAACGATAATCTATTTTGCATAGATGTGCTGATTAACTGGATAGAATAATACATGTTATTAATGTTGGGCTCACCTGAATTGTTCTGGAGCAGCTCTTCATGGGACCATGAGGGCCGTTTCTGCCCCAGCTGGGAACCCAGGTGATCATGGTAACTGATCCATATGACTCCCTTGGCCACCATGACACACTCTCGTTGGCTCTGGCATTTCCAAATACTGCAGGGGAGGAGAATGAGGAACGCCAAACCCACACACGCTGGTTACTGAGGAGCTGGTTTGGTTATCAGAAAGAACGGCTAAGGTCGTTACCATAGAGATCCTCCCGGCCACGCTGCCCTGAGATTGGCTCAGCAGGAGAGCCTGCACAGAGAGCGTCCAATGACAGCTGTGCCCCGGCAGTCCACCTACCGGTAAATCAGCCGTTCATGAAATGGGATAAACTGACTAGCATAAAAGACTAACATTAACTACAGCGATTATATGATGTATATTATTACCATACTGAAAGTAAAAGCTCATCTTAACAACATAAAGTTTTATTAAATCATACTGTTAAATCACATTTAAATTTCTGGCACCTGCGACATTAACAGCATTACTCGGTGGAATTACATCCTCTTAGGTGCATAGTTCAAATGTCCATCTTGTGGACATATGTGCGCCATGCATTAAGGCGGCCAAAAGTAATGCGCCATTGCCTGCTACGAGACCTACGGCCGTGGTCTGCTTCAGTGCTAAGTAAAGGCAGAGTGATTTAAGTGTCCTTAAGTAACCACATGGGGATACAGCTGTGAAAAGCGAAACCGGCCTATTCTTGAAAAAACAGAAAGAAAAACAATTGCAGTAGGTCATTCACGCTATTGGTGTTATACGTAGGTCTACAGTACATAACCAATTAGACCCGTGCGAAATGGAACGTACTTATAAGTAATGTCACTTATATGTAATGTCATTAACTCGTTATAACAACTATCTCCAAATCCTACAGTATCTGTTTGCATACATTCATTCGTCCAGATAAGAAAACGCACTGACCAAACATTCAGTATTATGTCGATAGTTGTTCAGGTACTAAGTTCAAAACACTTGGTAGACTGAAAAAAAAATATGGGCTGGACAATTTACGAAAATTATTCGGGAATCGTATACACTAATGCCTGGAAATGCGCCCAATACAACAGCCTAGGCCTGTATACTGTACATCTAAACTGGCGTGCCGTTCCGGTCATCCCTGCCTTGCGTGCGTTGCTTCGGGGACTGGAGAGTTATGGAAAACGGATGGATGGATGGAATTCATCTAAACTGCAGAGGCACAAAACCCGGTTAAAAGTAGGGAACTCACCTACAGCTGTTGTACCAGCCGTCATAAGGCCGCACCCCCCGTGTAATGATTGAAATGGGGGGAGGGTCTACTGTATAAAAACAACAAAACGTTCTAATCTCTTTCAATTTGAACGCGTGCATTTTAGGTACTTAGTATTATCCGTCGTTTTGTCAAGAATGTCAACGCAGGAGTGTATTGGCTTGCGGGAAAAAAGCGTGGAAACGAATATCAATAAACAAGAAATGCTTTTGATAAATGCTTTAGTCAAAGCCAAGCGTACGTCGCACGGATAAGTAAAAGACCACGGTTATACTTGAGATTTATATCATATTTCACTGATGCCAGTACTGATAGTTTAAGACGTGTTTTCTGCGTAAATCCAACATTGCAGAATAAAACAGTCGATACGGTCCTTTCGAAACAGTGAGACATTTTCACTCCACTTGTCCAGGGAAGACAATGAAAACACCCCAGACCTCAGATTTCTCAGACACTGCTTAGTCTCAACTGATGTTTCAATAATGTTCTCGAAAATTCAAAATAACCTGAAACGGACGTCTAACACTTACTGCGTATTTTTTTCTTCGTTAAAACAGTTGTAAGTAAGGGGGGATTTGGCTAAAAGGCTGAAGAATGCGGAGCACTTTGTCCGAAAGGCGACACTATAGCTACAGGTGGTAAGAATTGCACTGTTTGAATGGTAAGTTAAAAATCAACTTCTCCACGGCTTTTAAACATACAATAAATTAAATGTAAAAACTCACCTGAAACTGACAAATTTATAGCTGAGTGGTTGTATAAAGCGTGTTTACCTGCGATAGTGGTTCTATATGTATAGAAATTAAGTTAAGTGAAGGTGCGCGTCTGCACCCACATGCGATAATAAGGGGGGGGGGCGAGGCGATGCTCTTTTCTGATTCACGTGTTTCTTTGCTCAGGAATTACAATGGATTTTTTTTAAGCATTTATCGGCATGTCGGTACGGTGTTATATAAGCCGTGCTTCTACACAGACGCCTCTTGTCTCGGGGTGCTGACATTTCCCCCCGCACCTTGGCGAAGCACTACGGCGGGTGAGCGCGATCACCACCACCACCACCTTTTTTAAAATTCGGTTGTATACCGTAGGATTTAAAGGGCACAGACATTTTTATCTTACATGAACTATATCTTCTTGTAGAGTGGAATGCATAGGGGTCGTTACTGGGGTTATTTTACTGACACTGTATCTCATGTCATGTACGCGCTAAAGATTCTATTTTGTATACAAGTATTTCATGTTTTATCAGATTTAATTAGATGACTTTCGCCGAGCATGATTATAATGCATTAATGGCGCTGTCACCGTCCGACTGCAGGCAGGATGTCAGAGCTCCATTCTGCACACACTTTAAACAACCATGTCTTCGACCCAGATCTACTAACGGTGATCCTGGTCTTCTCAGTCCTGGGCACTGCTTTCCTTCTTATCGCACCTGGGATACGGGGAAAGTTGGTAAGTAATACGCTGTGATTCACATTGTCAGAAAGCGTTGCTGAATAGTACATACGGTGATGACTTGATTTTATAAATGAATATAGGCCTGTTGAAAAATGTATGGTTATCCTTACGACTTGCAGGGTTTTATGAGGGTCGATCATTTGCATCGTTGACTGCATCTTGCTCGCTCTAATATCCCGTCCTTTTTACGTTTCAGAGGCTTTTTTGGATGAGCAGAATAATTCTTAGTTTATTCATAGGCGCGGTGATAATTGGTAAGTTGCCACGAATTTAAAATGTTTTCCCACTAAAATGTTAAATATAAAATGCATAGCCCGACTTGCGTTGTCTCTCTCTGAATAATGCATGACAAGCGACATAATCGGGTAAAGTGACGTTGCAAACGGTCCCGGAGGCTGCGGAGGGGTGAGTCGCGCCCCGAGCCCGAACGTGGCATCAGCAAACTCAGAGAACCTGAGAAAATGCTGTGAATAACATGAACATGCATTCCTCACCACCATTTAAAGTTAATAGTCTAGTACGGGGTATTGTTACACGGGCTGTCCCATATTTCCGTACACATTGTTTCATACATACATTAGATCAGCAGTTCCCAACAGGCGGATCGAAATACAATTTAATCCGGACGGCGATCGATCCCCGCTCGGCAAATTTAATCGTGGATTCCCTTATTTCAGATTGAAAACAGTAACCATAATAGCCCTATCTGTTGAGTCCGATACGTCACAATTACTTTGGTTAATAACTGATCTCACACAGTTACAGTTCTAAGGCTCATGATTATATTAATATAGGGCCAGTGGCATGTGAGTGTTGTCGTACTAAGCAACGAATGAGAAAGGCCTTAATAATCGATCTTCGCCTCGCACCATCTATCTTGTTCTTTGCTTTTGTGCAGCGGTGCAGTTTTCCCGGGACTGGGCCTCCGCGGGGGTGGAAGCTGACGTCACCTACAAGTCATTCAGTAGCGCGGTAGTGCGCGCGGAGCTCGGGCTGCACGTGGGGCTGTCGGGGGTCAACGTCACCCTCAGAGGTGCGAGCTGCGTCCGGCCTGTTTGGCAACAGAAATGTTTTATAAGCGTTTTGCATTGAATTAATAGAGCATATTTTAATACTAACATTTTAAGGCCCGTGCTGCAACATCAGATTTATGATTCGGTAATATGACCGCAATTGTTTGTCAGGCAGTGGTGGAATTATTATTAAGCCTGGTAATTATAATAATACAATGATCTAAAGATGAGATCAAGAAGCTGTAAACCGACCAAATAACTGCCAGTTCAATTAAATTACTAGCACTTTATAAGCATACATTTTACTTATGGCTAAAGAAAAAATAAAAACAAATGATTTCCAATTAGCTAGGAGAGCTTTCCATGCAGACGTGTCTCATGGGCCCAGTGCCGTCCGTACAGGAAACCCAGTGGTGCAGCGGAACGAGACCATCAACTACAACGAGGCGTTTCACTGGACGGACAGCTTAGAGCAGGACTACGCTGAAGCACTGGAAAGGGGCCTACCCAGTCCCATCCTCTATGTCGCTGAGAAGTTCAGGCCCGGTAGTCCCTGTGGTCTTCACTACCAGCACCGATTCTCTGGCCGATATGCTTCTGCCACCATGTGGTAAGGCGTTGTTAAAACAATTATCCTGATAAGCACCCGCGTTATTATTAAATATGCCTTCACATTAGATGTTATTAAAAATATCGACTGATGAAATACCTTAAATAAAAGCATAACTGCATCTCTTAAACGGGGAGTTTGAACAAAACGCAGATTCGAAAGCGTTCGCCTTGCTGTCATCTGGCTCTTGTAGTCGTGGAGGCCGCAGAGACTCGCTTGTCAGCCTCTCTGTCGCATGCAGTACGGAGACTCCGCATGGTCCTGTTATGCCTCCGCAGGACGGCCTTCTGCTGCTGGCTGCTGGCCAACATCCTGTTTTCCATGCCCGTGCTGCTCTACGCAGGCTGCGTGACGGTGACCGCGGGACTCTTCATGTTTCTCTCGCTGGCCTTGTTCGCTGCCACGCACAGCCTGCCAGCGTGCATTTTTGCCGTGGGCTCGGCCTCTTTCCAGACCCGCCTTGGCTGCTCCTTCTGGCTGGTCCTGGGCACAGGTACGATCCTCCTGTGACCACGTCAGACCGAGAGGGGAGCAGGACATCTGAGGGCAACTGTGCGATGAGTTTTGGTTTCACCCAAAGCCCAGAATTTTCACACTGCTCCAGCAGGGGTATCCTGTATGTTAGCTGGATTCCTGACATGTGTAGTTTGTGTTTGAGGCGCAGAACATCTGCAGGTCTCTATACACGGCTTATGTACTGATAAAATATGATGGCTTGTGAAGAGCAGGTGTCCTTGCACTTGGGCAGGTGTTCTGTGCACTGTTGTTGGAGTCCTGGTGGTGACTCTGGACTGCGTGTTGCCCAAAAAAATGAGGAAGGTCTTCAGTGTGGCCGTAGATGACGACGAGGAAGAGAGCGACGCAATCTCCGGGGCAGGCGGATATCTCAACAAAACCTTCCTCAGGTCCTCACCCCCACTGGAGATCTTCTCCTTTACTGTAAGTTTAGCTAAATCCTAAGTCCGAAATGAAACTGGTAAAATCACAGAAGGATTTGTTAAATAATTAAGGTGTGGTGGTAATGCTTACCTGACTGATCACTACTGAGGATAACACTACTGACAGAACGAAGCTGGTCCTGGTGGAAGCCCATGTGGGCTGGGGCTCAGTACCATTTAGGAATGTCAGACTATTCCATCGCCAGGCAGGTCAGGGGGGGATATGAAGCTTCTGAGCCTGATACGGAAATATACGAAAGCAAAGCAAGGAGAAAATGCCATCTGTGATGTAACAGAGAGCGCTGTTTTATACCCAGGGCAGCGGGAAAACGTGGAAGGCAGTCAAACCCTTCATCTAAGGCTTCATGGAGAGTAAGTGAATGATCACAGCCGTTCCCTTTTGTATCTGTGCACGTCAAAAATGTCCATTAAACCACCCTATTTGAAAAATCTGTTACTTCCCCCCTCCCCTCAGGTTAAAGGTTGTCAAAGCAAGTGTGTTTCAGAAACCAGAGGAGTGAACAAATAAGAAAGAAAATCTTCTTTTGGGCTGGTTCAACAACTCAGGCTATATCAATATGAATGTAAATAAAGTGTATATATGTATTTCTGTTCTGTGTTATGGGGGAAAAAACTAGCATACATTAAAAAAATAGTAATGAATGAGTCACATACGCGTGTATACACACTTACACATTTCCTCTGTCCATTTAATGAATCCTGTATACATAAAAACCAATACAGCACTGTAACATACACCGATACTTACAAAGTGAGTAGTTGACAGCCCCCACACATACACCCCTCAGCAAACGGCATATCTTCAGTCCAAACGCAGTTCCAGCAGTAACGCACACAGCGTGCAGCGCTCCCAGCACACGGCATGGAGATCAGCCACCCAGCACCAAAACGCAGGAGATGGCAAGGAGGCGACCAGCTTCTCGGCTCGAAGGGAAGCATGTTTATTATGTCATTGTTCCAGGAGAACGTCAGCGGCATGCAAACGGATAAAGCGTCACGCTGGCCAGGTCCAGGTCTCCTTTCGGGGAGATCGTGGTACATTTAGAAAGCAGGTCTGAGCAGTGAGGCTTCCAGCTTCACAGTGAAGCTTCAGTCAGTGTCACCAGAGCCCTGCTGAGCAGGATGAAGACGTGAAGGAGACAGAGGACGGAGGCGGACTCCCCTGCAAGCGCGGTCCTAGACACGGCCTACGATCGGCTCACGTGGGTGACACAGCTAGCTAGAGTTTAATCACAGTACATACAGTCCACCCAAAACAAACCTACGATGGACAGTGCAGGGCTTGTGTCTCGGTAGAAAAAAAAATGTTCATATTGTCATAGAAAGTTTAGATTTATCATTTATGATTCAATTTCAGTTTGGCTGTTGGATTTTTGAACCCGGAGTTGCAACTTGGAGAACAATCCAATCTCATAAGTTCTGCTTACATAGAGTCATTAAAAAAAGCCTATTTACTTTTTCTCTTTTGACTTAATGTCCAGAGAAGCCCCCAGCTGTGGTCCAGAGCCCTTCCTGGCTTTGCCGTGTGGTCGTACATCTCGCACCCAGACCCAACCTTCAGTCCTCACTGCTCTCAAGGCACATGTCAGCCTTTCCGTCACCGTGTCGTCATGACAACTTCAGTCACCTAAAAGTCATTTCTCTCAATGTTCTCTCGAACCATTCCAATGATTTTGCGACTATTGGCCAATTCGTACCTTTGCCCAAAGGCGCCATATTCATTAGGTCCCCAGACCAACCTGTCCATCTTTTCTCTCACACTGAAGATAAAAAAAAAAAAAAAATATCTTAAAGACTTAAGACAGTACAAGTCATACATTTTGCCTTTCCCACAAAAAAATCCACTGGGTGAAAAAGGGGAATCTGTATTTACAGAGGAAAAGGGGAGAAATAAACTATAATATATACAGTATATAACAAATACATACCCATGTGCATATAAAAAATAATGTGTTCGGTCACATTTCCCAAATGGTCTTATTGCACATGAATTCCACAAACCAACAGCACAATTAACAGATCACATCTATGTCAACTGGGGAAAATGTTGCCTGTTTTATGTTCCGCCACACGCAGTCGTCAGTGTAGGGTGTTACATTTTAAAGGGCATGAAATGGAAAAACAAACTAAATCGAAAGAGATGGGGGTGTTGGCGCCCCCTGGTGGTTGTGTGTGCAGCATCAGCTTGCTTTACAGGAGGAGTAATCTGCAGGTGCTTGTGGCTCATATAGTGAAGGACATAAGGCCCTAGATGTACATGGGGGTGTCCTGGCCGGTGAGCAGGCGGAACATGGCAGCCGGCATGGTCTTCATGTGGATCTGGCAGGGAGACATAGACAGATATGGGGCTTGAGAATTTCGCTCCTCTTATAATGAGCCAAACTGCCTCAGCGGCATACACTATATAAAGATGGAGGAACTCTAGCAACATGTTGGTTGCTTGAACCCCTAAAAGAAATGGGGCTGCTATTCAGTGGTACTTCAGAACTTCAGAATTTTTACTATCTTTAACTAGCCGACGGCCGAATGTACTTGCCCTCCGTCTAAATGCCGAGCTTAATTCCCAGCCCTGCTCTTACACCTGAGACATTTTAAAAAGTTGTGCATCCACCTATTGGCTGACTAAAGGAGGGCTGTACTTTCTTAGCCTAACTGCAGTGGCCTGGTCACATGACTGCGATGACCCTCACATGTGACTCACCTCACCCACGGAGTTGGACAAGGCCTGGACGATCTTCTCATGGGCGGTGGCCACTGCGCTCTGCCCGTTGATCTCGATGATGCGATGTCCAACGCGAACCCCACCCCGCTCTGCGATGCCACCTCTCATCAGACTGCAGATCTGTGGTGGGGATGGGGGGAGGGCGGTCAGTGTGCGTTTTATTCATTATGTTGTATTCGTTTGGAGTGAGTAATAAACCTGAAAACTACATTCTTTGAAACAGGGAGGGTGCAGCCCACAGCGGATACACCGTAAAACGCTTCGGGTTAAATGTTAGTAATTAGATTTATAAAGAACACCAGTTGCACAAAGACAAACTAACTCATTTTACTTCAAAGGAAAAATAAGGTCACCACATGCTAAACGCTTTTACGTGAACAGAGGAAGATCAAAATATATTACAAATCATTACACTGACGTTCCCCTTCCAAACACCAAATAGTATAAAGGAAAGATCTTTGAAATTTTGACTTGCATGTCTAGTTTTTATTATAGATCGACCACATGGGGGCGCTTAACATCGAAATTCTATTTTATAGGATGTGGGCTGCTTGTGCAAACTCACGATGCCGTTCTGCACGCTGAAGCCAAGCTGGTACTTGAGGTCAGGCCTCTTGATGAGAACTGTGGTGACAGGCGGGCAGCTCACGATGTTCAGCTTCACCTGTGTCTGGTTCTTTAAGCCCTAATCCAGCAGAAGGTGTGTAAAAAAAAAAAAGAAAAAAAGATGAATAGTAACGGGAACATCTGACATGGTCTTAGGAACCAGTGACGACCTTCAGAGGTCATTCAGTCCAGCCTCAATCAAGAATTGTAATCAGTTGACAGTGAATTATCAGGTTCCATCCACATGGCTATTTGGGTGCATAGACAAAAATTAATTAGCATTAGCATGAAGCTAATCAGGCCCAGTGAGTCTGCTCAGTTTCCTGCAGTCTCCACAGAAACCCATTGGTCTGTCCTGTGTGTCTGTGGGAGTGGCAGTACTTTTGTTAGGTGACAGTCATTTGAAAATGTCCCAGGATCAAGAACTCGAAGACCAGGCTTCATGCCTGTGAAACATCAACATTAAGTAAGAACGCAATGAAGAACCAAGCAGCGGAGCACCTTGATGATGCTCTGGCAGGTGGCGAGCGGCAGGCCCACCAGGCTGGTCTTGTTGACGGACATGATCTGGTCGCCGATGCTGAGCTTGCCGGAGCGGGCGGCCGGGCCGCCATTCATCATGTTGGCCAGGATGACGGTGGGCAGGATCGAGCCCCAGCCTGATTCCACGATCACCACGCCCAGGATCTCACCCTTCTGCTTCTCCAATTCCAGCTGGGGGGGGGGGGATTAAAGAGGAGAGAGAGACTGGAGGTGATTGTCCCAGGGGGTGCGGGGAGGACAGACTGGTAGAACATAAGACCGAGAGGAAGACTGAGCAAGAAGGAGAAGACAATGAGAAGAGAGAAAGTGAGGGGAGGGGGATGTACCAGGTTTGGGGGGCAGGATGAGGGAGAGGAAGGGTCCCCAGGGTAAGAACGAAGAAAGCCATGTTCTCCCTGCAACAGGACTGCAAAGGGGAGCTGCCCCCGGCCCCATCTACACCCTCAGCATCTCACAGTCACCCAGGAGCTGCTGGACCAGATAAAAAACCCCACACCGCCCACCACACAGCTAATGACATCTGAGGACCACTGCCAATCAAACTGATCAGCCAAATTTCTGGGCAGGAGTTTCCATGAGACCTTGAGACTCTGGGGTTCACAGTCTGTTACTGCCGCACTGCTCAGATGGAGCTTCATTTCGGCACAGCACGGCCGACGCCAGCAGGCACTGTGAGACACGGAGCCCTGGCAGTGCTGAGGAAAAAGCAGACGAGGAGGGGTGCGGGGCACACCTCTTTGCAGTTCTCAGAGTTGGAGAAGTGGATGAGGTCGTCGTTGTACATCTCCTGTGTGTTGATGATGTCGCTGTACTCCTTCTGGCTCAGGTCCTCGGGGTTGATGCCATTGGCCCGCAGGAACTCCTGGTAGGCCACGCTGAACGCCTGTCCGATGGACTGCGCAATGAGCTGTGCCTGGGGGCAGGGAGAGATGAGTGGGAGGGGTTCATGGCAAAGCCCGGGAGACAGTGTGGTGCAGGGCTGCACAAGCCGGCTGAAACTGCACGCTATGGCCACGCAGATATAACGAAACACACCGAACGCACAGCCGCAGAAATGTGTGTGTGGCAGGTGACGCACAGATCAGACAGGCTAAGGCAACACTGAGGGCTCAATGTCTCAACAAGTAGAGCATCACATTAACAATGAATTGTGGGTTCAAATCCCAGAGAGTGTGCATAAATTACACTGTATTGTAAGTCGCTTTTGATAAAAGCATCTGACAAATGAGTCAATCCAATGAAATGACCAGACTCCATAACCCGGTAATTCAGACACCATTCACAGAGCAGTGATTCCCTCTTAATTAAAGTGCAGGTCCAGCCCAAGCACAAGAGCATAACTTCAGGAAAGCGGGTTGTACTGACGTCCTCCGACTCGAAGACGTGGCAGACCATCTTGTACTGCTTCTTGGCGTCGCCGGTGCCCGGCGTGGCCTCTGATCGGCTCTGTGAGGTGCGCCGCCGTGCCATAAGCACCACAATGCTGCCGATGTCAGCGATGTAGGAGATGGTGCGCAGTGCATTGTCCATCATGGTCTCCTGGGTGACGGAGGGCACAGGATCCGTCATCCAGCTCCGATAACGGTCTAGCTGTCGTAAGGTCTGCTTAGCTCTGTCCTTCATTTTTTTAAATCTAATAACATATGACCTTGCAATGTCTGCATACTGAAATGGCATCCATCCATCCATCCACCCATCCATGCATCTCTCCATCCATCCATCCATCCATCCATCCATCCATCCATCGAGAGTGTGGGGCAAAGAAAAATAGCTCTGGGAAAAAAACATAATGCATTTGAACATCTTGCCCAAAATATTTCACGTTTGATATTAGGCTATCAGACCAAGAAAATCAAATCTCCATGATTCCCATAAGCAAGCCGCTGATGCGGGACGTGCCACTGGGGATACCCCCCCCCATGTCTCTCTCACCTGTGTGTCAGCATTGATCACTTTGATTCTCTGTGTGGAAATAAACAGATCCACTTCCGTCAGGGTGCTGTGCCCGTCTCCCTCCGGACTCTAGAAGGAGAGAGACAGAATTATCTGACTATACACAATACTTTTTTCATATAAAAAATGCATATACACACACGCGCAAAAATGGGCAAATTAAAACATGCTCGAATATCGCAACAAAATGCAATAAAATGCAGTAAAATAGATAATTATTCTGTAAACCACACAAAATGTATCCATCCTTTACCATCCAGCCATTCCAAACGAAATCCCTCCCTGCTAAGCAAGGCGTAGCTGACAAACTAACGCCCTTAAAGGAGCAGCATCCCTTCACCAAAAATCAATGCAGACCAAACATACACACCTCTGGCTCCTATATAACAATACAGTTTTATTTATAATGAAGGAATCCCCCAGAGAGCCGCATCCATTCTGCTTTGCATCCATTTCCACTCTGCCGCGTAAAGACTGACATGTGCCAGCCTGTGGGCTTGGGGGCCGCATGGCAAAGGCTCCTGGGACTGCAGCACAAGCCACTTCCCCGGACAATATGGATTATATCTGAACTTGAATCACCTGAATACGAACTCATGAGAGCATAATGACGACCTCATCCACTTCTCCATAAACGGGGGGGGGGGGGGGTTAGGGTTAGGGCAGGGAGCACACAGTGACACGGGAAACGACTGCTGTGGCGTATACCCGTTATATACCCGGAACAGGAAGGTCGTCCCTTCCCAGCCGAGTGTTACCACGGTGACAGAAGTGGGAAGCCTGAGGAGGATATAACCCATACAGAAGGTGTGCGTCACACCCGGCAATACCCAGAATCCTTAGCCAAGAGTCCTTTCCCCGGAGACAGAACTAAATATCCACCAACATGAAGCAACAGCTACAGAATCGGCATATAGCAGAAATAATTCTCAATAAAAAGCTCTGATGTAACCCCAAGAAAAAGAGGGTATGAATATAGACCCTCCTAAACTTTTAGACGTGACAGAACTGTCCCTGCACAGCACCCACACCATACAGGCGGGATTAGGGAAGTACATCCATATTGTATCAGAGCAGAACTTGTAAACCTCAAACATAACAGGACTCTTGTGGGTGCAGTGACTGCATCACCAACAAGGCTGTTTGTTTACTGGAAGCACACCGTTGCACGTTACAAGGATTTTATCACCACTGAAGCGGATCGTCAGACAGGAAGGGCGGTGAGGGCGGACACCACCCCGAGCAGTCCCGTCCAGCCCCTCCCCCAACCGAGCAGCCTCTTAACTGAATTTCTCAGTCACGCTCTGACTGATTACGGGCAGTGAAATGGCACAGCGGAGAGAGACAAGTCACCGTAGCGTGCCTCCCAAAGAGGTCTCGTGGGCGCCCCCGTGTGGCCAGCTGCAGCTCTCACAGACACATGACGCGGTCAGGCTGAATTCAAGGGCAAAATACAAAAAGGAAAACGCTGAGGTGCTGAGAGGTGCTCCGAAAAGCCAGGCAGGCAGCAAGCAAAGTCATTTTATTAATATGACAGACGTTTTTTTTCCCCATTTATTTCAACGTACGTAAGAAGCCAACCAGCTGACAGTCGTTCACTTTAATTGTCATTTAATTTGAATGGAATGAAACTTAGACACTAAAGAAAATTCATCCAGAAAAAAACTGGTTGTTTACAAAAGGCACTGTAGTAACTGCCATGATCTGCTCAGCACTCAGGAGGAAAAACTCATTATCTGCGAAGCACTAAGGCGTTTAGTACAGTCTAATGTGATCTCAAAAATAACGATAAAAATTTTATGGTGTTCCCTGCAGCTGAGACAGTGCGGTCCCCAGTGAGGCTGACAGACATACGGGTGCCATATAATTAATCGTTAATTATAATAAATCACCGGCAGATAAGTGACACTTATACCCAGGCGTGCAGAAAGTAACCCAGGGCGACTTACCTCAACCTGACCCACGGCCTCCTGGGCCCGCCTTACCCAGACCCGGCTGACGGCCCCCTGGGCCCGCCTTACCTTAACTCGGCTGACGGCCTCCTGGGCCCGTCTTACCCAGACCCGGCTGACGGCCTCCTGGGCCCGCCTTACCCAGACCCGGCTGACGGCCTCCTGGGCCCGCCTTACCTTAACTCGGCTGACAGCCTCCTGGGCCTGCATCATGCGAACGCTCTTCGGTGGGTTCCGCTCAGACAGAAGCTGCGTGGATCCCAGGTAGTTGGCAGCAAAGATGATACCATCAATGAGGTCCTCTGGCTCGCAGGGGCCCGGGACTGCGGGACAGGGAGAGCAATGCCACACTGTCACTGCCTCAGCCATCACCTTCAGCACAATCTGGGTCACCTGCCAGAAGACTGCAGCCCAGGCCTCCAGCTTCCTCCTGCATGATGCAGACATGTGTGGGCCGTCTGGCCATATCTGGACAATAGGTTCAGCACACTGTCCACTTGGCTCACTTCCCTGAGCTTCTGCTGGGAAACCGAGTTTGGACCAGGAACCGCTACAGACCTACAAGAATCTCTCAGGTTTTTTGGACAATTGTATTTAGCAGACGCTTCTATCCAAAGCGACGTTCATTTTCTACATTTTTTTTTTGAGATAGTAGGGTCAGCAAATCCATGGAGTTACAGGGAGTCAGGGGCCCCGCTCAGGGGCCACTCTCAGGGGCTCAGTGTTGAAGTTACATTGCCCACCCTAACCCTAACCGCTGAGCCAAAATCAGCGATGACCTCAACATGACTGAAACACGCCGCCTTCTGGATCCTCACATGTTGCAATTTATGACTCTTGGTTTGCAGAAGACCATCTAGTCTCATGCAAATTCATGCTCCTGGATATTTGGTGGGGGAGCTTGCCCCCTCCCTCTGCAAGCTGCACCTTTTTCTGCAGCCTCAGAACAAGCCCCTTCCTCTGGGAGAATGATGGAGCCCATCTGACAGCCTCCGTATCACGACTGAAAGCCCCCTTATTGCTCATTAGTGCTTACAAGCTGCTGCTGTCATTCACTATCCTGCGTGTGAATATTCTCCCAGGGCCCGTCGAACATGGAGAGGAACCGTCCGACGGCCCTGGCGTGTCACACCGATGGCAACTGTGATCTTATCACAAAATAAAAGGCACTCCTCACCCAAGCTGGAATCTAACATTCTGGCACTGAAATGGGAGCCCCCCCCGCCCCAGTGTGGTTTATGGGGGTACAACCAGACATTCTGAGCCCCTGTGAAAATGTCACCTTGGGCCCCCTGAAGAAATACAGCTCCCATAAGAACTTGGAGCCCCTGTGAAGTGCTGCCCTTCCCCCCTCCCCGAATCTGCCAGGTTACCAGGTGCCTCTGCTGGTTTGTTGAAAAAAGAGTCCTCACTAATTTCAGGCAGATGGAGGGAGAAGGACACCAACTCACCATCCACGAAGCTGGGGAAGGCGGCGTTCTTTCTGGTCGGCTGAAAAACAGATAGAAGCGCAGGTTAAAGCAGCAGGCCGGCTATAATCACACATCCCAGCAGCCACACATGCCCTTGCCCGTGTATTTCGGGTAACCCTGCCGGGCTCGACCTCCCTGCTAAAAAAAGCACAACTCACACCTCTCTCACTTGAGAGATAAGTCTTTAAAAACACCAGCGCCGCCATAAACACTGAACCCAGATGGAGGGCTAAGGCAGGACTTCTCAGGCAAAGCTAACACCCTTAATAAACATGCAGAATTATAGCATAATCACGAATGGAGATTTTAACACCACTTGCATAACATCACACCCGCTATGTGTCAGGCTTGTGAGTAAATCTAACGTGTTGAATTCCTGTCCGCCTTTATGGTCGGATTCGTACAGGAGAGAGTGAGGTGTAACTTCCTCTAAGAGGGGAAACGTAACGGTGGTGAATAGTAAAGATATAAACTGAAGATGTTGCCTCCTAAAATACATAGTTTAAATATTACAAATTATACATAATACATAAAACCTTACTGTAGTACTGTAATGGCATACTGACAAATTTGCATGTCTAAAGTATTTTTACAACGCCCACAGACATCAGAAGTGTTTGTAAAAACCCCACCTACCGAAATAGGAAGCTCCGTCCATGTGTTAATAAACCCCACCCACCAAAACAGGAAGCTCCGTCCATGTGTTAATAAACCCCACCCACCGAAGTAGGAAGCTCCGTCCATGTGTTAATAAACCCCACCCACCGAAGTAGGAAGCTCCGTCCATGTGCTAATAAACCCCACCCACCGAAGTAGGAAGCTCCG
>JAODJX010000020.1:13581126-13617740 GCA_026776945.1 Isichthys henryi | reverse complement strand
CGGAAGCAATGGGCACGAGGCAGGGAACAACCCAGGATGGGGGGCCAGCCCATCTCAGGGCACACTCACACACCATTATAATTTAACATTTGCCCATAAATTAATGCTGTTATTAAAATTACACAAATGTCAGATGGCACAACCAAGAAAAAGGGGCCATTAATTTTAAGTCATTTTAGAACACAGTGTAGTGGATGTTACTTCATAAAGACCTAAAATGATCTTTATGGTGCAGGAAAAAGGTCAGCAGATCTAACAGCAATACTGTCAGAAACTGGCACTTTCAGTTCATGGTCAGGTTTGCAGTTCCCATGTCAGACGGTGCAACCCATGGAAAACCATGAAAATATTGCTAAAAAAGAAATAATTTTCTCTTATTAAACTAAGTATATAAATTTCATATCAAGAACAAATGTTCGTGCAGAGGCCCAAGCAGACGTTATATGAAATATGAAATGAATTTGATATGTCAGGTGGCGCAACCACAATTAACATCACTACTAATCATAAACGCAAAAGATAAACAGGAATTAACAGTGTCAGATGTACTGCAGAAGCACTGGTATTTTATGAAGCTCTGATGTACTGCAGAAGCACTGGTATTTTAGGAAGGTCTGATGTACTGCAGAAGCACTGGTATTTTATGAAGCTCTGATGTACTGCAGACGCACTGGTATTTTACGAAGCTCTGATGTACTGCAGACGCACTGGTATTTTACGAAGCTCTGATGTACTGCAGACGCACTGGTATTTTATGAAGGTCTGATGTACTGCAGACGCACTGGTATTTTATGAAGGTCTGATGTACTGCAGACACTTACATGGATACTTTTTGAAGGTCTGATGTACTGTAGACACATGGTTACTATATGAAGGTTTTCATTTGGAAAAAAGAATTGCAAAATATAATATTTTTTAATTGTGCCACCTTATATTTTTCATTTTACGAAAACCTTGTCACTCATCTATGTACAAATAAACAGACAAATAAAGAATAGATGAATAGCAGCTAGATGAATGAATGTGTGAATGATGGAATGAACGAATGAATGAATGATGGACTAAATGATGGAATGAATGAATGATGGAATGGATGAATGAAGGAATGATGGACTGAATTATGGAATGAATGATGGACTAAATGATGGAATGAATGAATGATGGAATGGATGAATGAATGAATGATGGACTGAATTATGGAATGAATGAATGATGTAATGGATGAATGAATGAATGAATGATGGAATGATGGACTGAATGATGGAATGGATGAATGAATGATGGAATGGATGAATGAATGGATGAATGAATGATGGAATGGATGAATGAATGAATGAATGAATGAATGAATGGATGAATGAATGAATGGATGAATGATGGAATGAATGAATGATGGAATGAATGAAGGAATGATGGACTGAATGATGGAATGGATGAATGAATGATGGAATGGATGAATGAATGAATGAATGCTTGCCTGCAGATTCTGTTTCTAACCCGGGCTTCATTCTGACTGTATTTGGGCCTGACCTGGTGCTCATGTTGCTGTTGATAATGTCATTGGTGGTGTTATTTTTGCCTTAAATCTCATCAGAGCATTAAAGCAAATGTACAAGTGTCTTTTCCCCGGATTGTACTGGACATGGAGCAAGATGGCCACCAGAAATTAGCAGCAGGCACTCACCCCCCCACCACCCATCCCACACTCACACCAAGGCTTGTGTGCGACAGCTGTGCCTTTCAGTCACTTGTTAGCACCTTCTCGGGGCCCATCTGCACAGCCAAATACAAACCCAGCTTAAAGCACACTAATTATTCTCATCAAGATTAGGGGTGGCCCACAACTCAGAACCGCTGATTAAACATCATTAAATGGCACGGTGCTCAGGCCGGCAGAACACGCAGGACTGAGCACGGCCCTCTGCCCAGATCCACCCTCAGCATCATACGTTTTGAGAGGCTGCATTTAAAATATAACTAATGGGAGCAGCTCTATAATTTATCAAGGAAGGCTTAAATATCAGAGCGCTGGAACAAATCAATTCAAGGGTAGAAAGAAAGAGCTCCGCTCACTTACACAACACGGCACCGGGGGGGTTGGGGAGGGGCGCTGAACGCAGGAAGTCATTAAGGAGCGAGCATCCCGCATTCAGCAAGCTCCCACACACACAGCCACCTGGGCGTGTCAGCATCAGTCACCTTTCCGGACTATTCTTCCAGGGTGCTTTCCACGTGGCTGTTTGGACACTGTATACCACATTTGAAAGCCTTTGAGTGCTAATAAAAACTGCCTACCCACAACAAACGGGGTTATCCAGCTCAGGCCAGAAGATAGCAGAACACTCTCACCGGGACTTTAACTTATCATAACACGTAGAGCTGCTGTCTTTTCGGTTTTGCTCTGTTATTCTGTCTAAAAGGCACCTCTCAGCCATTGGCACCCACCCCCTATTCACACCAGGTCTCCCAGCCCTGTGTCTGTTCATGATGTGCAAGCACCACCCCCCACACCTGTAAGGGACCTGACTCGATTCCCACGTGCTCTTTATTGATTTCTCTAGGACTGGGTTTCCGGGACCCTTGTCACCAGGCTCCAGATTCACATAGCAGAGCAAGTGGCTCAGTTCTACCAGCACTGAGGAAGGTACCAAGCGGACTGCAGCCTCGGTTTACGGGGGTGTCAGTGGAAGAACAGCCTGAAAGGGCATAGATGTGCACTCTGGCACCCTCACTGAGACCATCATGCTCGGCTCCCAAAAATTCTCTGGTGTCAAGTTCAGGAAACAAATATGGGAGTCCTCACAGCTCAGTGAAAACGCGAGGGTGCGACGGTGCTTTACGGTTAAATCAGTTATTCCACTGGGCCTCAGTTCCTGCCTGCTGTCACTTCGGATAAAGTGGCATGGAAGTGACAATAATATAGTGATGAAACTTGATTGGCAGGGAGCTCTTGGACACACCCACTTTCTGTAGCACACTTGCAGAGAACAATGGAAATGCTTTCCCTTGACATTTGCTTTCATGTGCATGTTTAACTCCTACTCCACCAGCTTGCACTCTATTAAACAATCTGCCAGAACACAGGCTGAAAGACTAGGGCAGTGGCTGATGAACCTTGCTGTAGCAACGTGCCTGTAGATTATGAGAAGCATTGAGTGAAGGAATGGATAAACACTGCAAAATGACAGACCTGCAAATCGCTTTGGATATTACGGTCTGCTAAACGAATAAAGTCGTGAATGTTTTAAATGCCAGAAAGCCATTACATATCAATCCAAGGGCTGTGCAAGGAGCCAATCAGAAAAGGTCAAGGTGTGAGGAGGGAGTGAGCACAGGATCACGACCTCCCTCAGGGCCCACTGAGGTCAACTGAGTCTAAACCTTAAGTCATACTTCAGAGTCACTGTGACACTCAGACGGCTTGCACCTCTAGACAATTCCTTCAAAACATCAATCTGTGAAGAGCGTTTCTCATTTTCACATCATACATGCCTGATGCTTATTGACAGGGAAGAACCCACACTGATCAACTGCTTCAGTGGAGCTACCTAGTGAGGTTTCTACTCACCTCCTGAAAATTCTGAGAATTTCCTGATGTGAAAAATAAATGGACCAACATACACTTGACCGGCATATATGTCTCAATTAGCCGACGATGGACACATGAACGGTGCAGACCGAAACCGCGCTGGGCAACAAAGGAATCTTGCGCCTCCCTTGCTCAGCCACCGAGAGATAAAACACCAAAGAGCACACATGCGATTACCTTCCCAGCAGCACCCAGCAGTCACACTTCATGTGCAAAATCCCAATAAACACCGATTGGGGCCCTCCTTCAGAGGACAGCTGTGAGTAGGTGGAAGTCCAGGCAACGCTGTGCTGGTATGAAATGTAGAGGCGGCTGGAAAAAGCCCACGATGGCCCCCCTGCCGACACTCCTGCGCCTTCCCAGTCTAAGCTGGAAGCTGAAGGATACTGAGCAAGAATCCATAAAGAGGAAGAGGAAGTAAGCCATGCCGTGCGCAACGCTAACAGCAAAACTGCAGTTCATGCACACGCGACTGTCATATCGCAAGGACTGCGGTGGGCGGTTGGGTTGAGGTTAGGTTTAGGCAGGACCTCATTTTTCATACCATCATACCGCCCAGACATTGTAGCGTGGTATACAGTATTTTCAAAAGGAATACTAATCTGATCTTCTCAAGTCCTGGCACCAAGCGATAACATTTCGGCACATTTTATAGTGGAGAACCGGCCCACCAATCATTCGAAACACTGATGTTGATGTACCGTAATACCATCCAAGCCGAGTTGAGTATTACAATACTTTGGATTCCACAGGCAATATTAAGGTAAGCACGGTTTTTCTGTTTTTTGACACAATTCATGGCAACACCACCAACTTATTTGATAAACTCTGTTAGTAGATAAGGTCTATTTGACAAATTTATTTTCGGTAAATAAAAATTTTCATCTCCTATTTGCTTCATGCCCAAAAGGGAACATCAAGACCTTTGGTTCTGAAACATCTCGTGACTCTCTGTTGTAATTCCATACAGAGGACTCCCATTCCCAAAGTGTCACCAGTCACGCCATTCTCAGCCAGCGACCTGAGAAATACGAGAAATCCCAGAATGCACCAGCATGAGGGGGAAGTAGGAAGGCACGCTCAGAGCCTACTGTAACGATCCAGCTTCTCCCTGGAGAAGTACAGTATTGAGCTCATTATACAAGAAGTGAACAGAACACTTGAACACTTTCAGTCATCAAATGGGACTCTTGGCCTGTCTGGCAAGGCTCAGCCTGAGGTAATGAGGGGCGTCACCGCCAAGAGATACCCTCATTATGAACCTGCAGATTCTCCATTTCATGGACTTCTCACGTTTGTTTCAGTGGCCTTTTGAAAAGTCCTGAAAACATCATGCGAGCCACTTAACATGCAGCTGCACCTGGATTGGCTGGCAAGCCTCCTCTGCTTAGAGACAGCTGTTAAAAGCTGCCTCAGCGATACTGTCGATAAGGACTCAGAGCTGCCCATGTGGAGAGGAACGGGTCTGAGCACACGCTGGACAAACGACGTCCTCCATACCCTTTCATCTCAACTGTGCCACAGAGCGGCAAGGAGGGATTCAATTAGACGTCTCTCACTCAAAATTAGCGTTACCATCCTCTGCCATCTGTAATTAAAGCTACATCGAGTGGCCTGTTTATTAGGGGAAAAAAACTGCTCATTAACACAAAAAGCCTGTGCCTACAAACGACGAATCGTGTGACTGAAAATACACAGGACATAATTAGACGTGCATGTATTTGTTTAACATTATAATGTCTAAGAGAATATTCTGATGAACAAAAAACTTCCAGTCAGCAGCAGCTGTGTGGGTGAAGAGAACCTTCTTCATGAGAGAAGGTGGAGAAGAACGGCCAGACTTCTGAAAGCTAACAGGAAGGACACAAGTGAATAGTTAACAGCTTGTTACAACGGTGATGTCCAGAAAGGTCTCACTGAACATAGAATTTATCAATCCCTGAATGAGTTCTGGGGGCAAAAGTGGGTCCCTCCTAGTACTAGCTAGATGTCCCCAGTAAAGTAGATCCTACCCAGTACCTAATAAAGTGAATCCTACATGCAGGGTTGCCAATTGTCAGCTGCCTGGAGTGAGATTTCCAATTTGAGACAAGTCTGCACACACATACACACGCATTTACATGTGTGCAGCAGTTTTATTACCATGTAAATAGTCCATAGGTTTTGCAACCCTACCCGTTACTAGCCCGATGGCCCTTTTAAAGTGGGCTCTACATGATATTAGCTTTGTGTCCCTAATAAAGTGGACCCTACCTGGTAATAGCTAGGTGGCCCTTTTAAAGTGGGCTCTACACGGTATTAGCTTTGTGTCCCTAATAAAGTGGGCCCTACCTGGTAATAGCTAGGTGGCCCTTTTAAAGTGGGCTCTACACGGTATTAGCTTTGTGTCCCTAATAAAGTGGGTTCTACCTGGTAATAGCTAGGTGGCCCTTTTAAAGTGGGCTCTACACGGTATTAGGTTGGGTCCCTACACAAGCAGCCACTGAGTGCACATTCTCAGGGCATCAGCACCTTCCACGGACAGCGAGCTGTGCAGTCTCCATTGCTCTTTGGTTACTGAGCAGCGCAATTACTAAAGCATGCATGTTAAACACATTTTCCAGGGAGAAATAATTGCCTGTTTGGGGAATTTGCATCCAGTTACTGTGATACTTATTGCTAATTGCACTGATCATGCCAAGACCATTTCGGAACCAAAACCACCCCCCGTCACCTTTTTGCCCAGAGTCCAAACTTGAAGTAGACCTAAACACACATGGTCATTTAATGTGTAACCAGGGCATCTTAAGGTTAAAATTACTTTAGATCGATTCTCAGGATTTCAGCAGAGAAGATACTCACCCATATGTGGGTGCAGATTGTGTTTTTTGTAGGAAATGTTTGGTGGGCATTTCTCACACCCTCACACACGCTGACCTTCTTCAGGGCTTTACTCACTACTCACTATGCTACAGACACTTACACTGGTGAAACCTTTTGCAACTTAACCCAAATGACTTTGTACTCTGCTAGCTTACAAGCAATCTTCACATCTTAGAAGACTATTTAATTTCATTGAGGAAGCAAATGTTACACCAAGGTGAACTGGAGGCAGCTCTTCAGTTATGGATCCGTGGAAATATAAGGTTCTCACAGAACAATCTGGGCTGTCCTGCCTGCTTCCTTTGGTCAGTGATCACATCCAACCATATCCTCTGTAACAAGCATCACTCTATGCCCAATCGTTTAGCAAAATTTTCCCTTCTAAAGTTATAATTTGCTTAACAATAGGCCTGTATTCTTCATGGGTTAAGGAGACAAAATCTTTGCCAACCACTAAATGAGATCATTCAAATACCACCGTATAAACCCCACTGTAATTATCACTCTTGGATTCTCCCTTGAGTCCCAAGAGCCAATAGTTAAATACCTTTCAGATTTTGATCCAGTTTCTTCAGTAACATTGGGTTTCACAGACAATGCTTCCCTTGGACCAGATGCCCTGAATGCTGCTGTGTGCCTTGATCTCAGTGGCAGACACACTCCCTCCCTCCTTCCCTCAGAATGTGTCATGTCCTGCATGCGCCGGGAACACGGTCTGGAGCCTCGCTGTCTGAAATGTGAGGAGCCCCTAGTGTGAGCTGTCCACGGTGCTGAGCGCTGTGTGCTCACCTCAGGGAGCCCTGGGCTATGATTCCTCCCAGAGGATTATGAAGATTCCATAGCCACACCAGCATAGAAGGGTCAAACCTCTGCTTTTTGGGATGGACGGTAACCAGGACTGCCGCTGCCAGCCATTCAGCAGACTAGCATCCTGATGAAATGCTCTATTAAACATCAAAGGGGTCTGACTACTGATCCCTACACCGATAAACTACACCCTTCACTGATAACCCCAGCACAACGTATAAACTACACTGATAGACTACACCGATAAACTACACCCTTCACTGATGACCCCGGCACAACGTATAAACTACACTGATAGACTACACCGATAAAAAACACAGATAAACCGATGACCACTGTACAATGTATAAACTGCGTTTGGTTCAGGGGGGGGGCTCTTCATCTGAAAGTCTCCAGTCCAAAGAAAAACAAGAGTGTCACAATTTGGAAACACACCAGGTGCAGAGGAACAACACTTTAAAACCAAGATGGGGGTGTCACACGCCTATACACTGCATCATGCGTCATAAAAAGGATGCAGGCTGCGAGGAGAGTGCTGCGGTTAAAGGGGTGGGAAAAGGTGACTGGGAAGAGCCCGCTGGGGGCCAGCTGACGTGCCCATGGGGAAAGGGCTTAACCTGATGTGCTGCAGTGTAAAAATCCTGCTTTACAACTGGGAAAAGCGAGCAGAGAAAACACAAGCATCTGGAAAACCGCTAAACCCGAAGATGAAGCTGCGTCCTCCAAGAACACAGGAAGGGCATGTGGCTTTGTGGGTTCGGGCGCTGTGCTCGTGATCGCAAGGTCGCCAGTTCAACTCCCGTGTCTGGTGGAGTGATGTCACTGTTGGACCTTTGAACAAGGCTCTTAACCCCACTTGCTCCAGGACACTGCGCTCAGATCCTCGCAGGCATGTAGCACTGGACAAAGCAGCCTTAAATAAATGTACTATGGAGGGCTAATCCATATTCTGCTGCTGACCAAAGACTGATGTATAAGGCAGATAAAGGGTCTTGGTGAGCTGATCTTACACATGCAGAACCAATCACCATTAGCAGGTCCCTGTACATTTAAGCTATGATGTAAATTCATCATCCATGCTTGCATGTTTCCGTTTAATTAAGGGAAGAATATCACCCTTGCTTCTGTGAAGCCTAGAAAAATGCTATAACTCCCAACACCATTAATCTGCTTCCCACCAGAATCACATATTAAAGGTTTCTCAGAAGCTATTTTGTGCAAAACTCTTTGACACAAAAAAGGACTGAGCTTAGTGTCAAATGCTTTGAGCTCGATTTAAGTCTGGCTACCAAATAAATAAATGAAACCGAGGGGATTATGAAAGATAACCTTACACAGCTGGAAGCAAAATTCATAAACTAAATATGGCAGATAAGGATTTGCAAACATGTGGCAAAACACTCTGACATTACAAAGATGACTTTGCCAACACAGACATTACAGAATGTCTTTGTATTTCATTTCAAAATGAAGGCCTTTCAATGGGTGACGTCGTACGCAGGACGACATGGCTCAGTTCCTGAAGGCACTTATTTATTGACATCACCTGGGCACAAAGGTCAAAAAACCATGCAACTGCACTGGGAAGGTTATTAGCTCGAGTCCCATGATCAGGGAACCCAACCTGAATTGCTCTAATTAAATACACGGTTGCATTTGAATGGATAAAAACACAGACTGC
This sequence comes from Isichthys henryi, assembly GCA_026776945.1. Classification (NCBI taxonomy): domain Eukaryota; kingdom Metazoa; phylum Chordata; class Actinopteri; order Osteoglossiformes; family Mormyridae; genus Isichthys; species Isichthys henryi. The sequence continues at coordinate 13,608,801 of JAODJX010000020.1, read as the reverse complement.
TTTAGTTAAGTAAGGGACACGTTTTGGACACGAAGAGTCAGAGCTGCAACTTCCTTAAAAGCTTAAGCCATCTTCATAAGGCGGCAAGCAAAAATATTTATGGACAAGAACGCGTGGATGATATGTTACATTAAATGGGTACATTTAAACTAAATTAAAATATTAATTAAAAAAAAAAAAAAAAAAAAAAAAAAAACTTCACAGCCCCAAATCACTTTAGCTAATTTATGGTCAAGGTTATATCATAAAGTGCCTTGAAACAAATTCTGTGTAAGCATTTAGGACGCAACACAGCATAATAGGCAAACCTTCATTGGCTGAAAGCACAGGCATGGATTCGAATCAGGCTTAAGCACAGCAGCCTGAGCCTCCTGGGCAGCCATAGGAGCTGCTTAGCTAGCTGGCCAATGACACATCAGCATTTTATCGTCACTTAAATAAGATCAGCCAATCAGCTTGAAAGACCGTCGTTACGGGGCTCCTCCCATCCACCACTGCTCAGCGCTGTCAACATAGGGTCACAAGGAGACACATGCCCCGACTTACCGGCGATTCCGGCCTCAGTGCCACGGACTGCGACAGTACATGACACCGTCCTTGAGAGGACGTCACAGGACACACACGCCTGGACTACTGGTTAACGCAGAAGACAGGGCCGTCATGGCCATGCTAACTCCACATATGACACAAAGCTGTTCCGCAGGATGTAAGAAAATAAATGAGACTGTGTCAGCAGCGGAATGAATGATCGGGGGTGGATTTAGACATTTCTGCCTTTTTTTCTTGTGAAGCTCAGGGAGATTTAGCGGGGGGGGCGGCATTCTGATAAATACTCATCATGAAGGTGTCAGTCTTACAGAGCAGCGGAGAATCAAATCACCCTTCTCCACATCAGTTCCCCTGCCACTACTAAGTGACCTTAATCTCACTCTAAACGAGCCTCTCTCAGTAGATCATCGGACATCAGAGATGTGTGAACTTGACCTCCATTTTTAGCAGGTCCCATTTGACTTCACTGGGGCGAGGGGGACTCAAGGATGTAGGGTCATCTATTCCGTCCCCAACTAGCTACCCACATACGACAGGCAGCAGAGAGATGCAGCAGCCCGTCCAGGACAGACACTGCGGTGTCTCCTACATGCCGATCTGGAGAACGAAGGCTGTCGCTCAGTCTGTCTGAAAGGACCGTTTTGGCCTTGCAGCGTTTAAAGGGCGATGATCCCATAATGAATCCCCCAGCGATGACCGGACACACAAGCAGATTTGGGTCCTCTGGGTCATTCCTGCGTCCGTATGGCGAAAAACAGGCATGTTCCTGAGGTGCCTTTTCCATACAAATAAAAATGGCAGAGTGACAATTGGGAAGAGCTGTGACTGAACTCATAAGGCGGCAGCCCTCCGTCAGCCACCCCCCACAGTCACAAAGCCCAGACCACACCTCCCCATACACACACACACACAGAGGTTTAACATCTCGAACTATAACCCAACGGCCTACACAGAAGCAGCCTGTAGATATCTGACACGCCACATCATGAAAGAAAGATTTGCAACCCACATGCACCGCCTGGAATCCAAGCTGAATACCTGAAAAGCCATTCTAGATTTCAAACATCTATTAAGGGACTCAAATATTTATTTACGGACTCAAACCTTCAAACTGGGGAAGGTTAACCCTGGAAACAACATGCCAGTATTAACTACTAATTGCTGAATTATAGATGGTTAACACCCCCCATAACAGTGTAATAAATGCAGTGTCACTTTGCTGACCTATGTCGAATTCCGGTAGTGTCACGTACTATTTTCAAACACAGAACAGAACAGAACAGAACCTAACCCACCCCCCCACCCCGACAGATTGTCAGCTGAGTCAGTATAGCAATTAAACCTTTATTCAGCATCGCAGTGCTACACAGCTGTGTAGACATGGTGCGTTATGCAACAGACCGGAGGAACTAGGTGGGCAAGTAAGCCAAATGCGGGGGCTTGACAGCAGCCAGCTAGAAGCTGCACGTGATAGACCCCTCCAGAAGAGCGCGCGGCCGGCCCACAAAGGCATCCCACCTCACATTTAATGCACCATTAAACGGAGGGAGAGTCACCTCATCCCAGTGACCCTGACCAGGAAAAGCAACTGCAAGCCTAATGGCGGGAGTCACCCCTTGTTGACCAGGTGCTCTCACGTAGCTCTCCTTCATTAATCAGTTTCTAACGTAATTACGATGCCAGGGTATTCCATCGACGAAAGAACTAGTTTATTTATGTTCCAAACCAAAGTCACGTCTTCTTTCCATATGCAAAGAAATCCAACTTCTCTGTACTGCCTTCAACCACTTCATGTCCCGCTAGTCTGCAATGAAAATGCAGGTGCTGCGTATGTACAGTCCCGTATACTTGCCCCTTTCTCCGCGTCCATCCTTCATTATTAAAATTTCCGCCTTAAGAAGTCATCCTTCGCGTCTCAGAGTGCTGATGACACAAGGGGGTCCCTGGAGTATTAAGTACTGTACATCAAAACATTTCACGCCCACAAACACGGAGCCAAACGGAAACCTGTACTATTAAAGAGTTGCCCTATTAAAAACTCATTACCGTTCCGTCTTTTATAAAATGACATGAATTAAGCGCCCACTCCAATTCCTACCTTGGGTTCCCTGTTACGTAAAATAACCAGGAAGGCGACCGAGCTCCACATTAAACAGATGCTCGACAAATGTAACCCAACTGTACAAGTATGACATTGCATGTTATGAATGTGTCGCACACCTACAGATGGCCAATTACATTATAACCCCCTGCTGAAAAAGAAAAAGATGCATTCATTGCATTATGAGATACGGGGGAGACAAAAGAAAAAAACTCTGGAGATATTTAAAGCGGCGTTGCTTTGAATGTCATTTTCACCCAAACTGTATTCTCTAACTCGGTAAATAGGAATAGAAAAGCATAACGTTTGGTACCCACATCAACAAATATACGAAATATACGATATAAAACTTCAAAGTGCTTTTATGCACCAGCCTTTTTCCTTTTTCTCAAAGCGAGATTCAGCGGTCATTTAAAGTCTTGCAATATCAAAGGCTGCTTTGAGCAGTAAATCCACTTCTGAGCAGAGGTTAGTAAATATACCGCTATGTGATTTCCGCTCCTTACTGCTGCTTCTTATAAATGTTTCACTAACGAATAAACGATTTAAAAATGATTCACTTACGGGTCAGTTGTGCACTATACTTGCTCATACGATGCAACCGGTCTAATTTTCTCGCACAAGCAAACGGCTACAGGCCAGCAGTCGGTATCATTCCCCCTTCGGTGGTGATAATTACCCTTTACTGTAGCGGCCAGTGGTTACCTGCTCATACCCGAGGTGACGGTCCTAATAAAGCAAACCGATAACTTCAGGCTGAAAGGAGCGACTAACGCGGTGCTAAGAGGGCGCCGGCGGCGGGGGCGGAGATCTATGCTACTTCACGCTGGGAATTACCGTTCAATTCCTCCCAGGCGATCGCAATTCAACATCCCCCGAACCACATTTAAAATTTCAGAAAATCTTGCACACAGTCCTTGCAAGTGCTCGGTGTTTCTTTTAATAACGAAGACTTTAGCTCCAACAAAGAAAGAATTAAGTCTCCGCCTATTGCTTCTCCATATCATTATGTGTCCACCTGAAAAGCACGTTGTTCTCCGGGATGAAAGACCACCAGAGATATTCATCAATGTACAAATCACTGCAATAAATATGCATGCAAATGTTTCATACGGAAGTACTAAAAAAGAAGGAGGATATCTAAGGCAAAGGCGCGCACCTGAAAAGCGAAGGCACAGCTCTCCCGTCCGCATGAATAAAACCGTCTCCCAGCCGCGAGGGCAGTGGCCGCTACCGCACGCTCGCGCTTACCGACGGTCAGCTTTCCGATTCAGCCCCGGAAGCTGAATGCGGGCGTGCCGGCGCCCCGGAACGTGTGTAGGCGGATGCCGCGGCACTGCGGTTCCCTGGCAGATGATGGGAAAAATAGCAGCAAAGCCCCGAACCCCGCCCGGACCGCGACAGGCTGACACCGCAACGGCGACCGCTGTCCCAGCAACACGGGCGACAACTCATGCAGACCCCAAGCTCATCTGCACCCTCCAAGTGTTTCAGCAATAAGGGGAAAACAGTCGCTTCAATGAGACACGATACATGTCAATGCATCACTTCTTTACCTATATCAAATTATGGTTTAGTTTTGCTTTGACGAATCTTTTTAAATTAGGATGACAATAAAATTAATTATTGGCAGCTATTTCATCATCCTGCTACAAATAACAAGCGAACCATTCCCTGCTATCATGCAGACACCATTCAAACACCCCCCGCGTTGAAAGAATTGAAACTCAAATCAGTCGCAATTCAAAGTGCGGCTTATCTGCGTATTTTAACTGATTCTAGACCAAGTTTATTTTTTCATTCTTACAGAAATTCCCTTCAATCGCTTCTCTCATGATTATACAACAGAACACGTACAATGGGCTTTGAACGAAAACGTAATATAAAAGCAGTGATAAGCTATATTGATTTCCCCTCGGAATATATATCCTGTACACCATAGAACCACTTTGCAGAAATAAATTTTGTCCTCTCTTCGCAAACATGATTGAGGGCTGAACACTACGGATACGTTTTTGCTCTTAGAGAATAAAACAGCCCCCTCCACCTGAGTCACTGTACCAAGTCGGTCCCTTGTCTTGTCATCCCACCAGCATCACTGGAAATGGGGACTTAGGAAGAGCCCTGTAGCTGGGCTGTTTGGCCTTGTGTGCTTGGAGCTCTTTGCCCTGCCATTATTGGTGGCCTTTCATCCATCTTTCCATTGTTAAACCCGTACAGCAAGTTCCCAAGTTCGTGGTGCCTTGGTAAACAAACCGACCCAAAGATCAGAAGTCTGCTGGCTTGCATTACAGTAGCAGCAAGACAATAGCTAATATAACTGGTTTTGCAGCCAGAAGATTTAATTAAGTAGCAGCTTTCACCCACAAACGGTAGGATTTTAAAAAATATGTATGAAATATTCATGCCAAAACTGGATGCTGAACGCGTGATCCAGTTTCTCCTTCGGATCTCCATTTCTTCTTTAGTCCCTAAACAAATCTGAATTAAAAGTTGTAGTAGATTCAGATTAGCCTAAATAAAACAACGGTAGGGTGATACAGTGGTGCTGACCTCTGGGACCTGGGTCTCCGCCAGAGTTCCATGCATGTGGAGTTTGCATGGGTGAGTGACCGCTGTGAGAGTATCCCCTGCTCCCCATCCACCCCCTGCAGCCCCGAACAGGATAAGCAGTTTCATAAAATAACTGAATACTTTTCACTAGATAATCATGAGGGGATGAATCTCTCCAGAGAAGTGCGAAATTGGTTACCCAGAAATGTTAGCAATGAGACACTGAGCACAAACAAGCCAGTGCGTTACACCTTTAGATCCTCCCTTTGCATTTATGATTAAAAAATAAGGCTGTTGCAGGGACCGCTTTGTGTAACTGAATGATTAGGCTTCTGCTCACCAGCGTGTGAATTACCCAAACAAACAAAGAATGCACCTGCTAATTGGTATGCAGCACACTGCTGAACAATAAAAGGAAAAAACGCCGTGATATGGAGAGGTGTGGAGCGTGCTGACTCAGTGACTGGGTGCTGTTGGTTCAGGCATCCAGAACTGTGCATTGGAATCCCAATTCTGCTTTGTGTGAGAGGAGTTCATATATTCCCCAGGCCGCATATGTGTCTTCAGAGTCTCGTCTAATTTAATTTAATAATATTAGTCATAATAGAAGTGCAATAACAGTACAACTTTAGTAACAGTATAACCTTTAATTTAAATTAATGACTGTCCCACACAGGATGCACAATTCCTTGGGCCCTTGGCTTCATGGAACAGACTTCAAACACCTCCTATGACCCAGCTCAGGACAAGCAGTTCAAAGGCAGATGGGATGGATGCTGTGAAGCGATGGCAAGTTATGTACAGTTATGAAAGTTAGATACAGAACTATAGAAAATGGGGGCCTGTGCAGGCTGCCGGGTCCAAGGCTGGACCCCCTCCTAGCAAACAGGACCCCTGGAGGGACATCAAAGTCAACAGTTTCGAATTTGCACACCCAAGGAGCCTCACTGAATAATAAGACAAGGAACAAGTGATGATGAATTATTTAATACCTTAGGAAAGTCCCTCAACGTACAGCACCAGTCAAAAGTTCGGACACACCAAGCTGCCTACTAAGTGATAGATAGTGACAGTGTCGCATCACATGACCTAAACGCAGTAGAAATGAGGAGTTTGGCCAGAGAGTGAAGGAAAAGCGGCCAATGAAAGCTCAGCATATATGGGAGCAGGAGAAACAGCCCAGGATGCCACCTGAGGAAACTGGCATAGAGGAGCAATTAGGGTTAAGGGCCTTGCTCAAGGGCCCAATAGAGGCATCACTCTGCCAACCGTGGGATTTGAACTGGCAACCTTCTGAGTCACAACTCACAGAGCTGCCCCCCTGACAGATTAATTTAGCTTTAATTAAAAAATGTTTTTGGTGAATGAATATTTCCATATCTGATATTTTATAGTTTTGACATAATTATTCTAAAGTGTAAAAAATAGTACAATTAAACTACCATGTGTGAGTGTAACTGTACTATCTAACTGTAAAGGTATGAATGGGAAAAACAGCAGCGGATTCTTTCCGGAAGAGGCAGAAATTAACTGATGCTCTCAATCACAGCTTTGAAGCAGATCCTAAGAGGTTAAGCATGACGATTCTCACTACGATGCACTCAACTGGCCTGCTTTTTAATTAATCATTATATGCGCACTTGAAGCGCACTTGTAATTGAAAGACTGCCGGTTCGAATCCCCGACCAGCAAGGCACCTCTGAAGTACCCTGAGTAACGTACCACCCCCAAGCACTGCTCCCCGAGCGCTGAATTAGCTGCCCGCTGCTATGTCACATTGTCACATATGGGTTAAATGCAGAACACGCATTTTGCTGTTGTGCACTGTGGTGTGTCAACACTGACCACTGATCTCTAAATAAAAATAAAATAAAATATCCAGGTAATTATCTAGTGAAGAGCTGCACAATATATCAGTTAACAGATCAGCATCAACCAACATTCATTAAAAATGACATCGACATCGGTCAGAAAACTTTTATCCCAAAGAAAATTCTTTAAATAAACTGTTATTTGCTGAAATTGGTCTGATGCATCCACCTCGGTCAATATCGCCACCAATGTTTACCATAATGGACGATGTCGCTAAAGTGGGCAGGACCTCGCTGGGGTCCCGCTGCCCGCAGGAAGCCCACTTGGCGCCCTAGGCGAGGTTTACTGCTGGCGCCCCAATGCCCCCAACGAAAAAAACACTGCAACAAATCACAGATTAATGCTTAAATGTTAACATCTATTGGATAACATTCATTTTGATTCTGACAAGACAACAGTAACAGCACTTCACTTGTGATGCTAACCCAAGTGTCTTTGACAGCTCTCCCCTCCCCCACAATGCACACAACTAGGTACAAGTGAAACTGGCTGGTTTAATGGGATAATCGGGCCTGACTGTCCTCATTACATGGTGTGGGTGCTACACATATTCAAGAGATCTGAAGGAGTAACATCACCGACATCAGTGAAAAGTCGTCCTAGTGTTTCGACACTTTCTAGCTTAGGTAGTAAAGTTAAATTATACACATTATAAAATTAACACATTATAGACTTAAATCCACATAGCTATACAAGATATAATTTAGATCAATCCAATTTATAACTTGCTTTTACCTGAATTGTATAACATTCTATGCCTCCAACTTTAATTCTATACCTTCCGCTTTTTTACATTTTCCAAAAGAAATAATTCCTTTTCACCCGAGATTATTCCAACCATTCATTTCTAATATAATTTATTGTGTACCACAGTAAAGTGTTGTCTGATACATTCCAAAGTATTCCTGTCAGGAATGTGTTCACGTATCTGTGTTTGGGCCTGGGTAAAATCTAGGCTTGCTCCAGTTCCACCAGCACACCATCACAGTCCTTTGGGTGGAGGAACATAACGGGTTTGCCGTGAGCGCCGATCCTAGGCTGCTCTGACAGGGTTCTGATGTTCTTCCCCTTAAGGTCCACAATGGCAGCATCGATGTCATCTACCTGTGCCCAACATACCATTAAAAAGCACATCTTAAATTCAGTGGCTGCAGTCTCTATAGATACATGCATGCATAATAACACCTGATAATCATTTGAATGAGGAAGGTCACCTATAGTTAGCATAAGAAGGACAACAAGAGATTGTGTCATGCCAAGTACTAATAAAGGCTATCTTATTGCGCTACCGCAAGCAACATTATACGCTTAAACCACCATCTCAGTGGTAGTCATACTGATGTTCGTAGTGTGAAAAAACACACTAATGCTTTTTCAAAACATTGCAAATTTTAGGCCTATAATTTTTTGCACGTAAACATTCGTAACCTACATTATTGACCCTATATGATTTGGAGCGTTAAGTTACGACTCTTTATCGACAGCAGAACCATTGCAGCAGGCAATATAGGATCTTCTATCAACAAAAATCACACCTCGATACAAATATGGTGCATCCCTCCGGACTTGTTCTTCGCCAGAAAGCCTGCGATGGGACTCTTCTCCCCCAGCGGGTGCAGGAGCTCCAGTTTGGTGTTGCCGAGCTCCACGAACACCGTGAAGACGCCGTGCTCCGGCAGGGGGACCACGGCGCTCACCTGGGCGCCCAGCACGTCGCGGTACAGGGACGCCGCCTTCTCCAGGTCCGGCACAGCGATGGCCACATGGTTGAGCCTTCCGAGCCGCCACAAGGATCCGGAGACACCGGGAGACGGGGGTCCGGCGGCCGAATGGGCTCTAAGCGCCGGGCGCAGGCAGCGCACACGCCGCAAAAGGCCACGGGCTGGAAGGAAACGCATTACCGTTTTACTCATTATGAGAAGGAAAAATATACGTGAATTCCTTTATTCATCTATGACTGATTAATTTCACAATTAATCACAATGTAACACAAACTTTAAACCATCCATACTTACTATCTAGTTTACATTACACTGTCAGAGGGAAACACGGATTTTGCTTTTTCAAGTACACTTATCAGGCTTTTTCCAAATGCTGCATGAAGGATTTTACCTGCAATTTACAAAAGGCGATTTTCTTTCACTAGACTTAATACACTGTGCAACATTATTCAAATACCGTTACAATACAATTGCGAGTTATTAGTCTACAAGACGTTTTATCCAAACAGCATTATCACCAAAGTACCGTAATTCTCCTCATCGTGCAATTATGATTTTATTAGACGATTAATTTTTTTTCCAAAAGTCATATGGTCACATTACTTCGTACCTCACCTGCAACCTTCAACATGGGCGCCGCCATATTTTCACACAGTAACTTTATTTAACCTGTTTTCCGAACAAATTTGCGAAATGGCCCAACCGCTTAACCTGAACACCAGCTAAAACATGACAGTCGTTTTATTATGAGTTGTTTGATTTCCTGATTTAGAAACAGATTTTTGTTGTGTACTTTGTCAGAGCAGTATCGTGGCATAATATTTTCCTCCGATATAAAATAATATCCGCATCTTCCGAGACATTCTTCACATATCGATCAAACAGGAGTGCGGTGTTTTAATCAAATTAAGTAAATATTTTGTTGTAGTTTTAAGTTACAATAATGTGGAAATGTGTATTTGAACGCTAGTTTCTAACCGGACTTTCTATTGCTATCGGACATTTGTTTCCAGGGGAAATATTTTCCTGTAACTCCATGTGCGGCTCCATGTGAGTGCAGCGATGGCAGACCAGCCGAGTATGGAAGACATGCTGGAACGGTGTCTAAAGCTTTTAAATACTAACACTGCACATCCCGAGATGTTTCTTAGGTAAGCTTAATACGAAGAGAAAATACTGTGTTTATGTGGTTGACGATTATCTGAAGGTTTTGATTTTAAAATGTTCAGTCAATGTTGTTGCTTTGCCGATTGCCAGCAACTATTCAACGATGCCTGACTTGTGTAGCAAATGAGGATGTTCAGTTATTTTGCACAGATTTTTATTGAAATACATCTCGAAGCAGTACTGATAGTGTGACTCAATCAAGCCTGACTGTAACTCTGAACTATTTTGTGTATTTTTCTGATCCTTTATACAAGTGTTCAGGATGGACCGGCATCGGAATTCACTTCCCTCACAAAGACTCTGTATGATCTGCACAAGGCAGATGGACTTGTGGAAACCAAGGGAAGCCCCCTGGAGCAGCTGGTGGTCGAGAACTTTGATGAGGAGCAGATTTGGCAAGAGTTGGAGCTTCAGAATTTGCCCATTCTGAGGCATTTTGAGCTCACTGTTAAGAAGGCAACCAGTGACATGGATATTGTGATCATTGAGGAAGACGAGGGCAAGAGTGAGGATGAAGCAGCTGAGGAAAATTCCTCCTCTATATCACTGATGTTGAGTGAGGAAGAGGAAGGAGAGGAAGATGATGAGCAAGTAGAGGAACAGAGACCAAAAGCCAATAAGTCTTCATCCAGGGTTGTAGAAAAGTTCTCAGACGAGGATTCCGACGTGGACTTTGATGTGGATGCATTGGAGAAACAGGCTAAGCACCGGCAACAAATACAACGGAATACCAGAAGGGAAACAGGATTTGGTTCTGAAGTAGATGACAGGTTCTTCAAGCTTTCAGAAATGGAGGCTTTCCTGGAGGATGTGGAGAAGAAAGAAATGGATGGAAATGATGGTGATAGTGAGATAGATTACTTCCAGGACATTCCATCAGGTGAAGAGGATGAATTGGACCTGGAAGAAGGTGCGATGGCTAAAAGGAAGAAGGTAACTTTTCAAGCCGCCATACCCACATCCATTAATCATTTCAGTTCTGAATATTAACTGTGGACTACAAATCTCTACATGAATATTTTCCCAATTTCTGTATGAGGAGTAATGATTGGGGGGGAATTATAATGTGTACAACTCACATGTATTGTTACACGTCTTGTGTTTATTCAGCAAAAGAAAAGTTCGAGAAACCTGAAATACAAGGACTTCTTCGACCCCATTGATGTGGGGTTGACCAAGACAAGCCCAGCAGAAGACGATGGTTTGGAGTTTGAAGATGATGAAGAGGGAGAAACAACTATGCAGGAGGAGGAAGAGGATGATTATGATGATCAGGAGGAGTTTTATGAAGAGTCAGTGCTTAAATGTTGACATTTTTACATGGTATTTTTAGCTTAGCTAAGCCAAGCATCTTTATGCTAATAAATAAAACAGTTGCTTTGTTGGTTACCAGTGCTCTGCATTTAATCATACTTAGTTTACCACGGCCATTTGTTTGACACAGGAGCTTACAGTCATAATATTTATATGAAAGCCAATATTCAGGCTAACTGGCAATGCAAACTGTCTTCCATGTAGGGAAGACATGAGTGAAAATGAAGAGAGCCGGGAAGCCAGAGAGCCCTTGAAGAAGGTGACTTTTGATCTACCGGATGAAAGCGAGGGGGAGGAAATGGAAGAAATCTTTGGCGGAAAGAAACAGAAAGCAGAAGAGGAGGAGGGCAAGTCGCCGTTTGAGAAACGACAAGCAAAGGTATTCGCAAAGAGCCTTTGGTTTATTCTGTCGTAAACTAACACTGTAATGGTGCTTCCATCATTTGTTTGTTTCTGAATAAAAGGAAGATGAAGTGCACCTGCGATAAATATGTATAGAAGACAAACAGGTTTTCACTTGTCATTGCTTAGAAACTTGTAGTAATTATTTAGTAAAATAATTCCAGCCCTATCAGTGACCATACTGCACAGAAATATGGAGAGAGACCCTGTGCCTCTCCGGAGCCGAGAAGTGCGAAAGCATCTCACCCGGTCGTTCTCCACAGATGGCAGAGAAGATCCAAGAGTTGGAGAAGGCTGCGCTGCAAGAGAAGCCTTGGCAGCTCACCGGCGAGGCAACTGGGCAACTGCGACCGGAGAACAGCTTGCTGCAGGAGGACTTGGAGTTCGACCAGACTGCCAGAGTCGGTGCGTCTCCAATTCGCCTTTAGTGCTGCTCCGGAGGGCACCACCTGCAGTCAAGGCAGCACTGCTCTAAAGGCATTTCCTGGCTTATTTACCCACAATGCCTGGCGAAAAACAGGGCAAGAATTGTTTGATAATACTTTGTTTTAATCTGTCTCACCTGTTCTCCAGCCCCTGCAATTACTGAGGAGACGACTTTAAAACTGGAGGACATTATCAAACAGAGAATAAAGGACCAGGTTGGTGCATTGAGATATTCGCCTTGCCTAGCACCATCCACACAACCCTCTTAGAGCCCAGAGTGTCAGTAGTGAAAGGAAAATAATTAATACAACCAATTTGTCTATTAACCATGGTTGAAACAAAAAATTGAACGTTCCCGATTGAGGGCTTGCAGAGTGGCTACTTCTGACTTCTGCTTCCGGCCAGGTGTGGGATGATGTGGTCCGCAAAGAAAAACCTAAGGAAGATGTGTTTGAGTACAAGAAGAGGCTGACCTTGGACCATGAGAAGAGCAAGCTGAGCCTGGCCGAGGTCTACGAGCAGGAGTACCTCAAACAGACAAAGGTAACATCCCGGTATCACTCTAGTACACTGAAGAACTTGGCTCAGGTCTCGCTTTTTCATTCTGCCAATATCTCCTCATGATTGTCAGTCTCACCACCTATGTAAATGATCTAGCAAAAGGTAGAGGAAGAGGAGAACCCAGCCCACGTGGAAATCCAGAAGCTTATGGACACTCTGTTGCTAAAGCTGGACGCTCTTTCCAACTTCCACTTCACGCCCAAGCCTGTGAGTAGCACCGCCCCTGCGCTGCTTAAAGTGATTAAATAGGAAGACCTTTGGGCCAGACAGCAACAGAGGTTTGATATGAGAGTTGGGTAATACATTAGTCTGTCAAACAAGAGTGCTTCGTAGACCAACCATGTCATTGCATTCGTTGTAGCCGGTACCCGAGGTGAAGGTGGTCTCCAACCTACCGTCCATCACCATGGAAGAGGTCGCTCCCGTCAGTGCCAGCAGCACAACCCTCCTGGCTCCTGAGGAGATCAAGGTGAGTCTGCACCCCGGACACGGGTCAGTCGAGAAGGGCCTCCTGTTTCCATTGCCTCATATTCCACCTTTCCCAGGAGAAGAACAAGGCCGGCAACTTGCTTGGCGACTCAGAGAAGTCGGGCACAGATAAGAAGCGGGAGCGGCGGAAGAAGAGGAGGATGAAGCGAATCCGGCTGCAGGAGAAGGAGAAGAAACAGAAACTGCGTGAAGCCAGTAAATCCGGGGAGAACAAGAAGCAGACGAAGGCGGAGGTGGCAGAGAGCCTGAAGAAGCTCGCGAAAGGAGGAGGAGCGACTCTGCTCAAGGTGAGCGGCCCGTTTCCCTCAGAAAACGGATCATGGTGAAAGCTGTCCTATACAGCATTTAAGGGACGGCACAGTTCTGAAAAATTCATAAGTAATAACACTTAAAAAGTTGCACTAAACAAAAAATAACAAAAAAAATGCCTTGTGTGGCAGAACACTCATAGTTTAAGCCATTGTTTACGTCGCCATCTCTTGTGTTGTATTGAATATCTGACTTAATTTGAAGCATGTGTATAAAAGGAGTGAAGAGTAACGTTCAGCAGTCCGGCAGAGATGCACATTGCCATTAGGTGATCAGTTTATTGATCACTTTCCACATATGTGCCCCACTATTATCCAGCAGTGAAATGCGGTCATTCGCCCTGCCGCTTCGGGTCAGCTGCTTTACGTGTTTGTGTTTTGCCCAAACAGGACGACGGGAAGGACAAGGCCCTTCGATCCTCGCAGGCGTTCTTCTCACACCTGCAAGACCAAGTGAAGACGCAGATCAAAGGAGCGAAGGACCAGGCATCCAAGAAGAAGAAACGGAAGGAGATTTCAGCCAGCAAACTCAAACTGTAACGGTGTTGTGCTTGGAACACGTTGTTTGTACAGCTCACTTTTTGATTTTTAAAAAAAATTTTGTCTGAACATGTACAATTGAAGATAAACACAATAAATACAATTTGTGAAAGGACACTGTCCAAGTTGTTATTAAAATTGTTATATGCAGATTTGTCACTCATAAAAGTCTTGGTTTATGAATTTGATTATGCTTTTAACTAACGGCCTCAAGCCATTAAAATGCATTTTTTGATAACATACTTGCTGGGCTTTCAATAGACCATATTATAGAAGTTACATATATATCATCAGAATATATTGTTTTAGTGTAAAATCTGCCTTTATGTAACTTGTATGCATTTTCATAAGCGAGGGGCAGAGGGCTGGGATGCACGCCGGATGCGGTACCAGTCAATTGCAGGGCAATCACACATTATGGGCAATTTAGAGATGCAAAATAATCTCATTGTCTTTGGACCGTAGGAGGAAACCCACGGGACACGGGGAGAAAGAGCAAGCTTCACACACACTACGCAGAACTGAAATTCGAACCACCCACAAAAAATCAGCTGCATAAAAAGTGTAATGTCAACACTACCCACTGTAAATATTTTTAGCGTTCAAAAGCAAATTAAACGTTCCTTCTGAACATTGTCGTCTTAATATACAAACATTTTCCTCCACTGACTAGTATCAAATTATTACTTACAGCATTATCATACCGCATTATCAGGGATCGTCAACCTGTCCGTTGCATGCACAAACGGGTCCAATGTTTTGATTGAAATACCATTAATTTTAAACAAAATATAAATCAGAATTCGGCACAGCTTTGCCATTATACCATCCCTATTATTACTAAATCCGTCTATCAAACGCAATCTAGAAAAGATCATCGGGATAATTATTAAACCTTAAGTTCTAAATAAAGCATTTAAGAACCTACTATACAGTATGAAATTACGTGTTTTGTGGGCTGCATGAACATGTAAAAAAATAAATTGCTAAATTGCTATACATTTAAACGCTGGCTGTTTAAACTGTTCGATTACGCTCTCGATTGCTGTGGTCTAGACAGGATGCTGCGTTTGACTACTTCTGCCTTTTAGTCAGATAGCGGGATAGAATGTTTGCTTTTGCGCACGTTATGATCAGCCGGATAAACGGGAAGTTTCTGTACGTGTACATTGGGGTAAAGTCATACATTGTCAAGAAATAAGTGACTTTTTTCAAATCTTTTTACTATAGAAGAGCGAAAGCCAGTCTGCATGATACTGCATCACATGCAAAAGAGGACATTAAAGCTGCTATTTCTTTTGTTCCAGGTTGTTTTATTTGCCAAGTATTGTAGTTCAATGAAATCACGTTTATCAGATTTTTCAAATACGTGTTTGAACTCGAACTCGCTAAAATTGTATATTAATACCGGAGCTGTATAGTAAGTATTTGTTCTTTAGCGCGGTTTATTAAACGAATGGGACAGAAACTTACCTTAAAGAGAAGGTACTTTCTTGACGCGGTTAGGTTTTATGGCCGAGCGACGCTCGTCTTCGGCTGTCAACAAGAAGAAAACCCAGGGGAGATTATCACTGGCGAAAAAGAGGCAGGGAAACAGAGATGATGGCTGTACTCCCGCAGGATCTATCTCCTCGTTATTCAGAAACGCACCGCCAGCCAAACTGGCCTGTCCCGTGTGCGGCGAGATGGTGCCTCGATTCTCCATCAACGAGCACATCGATACGAGCTGCCAGCGCTTCCAGCGAGGATGTGAACAGCAGGCCATCCCTGTCACCTCTGGTCATGAAACAGTCCTTCACTGCTCACCTGAGGACCCCAGTGCTGGCAGTGACCCTGCCAGGAGTCCACACGCCAAGGAGAGCCAGTCCACCAGCCCTTATTTTAAGAAACAGGAAACAGTCCAGTTACACGAAACCAAAGAGAATCCTGCAGATAAAGTAATTCGGACTGTTGGTTTAGGGAGTTTGGCCTCAAAACTGTCCAGAAGGCGTCTGCAGTTCTCTGCGAGTGTGGAGAAATCTTGCACTGAGGCTGCCCCTCAAAACAGAAACACTTTTGAAGACACAAATAGAAGCGATAACATCGGTAATGTTGAGGCACATTTGACTAGTGACAGAGACTTGGTTCCTAAAGGTGCTGTTCCTCAGGGCAAGGGGGAGGGACGCACTAAGAAAGAGGTGACACCCACGTTTCTCCCTCCGGTGGAGGTCATCTCAAAGCCCCTCGCTGCCTCTTCGCGGCTGAGTAAAAGGAAAGCGGGGGGACCAGCCAGGGGAAGCCGAGCCCAGAGCGCGGACAGAGCAGCAGCCCTTGATTTCAGCAAGAGGCCCAGGCACGATGGGGTGGGCATCTCTGCACCTATGGAGAACCCTCAGCTACCCCATCAAATCCACACTCCGGGCACTAATCCCAGCCCCAGCACAGCAAAGGAGCTGCTGGCCATGGAGGATGACAGTCCTCCAGTACATGGCTCAGAGGCAACTCAAGCCACCAGTACAGTGCCGGGTGCAGCGCAAGCCCAGTCGGAGACGTCTAGCGCTGACCAGAGTGTGGAGGAAGCGGAAGGGAAAGGAGAGTCACCTCGTCTACCGTACTACCTACGCAACTTCCTGATGGTGCTGGAGACGGTGCTGGAGAATCCAGACGACAGGCTGCTCTTCAGCGAGGAGGACCTTGGGGTAGTCCACACCTTCAGACAGCTGTCAGGTATCCCTGTAAAACAAACTCCCTGTAAGATCCTGCAAATGCCACAAGCCTATTCTATAGTGCAGTATGTAGCAGTTCTCACACAGCCAGCTGACCTTGGACCCTCAGAAGTTTTTTTCTCCCTACTTGCAAATTTTTGGTTCCTCTCCTCCTCTGTCATCTGGCTTTCTTTCACTTCTTTGTCTTTCCATTTCCCTGTTTTTTGTGTTATTCTGTCTTAATGATGTTGTATCACAGCACAGCCATGTAAAGCGCTTTGGGGTGACCCTGTTGTGAAAGTCGCTATATAAAAACGAATCGCATTGAATATAATATTGTATACATTCCTGCTCCTGGTCATACGTCCTGACACGGCGCCCCCTTGCTTTTCCTGGGCCTCGAACCCCAGCCGTGGGCCAGATGCTGTACGTGCGTCTGTTCCAGAGGAAGCTCCATTGGCTGAGAGTGAGGAAGCTGGACTATGCTGAGGTTGGACCGGAACCGGGCACGGTGGTGCAGGAGCTGGCGGGACGCGGCCTGGTGGAGACCGGTGGGCACAGGGCCGCTGGGAGCAGCGCTACGCTAAATGCTAACTGCTTATAGTCAATGGCTTTGATGTGCTTATTAAGAGAAGCACGTTATAATGAGCAGAAAAACTATTAAATGGGCTAAGTGATAATAAGATTCACATTTAAAGGCTGTAAATCTGCTAGTGGACTTATTTAATAGACTAAGTAATACACCTGATTATTTATTTATTGCAGGTTAAAGTGGTCTTAGTATCAATCTATGCTTATCGTTCACGTAGAAACGATAAACGAGCATGTGTGCATGACGTTTGCCGTGATGGGGGGGATTAGGGACAGCCAGGCTCGGCGACACTGAGCAGTGCAGGCCTGACGCTGACAGCGTGACGCTGTTTTCCCGTCGCCGGTACCAAGCTGCTCACTGTGCCGTCACGCCGCAGAGAGCAACCTGGCCGACCTGGGGGAGGCGCTGGACCTGCTTCCCGCCCCAGAGCTGAGGAACCTGGCTAAGACCTTCCACCTGGGGGGGTCCGGGGCCCAGAAGCAGCAGCTGATGGAGGGCCTTCTGCGGCTGGGCCGACAGCGCTCGCTATTCGCTGCGGCGGGGGCAGGAAAGGGTGCTGCGGGGGCTGCAGCTGTGATGCTCAAGAGGTGAGGGCTGGGGGGCAGGATCCATACAGGGTTATTTATAGCTGGGGTGGCCAATTTCCTTGCACTCCCCCGACTCAGTTAAAATCATTACCCCCTTCGCTGAAGCACACTCAGGCAGCAGGTCCCCCCCTCATCTGAGCTCACCCACTCCCTTCTGCTTCCGTCAGGGCAAAGGCACTGGTGGGGCCTTGTGTGCGTGTGTGCCGGGGCCCCCGCACCGTCTTCTCCCGCCTCCTGCTCCTCTTCTCACTCACCGACAGCCAGGAGGAGGAGGAGAGCGGCTCGGGGGGGCATGGGCAGCTGTACACCCTCTTGCTGGTGAACTCCGGACGCCTGGCCTTCCCCGCTTACACTGTCCAGCGGAATGCCAGGATTTTCCAGGACAGAGATGATCTCATCAGGTGAGGCTGCTGGGGGCGCTATTTTCTGCGTCATTACTGCTATGCTTCTTTTCATGACTATTTTATAGACAAATCATTAAAGGTACCACAGAAATGTGGCCCACTGCAATAATTACGCCTCCTCTGCCTGTGATCAGCACCAAGTCACTCATCCAGGCTTCTTAAGCATTGGCCTTTGAGCCAAGCAGTATCTGCAGACAGGGTCTCAAATCCCCTGTCTGGCTGCAGGGGGGCAGTGCTGAGTGCAGCCTTCATTTTTACCTTGATTGTGGTGACAGTCGAATGAATTGCAAATTACGGATCACATTAAACCAGCCAGCCTATGGTAGGGCTTGATGCCTTTATGTCAGATCAGCGTTAGCATATCGTGGGGACGCGATAAATGGAAATAGATTAATATTTTTGCTCATTACATCAAATGCAGTAATTAACGATTATTACCGTTTACTGAAAAGAACCTTCTAGTAGGCTATGAATGAGTGCCAAATTATTCTTAAAATGAGACTGATCATATCTAAGGGAATAGGGATTGAAACAGATTAATTAAAAGATTTGGTTTAGCATCAATAAAAAATCATACAAAATCCTCAGCCAGCATGTGTGGCTTGACATTATATAAGCCCTGACATTCAATCTGGTAACAGCTCAGTTAAAAAGAAGTTAGTTTAGCTAAAAGACAAAATACTTACAGCGAAGATGTGTTCTGGGTTAATGCCTGTCAAAGACCTTCGATGGCTGGCTTAGAAGTAGCAGGAATGAACGTAAGCAGAAAGCTGCACGTGGGACCCCAAGCTCCGAGGTCACCTGACAGCCTGGTAACTGAACCCGCTTGGCTTGTGCCGCATTTAGATACGAGGGGGCCGTACACAGTCTGCAGGAAGTGGGCGTGGCCATGCAGGGGGGCAGCTGGGACGATGCCCTGGGCCTTTACCTCACAGCCAAGGCCGCGTGGCAGGAACAGGGGGCCAGCTGCTGCCTCAGGTGAGACGTGCCGCCTGCAGAAGCCGAGCGCTCAGTCAGCTGGCTAGACGGGGCCTGCGGGAGGCGCTCTAACACGCCGCTCGGGAATCTTCTCTTTCCTAAGGCACCAGGAGGAGCTGCCTCTGTTTCTGCGCTGCTTCACAGCGGGCTGGGCGTATACCCGCATCCTGTCCCGGGGGGTGGAGATCCTGCAGAGGCTGCGGCGATACGAGGCAGGTGGACTCCCGCGCCTGCACACTCGCATGCCCACGCTGCATGCCGCAAAACATGCGATTTAGGCCAGGTGGCTGCTGCACCCACACACAGGATTCTGGGTGATGCTGACAGCGTTCGCCGGCTATCGGTGGCGCTCTGTCTTTTTGTAGGAGGCTGTGGAGGAGCTGAGATCCCTGTTGTCCCAGTCACTGTACTGTACAGACAGTAGAGGGCGCTGGTGGGACCGATTGGCGCTTAACCTGCAACAGCACCTCAAACGACCTGAGCAGGTAATAGGGGTCCTTGAGTCAGATTTAAAATGCTAAAACGGTGTTTCTCAGTCCAGTCCTCACGCACCTCCAGACAGTCCACGTTTTTGCTCCCACCCAAACTAGGTACTCTGTGTTCCTGATTGGATTGATTGGTTTAGTTCAGGTGTGCTGGGACTGTTGTGGAGTGTCTGGGAGTCCCAAGAACTGGTCTGAGAAACACTGCTGTGAAATTCCACCGCTGAACTAGAGTTTGATATGCATGAGGCAAAGTCAGTCACAGATCAGTCAAACTATAGTACTGTAATTCACTGCTGGAGCCCTTCAGCTGTATTCATTCACAGGGTCTTCTCTGTCTCCCTCCCCTTCTCTTTGCCTCTCTCTCGCTTCCTCACCCCCCCCGAAGGCCATCAGCGCCATCCGGGACAGCCTGGTGGACCCGCTAGTGCGGACGGGCCATCGGCTCTCGCTGTACCAGCGCGCCGTGCGCATGAGGGACTCTCCGGGCTGCAGGCGGTTCCGACTGTTGCTGCGTGACCTGCCCGCTGTGGTGGTGAAGGACGTAGTGCATGTATGAGGCTCGACCA
The DNA here is from genome assembly GCA_026776945.1 of Isichthys henryi. NCBI lineage: Eukaryota > Metazoa > Chordata > Actinopteri > Osteoglossiformes > Mormyridae > Isichthys > Isichthys henryi. The sequence goes on along the minus strand of JAODJX010000020.1, from coordinate 13,588,502 downwards.
CATGGGGCAGCGCAGAGCCACATGGGAGTGTTAATGAAGGCCCTGTGTTTTTTTTTGATTGATTACATCTGCTTCACTTCTGTATTCTCAGCTGGGGCAGCTTCTATACTTAGTACTTTGCTGCCTTCTCTGTGCTGTCAGAGCTGGTCTCAGTCTCTCAGTCTCCAAGCAGTCGGACTGCAGAGGGAGCGTTTGAGCACACTGAACGAGGCCCCCCTACATCCACGCAGGTGACCATCCGAGGGCAGTTATTTCCACATGCGGGAGGCGTGGGCAAGTCCGTCTTCTTAATGCCTGCGGACGAGGAGGATGAGGACAGCAGAAGCGCGGAGAGCGGTCGCTCTACTGTCATGTGCTCTGTGGAGGAGCTGGCCCTCACGCACTACCGGCGCCTCGGCTACGACCAAGGTGGGTCCCATCGGCTTGCTCAGACGTGCATGATACATAGGTCTACGTTTGTAAAAATTAGTTGAAATTTACAGGTGATTCTGGGAAGAAAAAAATCAATTAGTTCTATGTGCTGTACCAGATGGTCCATTGGATGGAATACAGAGAATGTAACTCAAAAAGAAACATTTCAATGGGTCTTTTTTGAGCAGGAATTCATGGAGAGGGTTCCACCTTCTCCACATTGTTTGGCCTGCTGTTATGGGACATCGTTTTCATGGAAGGCATTCCTGACGTCTTCCGGAATCCCTATCAGGTAACGGCCGCTCACAGGATCGGCACGCTGTCTGCGCTCCGGGACTGCGGTGTAACCCCGCGTGCCGTCGCCCCCTCCTTTGCAGACCTGCCCGCTGGACCTTCACACCGACAGCTTCTACGAGAGTCGCACGGAGGCAGTAGAGGCACGGGTGCGGCTGCTGCGGGGGGCTTGCGTGGAGACGCTTCACGGCCTGCTGGCAGCAACGTGGCACGCCCAGTACGGGAGGATCTGCGTGCTGGTCAACTGGGAACGCTTCTCCTCCCTGCAGCAGGCACAGGTACCCGACCCGGACCCCAGACCCTGGCACCCACACACCTCGCATTCTCCCAGCACCCTTACAGACAACGGCTACCCCCAACTACCTTTGAAGTAAGGAGTTCGCATGACTGCTCTAAGGCTTTGAGGTTCAGCTGCAGTCTGAACCACCAATGGTATAAGAACAGGCATAGACGGTGAAATGCGTGCAAAGTTCTCTCCCTCAACAGGGGGGGCCCAGCCGCTAGGGCTCACGTCTGCTCTGCGCTCCTTTGGCAGAGCCTGGTGACCTGCCTCAGGGGGCCCTTCCTGGCAGGGCTGGTGCAGCGGATGGCCCAGGATTACAGGCACTGTCGGGGTGGCCTGCCCGACCTGGTTGTGTGGAACACTTGCAACAGCACGTATAAGGTGAGGTCACATGACCAGAAGCACACCCTGCAATTGGTCAGATCAAGTAAATGAACCGTCAACCTGAAATATGCGTGAATGTAAGGACACACAAGGCGGGGCATCTCAGCCATGACGGCCAAGTGTGACCCTGGCGATCTCTGGTTTACTCGTCTTCTTTCAGCTGGTGGAGGTCAAGGGTCCCAACGACCGGCTCTCCCAAAAGCAGCAGGTCTGGCTGGACGAGCTACGCAAGCTGGGCGCAGAGGTGGAGGTGTGCCACGTGACGGACGTGGGCGCCTTGGGGGAATGCCGGGACTGAGCCGCTGCGGGGCTGCCACCTGAACCGGCCCTGGGAGCGGCGATGCACCCCAGCTGGACTGAAAATGAGGGCTAACAGAAACACTACAGAGGGGCGGGGCGAGTTGTCCGGGTCCCTGTCCGACATACCTCAGCCGAATCCACTACGCAACGCGCAGACATGTCCTCTGTACGCCTTCTGAATACTGCACAGAGTGGGTTCTGTGTGATGCAATAATAAAGTTTATCATGAGATAATAAGACATGCCAGTTAATGTTAAAAACGTTTTTATTTCACATCAGAGCATCGTATTAAATATTAGACTGGATCCATACATGGTGGCCACAGAAACAAACCAAGCATCTCTCACGGATCATCCCTGCGAGAGGGGGATGAGAGGGACCCCTGTCTCCATAACAACTTCAGATACCCCCCCAGCACTGGCCCAGATAGGGCGGCCCCATCCAAGGGCCGGGGCCCTGAGCAGACAGACTGGAATATTTTGCAGTGGTGCTCACTGGACTGCTTTTTGTCCAAAGCATCCACCTCACTGTCTTATAATGGTCAGTGTCATCATCTAGAACACATCCAACAGAAAGCTGGCTCAAATCATTCTACACAGACATTAGAAAGTTAAGGTAAAGTCATATTAAACTTGTCAATAAAAGCAGCAGAGCCATTAGTTACCCAAAACAGTTTAAGACCAACACCACCAGTGAACCTTCAAAGATGAGAAGTGATGGACAAAACCCCCATTTGGGTTTAATGCTAGTGAGGGTGTGGAGAAGGAAAAACAACAAAACTCAATCCAAGGCTTCCAGGTGTGAACTACGGGCAAACCACCCCCGCAGCCTGGAAGGGGACCCCACGGGGGACACCCCCGCAGCCTGGAAGGGGACCCCACGGGGGACATTGCAGCAGGCAGCCAACTGGCCACATCCTGGGCAGCGCTGTTTTCAGATGGGAAGTGGTCAGGTTCAGCAGCAGCCTTGGCAGGTCTGCATGACATCTCAGCTCCTCCCAAGCCAACAGCCAAGGTCTCATTTCATACAGGCGTAAGAGCTGGATAAATTTGGGCCTATGCAGAGAACTAAGGGTCTTCCAGGTAACACTAAGTACCAACATAAGAGTTAGATTTACATCTTAATTACTCTGCAGATGCTTTTACACAACGCGACATGTTTGAGAAAACAGGATCCCTGGAGCAACTGAGGGTTAAAAAAGATCTTACTCAAGGACCCGAAAGAGTAATGACAGTACAGGGATTCGAACCGGCAACCATCTAAATCACAGGCCCAGCGTTATGACCCACACAGCACACCCTCCGAGTTTCTTTCAAAATATGCTGCATTTCATGAGCCCAGAACTAACCCATCGATACAGGTCAAAAACAACACGAGAGAAAGTCTAATTACCAACAGAAACCTGGCAACTGTGAGGGGAAAGTGTGCAGTAAGTATAAAAATGTGCGATTTCAGCTATTTGTGCAAACACCACCAGCAAAGAACAGTTCAGCTAGGAGAAACATTTCTGCCCTTCACCTTGACTCCTCCTCAGTTCTCCTTCGCCGCCAGAACCTGCAAGCTCCTCAGGCACACCATGAGCCAGGCCGCTGCAGTGATTCAAGTTGTCCAGTTGATGGCGCTCTAGAGCCCAGCCCCGCTGAGCAGCTTGCTGAGTGGGGTTCCCAGCGTGCTGGGCCGGCTCAGGTTCCCCGCTGGGGAGAAGGGAAATGAGGAGCTTAGGTATTCAGGCTGCTGGGGGGGACTGGCCGGGGGCCCCATCTTGAAGTACATCTTGGTTTGCTCCGCTGGCATCCTGTGGGTGAGTCCCGGGTTGGGACTGCCAGGGGGGAGTCCGGGGGGAGGGGCGGCACCCCCGTACTGCCGCAGCCTGGCCTGCAGAGTCTCGATCTCGTCGACCAATAGGGATAGTCTGTGGAGGGCTGTGATAGGGCCGCCTCGGGCGATGCGGGCCTCGGGAACCCAGCGCAGGAAGTAGAACCTCCACAGCTGCAGGTGTGAGGGCAGCAGCTCAGGCAGCAGCAGTCCGTGGGGGTCGGCAGGCCGCGATAGCCAGTCCCGGATGAAGCACTGCGAGGCGCTATCCGGGCTGTCGGGCTGCGCAGGCGCCTCTGAGCCAGGGAGTAGCCTCAGCACCAGGGAGTTCCGCCGCGGGAGGGTGGCATGCGCCCCTAGCATGCCATTCTGCAGAGACGCTGTCCCCCGTACCGTGGAGCTGTAGATCTTCGGCTGGAGGCGGGATGTGACAGGAACATTAAGCGGCCCCCATCGCAGTAAGACCGAGAGAGACTTGCCAACGTGCTGTCGGGGCGGGGCTCACCTTGGCGCGTCTGAAAGTCCTCACCCCCCCATTCTGCACACGTGCAGCCACACCCTTGCCCACATACACGGGGCTGTTAAACAAAGTCTGGTCCCTCAGGCTGAACTGCTGTGACCAGTCCCACACTGGGGGGAAGCGGACTGCCCTGTCCTCTCCCAGCTGCCCGCTCTGGGTGAAATCCTAGGAGGAGAAACATAAAAATCAGCCACACTGTAGACCCCTCCCCAGTCAAGTCTGCCGTAAAATGTAAAGCTTGGTGAATCGGGAGCTGGGGGGGGCGAGGCTCACTTGGCTATACTCCGCCCACTGACGGGGGCAGTTGAAGAGGAAGGTGCTGAAGATGGGAATCCACATGCTGTCACACAGCACAGCCAGGTAGATCTCCGTGAATCCGAAGGCGGTGGGGTGTTGGCGCATCAGCTGCCACACGCAATCCAGGAAGAGGAGGAACATGGGAGACTGAGGAGAGACACGCAGGGTCAAAGCTGCTCCAGGGCATCTTGGCATGACGCTGCAAGTCGAATTCCTCATGGATTCTTTACATGCGTAGCTGCATGTTTAGCTAAGCGATTCAGGCCGACCGGCCTAGGGGTCTAGCCGCACCTCCTCTCCGTCACTCCTCTTCAGGTGGTTGCATCGGTCCAGGAAGCGGTGGCCCCCCATCACCCACTCCTTCTGCACCAGGCTCTGGAAGCCCACCAAGCTGCGGAAGTGGGGGTCCAGCAGCAGCTGGACCAGGCAGGAGACCACGCAGCTCAGGTCCCGGTCCTCCTCCTCTGTTACAGAGTTTGGGGGGGAGGGGCCGAGAGTCACACAGGAGGTCTGGGAGGGTGGGTAATGACTCCACAGCATGGCAGAGATGAAGAGCAGTGGTTCACCTTGCAGGATGACGGACATGCGTCTCCCTTCCAGCATGTACACCACCTCTACTGACTGCTGCAGGAAGGCGCTAGGCACCAGGACAGGAAGTGATGTTGTATAAACACAACTGTTCAAGTGTTTCTCTGGGTTACAAAAGAGGTGTAGCGCGTACTTGGGGGGTGTGTAGGAACGTGGACCACCGAGTATATTAAATTTGGCTTCATCCCCTGTGCGCCCCCCCCCCCAAGATCTTGATATTTAAATTAAGTTGTGCCCCCAGTATCAAACTCCCTCTTAAATCACCACATGTACTTTAATAAACTCATTTAAAAACTGTACACACACACACACACACACACACAATATATATATATATATATATATAATATTATATTATACTTCAGTATACCATAGATCATTTCACAAAAAGATCTACAAACACGGAAGCAGCAAACTTTGCGAAAATCAGTACTTGTGTCATTCTCAGTACACTTTTGGCCCCGGCTGTACACCCCCCAAACAGCGCTCTCCTCATAGTGCAGCATAAAAATTTCATGCCGTGTATCCAAGCTAAACAAGATAGAGCCCGATGGCCCTGCGTCTACCTGATATTGTCCAACCATCCAGTGCTCTCTACAGATGACAGCCACTTGTCCTCGGACTCCTGGTAGGGCCCTGCTGACAGGAAACCTGTCTGAGTGAGCGGAGTGTGCAGTGACGGCTGAGGCATTGGTATTCGGGTCTGGGAAATGGGACACTCATGCCCTTAAGCACAACTGTAATGCTAATCCCAGTGGCGAGTGCGACACAGCTCTTCCCAAGGCGCAGGCACGCAAACTGCCAGCAGGCTTAATCCTGCAAACCACCCAATAACCACCCAAGCCAATAAATGCACCACACAGTCTTCCTCCAGAGTCAAACTTCGACATTTCTCACTCAGAGACTTCAGTACTGCAAGTTGCATGAGAATCATGTGATTGCACTGCTTTTCAGCTGAGCTCAAACAGCACGCCCCCCTTCGCCACACCTGGAGCCCTACGCCATTCCCCTTAAGCCTGGAGGCGGAGTCACATACTCACCGATTGCACAGAGCTGCCTCAGTCTGACAAAGGAGGCCCGGACGTCCCGGATGCTGGGCAGGCTCCTGTCCAGGCGGACCTTGTGTGCACTGCTGCGTTTCGGGTGGCTCTTAGTGACAGCATTGCAGACCCTGAGCAGAGAGGGCGGCTGCTGTTACTTGAATGCAGCATTTACATCCACCTTCGATTTGGTGCCGTTAGACCCTTCTGGCTTGCCGTACCTCTGCTCCAGCTTCCTCTGCTCTGCCACGTCCTTGATGCCGGCTGTGCGCACAAGGGCGCTGCCGTTCACGTGGTTCCAGCACCACAGCTGGAGGGGTAAGAGGCAGCGACACATGCGAGTCAGGTCTCCATGGAAACACTGTTTGGAGTCAGGGGGGAAGGGGCACTAGCGCCACCTGGGTGACACAGGGTACAGTGCAGACTCACTGGGAGACGCTGGCCCACAAAAGAGCAGGACAGCTGCTTAAGGTCTTGATCTGCCAGCGATGCGGGAACCACAAAGTGCTCTGGGAGGCTGTGGGGAGGAGCAGCGCAGGACGGCACGTTAGACAGGCAGGACGGCACGTTAGATAGGTGTCAGATACGCCGCGATGCATGCCCTGACCTGGGTGAGATGGCATAGCCCTCGTTGACAAAGCACACCCTCCACTCGGTCGCTCCAGTGCGCTTGATCTCCCGGTCCCAGTCGGAGGGGCAGGTGAAGAGTGGGGTGTGCAGCCGTCCCCCGTGCTCACCTGCTCGCATGCCGCACGGGGGTGTATGTGAAGCCACTTTCTCACATCACACGGTCTATTCACTTTATACATCAGGACTGGGGTCATTTTGCTATCATGCGACTAATGACTGATTACATGAACACTGAAGAGGTCTGTTACCAGCTTGGATCTCACTGGCTGTGGCGAGCATTTCTTTAGTGGAACTGCGGGGGCTCAGTCGGCACTATACCTGCGGGAGGGTGGTACAGCTTCCCCACGTACTCAAAGCCAAAGAGCAGCCGGGCATCTGTGGGCTGGGCGTAGTGGGCGATAGCTAGGCACACCTGGGGAGGGATCGGGGGAGGGGGTGACAGGCAGCGGTCACACGCAGCGAGCAATGAATCCAAACATTAGCCAGGGAAGACAGACGTCCACAAAGAGCCTGGAACCCTCAGCTCAGCACTTAGCATCCTGAATTACCCGCCTTGTAGAAAACCAGTCTGTCGACCTTGCTGTACTGCAGCATTCTGTAGTTATAATACCGCAATAACATCTCTGTACAGGAAGGTCAAAAGACTCACACGACCTCTGATGACTTGTCTTGTGAGGTCAGATCCGTGACCCTGGAACCTCACCACACAGGCCTGGGCTCACCTGCCCACACTGCCTCACTCAAGGCTTGCTTGCTTACAACAGGGACGCCGAGGGCTCATTCAGTAAGTGTTTCAAGCTGGGCGTTTAGAAAG
>JAODJX010000020.1:13532512-13565975 GCA_026776945.1 Isichthys henryi | reverse complement strand
TTTTTTTGTTTTTTTTTTTTTTTTGGTGTCTCTGGGCTGTGGTTTGTGGTGGGTGGGGGGGGGGGGCCCCCCCCGGGCCGTGGGGGGTTTGGGATCACCTCTCAATCAGCCAATGACAGAGAGTCCCCAGGACTGAAGATAAGTACCACTGCTTTATTATTGGCTGATTGAGAGCTCATCCCAAAACCCCCCACCTCACGCACCGGCACTCCACGAATGAGGTTCACCCCCCCCCCCCCAATTTAAAGTTAGGGGGAGGGAGGCGAGGGATTTGTGCAGCACATTGGAAATGAGGACTTCATTTTCACGTTTGAAACTATGGCTTTCCGCTTTGCAGGGGGCTCTTCAGAGTGTTACAGGATAGTGCAATGGGTCACGACGTCTGCTGTTTAATACATGTGTAATTTAATAAATAACTTTTTAAAACATCACATCTCTGGATCTACTGTATTAAATGCTGCAGTTACCTGGTCACTTGGGGGAGTGGAGGTGTGAAAACCTTTCAGTGACGTCCAAGCCGTCGCTTACATACGTTTATATAGAATTAAATGGGCAGTGTGGTTAACTTTGTAAAATAATGATAAAGAGAAAATGTCACCTCTTTCCAATAACACATTTGGGTAACTCAAATAACCTTACGTCTCACAAGACTCTCTCTCTTCTGGATGCACTGTTGGAAAATGGCTGTTACTGCTGATGGTGGATACTCCCCACTTAAATTGGAGATAGTTATACTTGCACTTCAAGGTAGAGGAGGCAGGGTGGCACGGTGGTGCAGTGGTTAGCACTGCTGCCCCATACCTCCAGGACCTGGGTTCAGAGGATGGATGTAGCTCAGGCTATCAGGCTTTCCATTAGCTTGCCCAAAATTACACTGCATATTAACAGTAAACCTTTTACAGAAGATTATCAAAATATTGCATTGTAGGGATACCAAAGATGACAGCCATATGCATCACAAACCTCTCTCACTGCCCATTTTATGACAACAGTCCCAGGTCTTTCACCACTCCAGGAAAATTAAAGTGTAACTGGGTATTTCAGTCTCACATTTTTGGCTCAGTATTAAGTTTATAAACTATTTAGGAAACCCACACTTATATTCTCATACAACTGCCTTGCTGAATGGCACATATCCACGAGGAAATGATCAAAAAGGGGTATGCATGCCCAGTGTAATTATGTAAACATGTCATTTTAGTAGGGATTAGTCCAGAATACAAACACCATTGATTCCTGCTCAGTGTAATAAATATCCCATTATTTACAGTTTCAAGTAGTAAATATTTATCACAGTATACCTGCTATTAAATATCTAACAGTTACATATTAAACAGGGAAAAAACACCCCACGAGGGACCCTTAAAATGGGCACAACAAACCTGGCAGCAGGTTTTCTCCTTGGGGTGTTCATTGTGCCCGTGGTGTGACAGGTTGCTGCCCACCCCGCAGAACTCAGCGGGCAGGCCTCCCCCGTCTGGCGGGCGAGTTCTGGACACTACGTCGGCGGCTGCTACGCAGTGCGCCCGTACTGCCCCTCTGCCTCCTGTTCGGCCGGCCCTCCCCTGCGGCGCTCACCACTGATGGCCCCGGAACGTTCTGGAGAGCCTGGAAGACACTCTGTCGGGTTACTTCCTTGTCGCTGCAGGTGAACGTGAGAGCGACACCTTCGTCGATTTTCATGACTCTGGAGGCGCCATCCGAGGTCCCGTCGAAGCAGCGACCCAGCGCAATCTCCTTGGCCGTGCGCGGGTCCTGATCCGTCACGGTGTAGATGCCATAGTTGTGGCCCAGGGGATCTAGGGGCGCCAGCATGGTGAACTCACTGGTGTCATTGTTTACGGCCAGCGGCAGGTGGTTGACCAGGTACTCTTGTAGCATGGGTGTTACGCTGTCACGTTTGCAGCTGCCTTGGGCCATGATCTTCACCAGGGTCCGATCTACGCGGTCCTGGTCATACAGCATCCCGCTGCACTTGAACTCCACGCACACGGCGGAAACGGTAGTTTTGTCCATGTCCCGGATGCTGCGTGTATCTCGGATGCCATACAGCTGGCCTACAGTGCGAGGGTGGGTGCCGCCCATGTTACGTGAGCGCACATTGATCTCATGGGGACCGTTTATCTTGACCTTGATGTAGCAGGCGCGGTACTCCATTGGCTTAGGCCACCAGCTGAGGTAATCCTCTGTCCAGCTCATGGGATCGTCCTCGTTGAAAGGCACCGTGTTGTAATCGTACCGATCCCCCTCCACCCTGTAGAAGCGGAAGTGTCCCGAGCTGAAGGGGGCTTCTTCACACTCTTTCAAGTTGTCAAAGGCATAAATTGGGCCATTGCCCTCATCAGCCACATTGGGACTTGGCTTGGCCACATTGATACTAAACGCCGTCTTCTTCACCCTTGGGTCATCATGGTCTGTTCTCTTGTAGTTCAGCTTGCCAAGATAAGGTTGGGGGACTCCAATGGTATTTGGGTTGAATTTAGGAGAGGATGCGACTGCCTCTAGCTCCTCCCCACCCATGTTAGCCAAGACATAGGCGGAGTAAGCGTCCATCTTCTGATCGTCACAGAAAGCTGGCAGACATGCACCATTGGGCCCTGTAATGACGCTGTCGAATCGGCCCCAGGCCCGCGGGTTGGATGAATATCCTGCTGTGGGCTCCATATTGATTAGGGTCACCACCACACCCTCTACCTGCTCACTGGGCATGAAGCGTTCACTGCGGAAAGCTCGTACCTTCACGTAACACCTCCTGTTCTCTGCAACATCAAGGTTGAACAGCCTCCTCTCCCTGATCTCCATGTTACCGATGAGGAAAGTCCGCTCTTCTCGTTTTCCTCTCTGCTTCTTCTCAATGTGAAGGTCCCCCTCCTCCTCCCACAGGCTCGTTTCAGGATTCAGAGACCAAAGCTTCATAGAGTGCCGGTGTTCGGGTATCTTCACCTGGGCCGAGTCCAGGAGCACTTTCACCTCACCTGCATTCAGAGGGTCATCCTCATTCTCATCGCGGAAGTCCAGTGAAAACATCCCATAGGTTCTCAGTGGAAGCATATCGCCTTCTTCATCAATGAAGTTGAGGTCACTCTGTGCAGCAGTTGCCGTTGAGATATCTCTTGGGTCCAGGAATGTGACACTGGCTTTCACATTGCCTGTGTAGGCCTCTCCATTTTCTCGGTAGAAAGAATTGGGTGGGATTTGGAGGTATGCAATGGGATCCTGACCCTCCACCTCTCCCAGCTGGAGTGTGCTGGTCTCCGATGTACTCAGAGTCACTGGCTCCTTCTTCCTCAGCAGCTTGACCTCATGGTACACAGCTCCACCTTTCTGGTTGAAGGGCAGAACCTTGGTGGTGTTCACGAACTTCTGCATGTGATCCACAAAGGTCAGTACGAGCCTCTGAGTGTCTGGAGGGACCGGGATGGAGAAGGTACCCTTGTAGCCCGTACGACTGACTCTGACACCGTTCATGAAGATGTGTCCAAACCTCAGTGGTTCCCCGTTGTCTGCTGCCACTGCCCGGCCACGCACCATGGCCTTGGTGTCCACACACTTACGGCAGCCGCACTCCTTGGCCACCATGATGGGCAGCTGGTACCCCTGGCAGGATATCTGCTTCTCTTCCATCTTAGCGATCCCACAGCAGTACAGTACCGAGTCCTTGCAGCGGATGCCATTGTCCCGTTTCCCCACACACGTGGCCTCTGGACACTTCCCCACGTCATAGTAATAAGAATCGCTCGCATTTTGGTAGCAGTCGTGGGGCAGACGGATCAAGTGGGACTTGGGTTTGGGGTGACATGAGGGTGTGTCAGTACCTGGTGAAAAGATTTCAAGTGGTTAGTTAGGGTTAGGGCTCGTTGCGGATGGTTACCATGCCTACAGAATAACTCTGGAGTGCCTGCTCTGTGAAAGCAGCCGGTCAGTCCCACACCTATGACGGTAAGCGTGGCTGCCTTGGACTTGATGCCCCCCCCCTCATTGCTCGCTCTGCAGTAGTACTCCCCAGCCTGATTCATCTGCAGGTTTCTTAGTACCAGGGTGCTGTCGTAATTCAGCTGCCTCTGGTCCAACAAGCTGCCGTTGTGGAACCTGTGAGACACGAGAAACAAGCTGACCACCACACCACTGGTTACACCTGCTGGCGTTTTACAAGAAATTCAACCGTCGTGCTCCTGCAGCCAATCGCCAGCGCCCAGCCTTCCATACCACTGGTAACGCTGCACCTCCAGAGAGCCGGACACCTTGCAGCAGAATGCGGCCGTCTGGCCCAGCCGGCGGGCTTTGTGCTCTGGGTGCTTCACCATGTACAGCTTCTCTGTGAGGGGCAAGGTGCCAAAAAGCAGCAGAGTGTGAGTGAGCAGGGCGACAGGGAAGCAAAAGTGTTACCATAAAAATATGATGCTAATCAAATTATATGCCACATCATGAAAATAAAGTACTAATCATATATACCAGTCTTAGGCACTCAAAGAAAATGTTTAAAGCTTTTTATCTGCATATTAAGTGTATATTTGCTAAGAGAAAAAAACATTTAACATTAGAATTCATGCAAAAGAGTAGCACAAGAAAAATAAACCAGAAATTCGTCTGTTTTCCAAAAGGTGCCTGTGTCTGCTAGTAAATCAGCAGCCCCCCCAAATCCATCCATTGTTCTTTATACAAGTTCAAAATAAGGCAGGAACAGAACAGACAGGCTGACAGACATATATGCAGACAGACAGGCAGGCTGACAGACATTTATGCAGAGACAGACAGGCAGGCTGCCATCACCTGCTCGCTCCAGCCTGACGTGCAGCACGGACGTGCGCTCTGTGCTGTGCGGCACCACAGCGGTGAGCGGCATGTGCTTCTGCAAGCGCACTGTCAGAGTGCCGTTACCATCCGGGCACACACCAGGGATGCGGAAGTGCCCGTTGTGGTCAGTGACGGTAAGCAGCTTGGGGTAACGCCCCCCCCTTAGGATGGCAGCCCCTGGAGCGGGGAGCCCGCCGGCGCTGCGGACTGAGCCCAGCAGGAGGTGATCCTCACACATGCAGGCATCGCATTCTGCATTCACACGTCCCATGATGCACTGCATGGTGCAGGCTGGAACATTGCCTACAAAGCCAAGCATGACCCTATCAGCACGCATCTCCCTGACTGGATATATTTAATTACACTTTTCATGTTTAGATTAATTCTAAATAATTTATAACTATTTCTGCTGTCATACTTATTAACTATAAGATGCCGCCTGCAGTCAAAGGCACCCTTATTACCTGGACATGCTGGTCCTTTACAGGCTCTACCTTCTACTGCAGGCCCATTGCACTGCTGCTGCCAATGTTGGGAAGGAGAATTGCAGCTCCTGGCGCGCACCTGTACGCCATCCTGGCCACACTGGGCTGAACAGTCTCTCCAGTCTGACCAAGGACCCCAGGAGCTGAGGCTGACAGGTACAGACCCTCCTGTACGAAATACAGATCAGAGCCGTTTTACTGAGAAACACGCTGCTTCCTATCAGTCTTATACAGAAAACCACAGAGTATTTTGAAGCCTTTACCTTAAATATCGCAATATTGTGATGTGTCACACAAATAAGCCTTACATGTTTACCTGCTCAAAACTGTATAAGAAAACAATCTGTCTGCTAACAATGCTCGGGTCAGAATCACAATCGCATAAATGTCAGTGTTGAGTAAATCCCTATAATCTTCCACATCCCACCTACCCCGAGGGCACAGAAAGCGGACGGCGTAGTTGGAGCAGTTGTGCCCAGCCGGCTGCTCGGAGTTGGTGCACCAGAAGCCCAGCACTGGGTTGGCGTGGACTGTCTCCCCAGTACTGCTGGCAGGGACCCAGTCGGTAGTGCGGGCCTCGATGGCCACGGGGCGTTCACAGACCCGGTCGCGATAGTAGTAGCGGATGGCGTCCAGTTGCTCGTAGTCGCCTCGGCCGCCGGGATGGTCTACGTTGAACCAGGTGCTCCATTCAGCGTTGTCTTCACAGGGGGGAAAGAAGGACATCACACTTCGCATTAAAAAAATCAGGCACTCAGATGAACACACCTACATGAGCTGGGCACACACTGGAATACTCTGTTAGCGTGCCTGACAATGCAGCAAGATGGCGGCACCAGGCGATTGTGCAATACTATTACAACCCTCTGATAGGTGAGAGAGAATGAAGTGGCACCAATATGACAGGGGGACCAATACAAGTCAAATTCAGAGCAAATACTTTCATAAGTCATAGGGAAAGGGCATAAATTAACTAAATAATCTTGGGATTTTGTGAATCGATATTGATTTGGCAAAACCAGGATGGAGATTAATCATAAAATCAACATTTTTTTTCCACTCCTAGAACAAAGCGAATGACCCAAGTCAGGAGCATGTGACAGCTTCACATTCAGCTCTTCGTCACTAACAGCATCCATGGTATCGGCCTACCTTCTGAACGGTACGAGGCGGGGCTGTTCCCCCCGCCTACCTTCTGAACGGTACGAGGCGGGGCTGTTCCCCCCGCCTACCTTCTGAACGGTACGAGGCGGGGTTGTTCCCCCCGCCTACCTTCATCCCAGCCTGCGCACACACGCACGCACACACACGCACACGCACACAAAACACACATGCACACACGCATTTATGAAGCGTGACTAAAACAACATTCATTTATGTGCTCAATGAAATGTGAACCGTAGACAGTAATTAATGACACAAAACAAATGAAGACAATTAACTACAGCAGTGGATTTAGACAATATGTACAGCAGAATCGCTCCCAGATGTATGAAATTAGGGCCCTTTTAAAAAGGTTGCTAAAAGGAAGTATTTTTGGTTTATATGCCTTAACAGCTCTATAATAAGCAGGTCTGTTCCTTTTCTGTCCATCAGTCTCCCATAGAAGTCACTGCAGCCCAGGCTGACCTGACACTCTGACTGCAGACCTCACTGGAGATACGTCACAATATGGAAGGTGTCTCCATGGCCCAGGATCACGTACAGACCTCACCGAGTGAAGACAAGTGAGATGATTCAGGCTCCTGATGAGCCCAGAGGAGCAATAGCGACAGCTGTGTGCATCCATCACCCGCCCACTCAATCTCGGCGCGGTGAAAACCCTTTGTCTAGATCAACTTACAAGGCTAAGCTATGCACCCAAAACTAACTCTTAAAAAGTGCCACTAGTCTGTTCATAAAGGAGACATAGTGAGAGACCTCATCTAAATGTACCCCAGAATGCACAAGAATGCACTTAAAGTAACGTCACAACTGCGGCATGTTCTCTCTTTGCACGGTAGCAGAGTACTACTTTAAGCATAGATTGAGAGATTGTGAGAGACTGACCTTGAGTCACGCTGGCTGAGACGACTCCCAAGGCAAAGAGAAGCATCCCCACTGTGTGACGACTCATCCTCCAGCAAGGCTTCTAACCAACAGAAACACGGGAGCCTTATTATAGGGATGAGAGAAATCCCCTGTGAAAGAGAAGATGAGGAAAGTGCAGAGAGCAGGATAAGAAAACAGGGGCAGTCACAAGTTAGATGTGATCCTAACACTGCATATAACACGTTTTAGCAAGAACTTTAAAGGATCTATCAGGCATCAAGGGTATCACACTTAGGAAATTCCTTCCCAGCCTTTGAGGTACAATATTTAAGACTCATCACATACAAAATGCACTGAAATATCTATTCAAGGTTAAGCTGCAAAATGTCAGTCGTGCTATATAATGAAGCAAGTGAACAGAATTCAGCCAGCCAACCCCCACTCCCACCCCACCCCAAACCTCATCTCTAAATGCTGAGGAAGCTGTGGAATGGAAAGAACATCGCAGAACATTGCAGAGGTGAATAAGGTCTGCTCTCCGCTAAACACATCTGCAGGAATCATCACGGTGATTCTCGTCTGGGGAGTTAGAAAATGTTCCAGTGTGTGACCAGGAAGCAGCAATATGTAAAGTTCTGAGGAAGGGCGAATGTAGCGACGCACACGGACAGCTTTCGGAGACCTATAAAGCCCAGGTTCAGCATGAAGGGGGGAAATATGTATAAATCACACGTTTAAAAATTACCTGTATAGCTGCAGCAGCAGCAATTCCCAGTTCATAAACCATAGTGTGCAAAAAAAATGGTAAGCTAAAATTTTACCAAAATTCTCAACATGCAAACGGTGACATTGTTTGGCATTCGAAAATTTTCAAATGTTAGTTATAATAAAGAGATACAATAAAGAGACAAAGACTGCACAGAGGACACCGGAGGACAGCGGAAGACAGCAGAAGACAGCGGTGGACAGAGCAGGAGCCCAAACTGCACCCTTACCACAGTGAGAGTTGCATCCAGAGCACAACAGCCTGATGGCTGGACCCGGGCTTTTATAGCATGCAGGCAGGGGGTGGGCTTCTTGCTACTGAGGGCCGAGCGCAGAGCCGGGCTCTGCTGCCTGCAGCATCTCGCTGCAGAGGGACCACAGCACAGAGAGTGTCATCAGAGTTTCACCAAGTGTGGGTCCTCATCCTTAATCTCCCACACTCATGCAGATGATCTGCAAATACAATTCCTCCCGAAAGTTAAAGAATAAATAAATAAATAAAAACATTAAGAAAAAAAGATTTCTGATAAAGATTTCAGGTGGAAATTCCTGAATGAGGATGCATTTATGTCAAATTTCCATCTGCATACGTGGCTTAGATTACAAATTTTCTTTGTGTGAATGCAAGTCCTCTTGTAGGATTTATATAAAAGGAGAATTACAAAGCATTTGTTTCTCTTTCGCTAAAGTGCAGTTACATCTGTATATATGGCTACGGCTTCTGGCACCTTTTTGCAAGCGTTTAGTATGTATTAAAGGGGCACCTGGGCGGGGATGAGGGTCCTGCACAGCCCTGACTGAGACTAGCCCAAAGATGACTTTATAGCACTTGTCTAATCATGCAAATTACAAGGCATGGAGTGTGAAACCCGCAGGAAATGGTCAGATCAGCTGAGCAGATCAAAGCAACACCAAAGTGGATCCAGAGCAATGTTCTGGTAGCCTGCAACTGGGAGACCATGGTAGGGGTCCCACCTGACCCATCCTCGGGCTCTAGTAAAGTTCTGTAAGCGTGCGCCTGACAGCAAATCACAATCAAGTGGGGGGGAAAAAAACAGAAAATGCACCAATACACACGCAACTCTAATGGGACAAATGAGAAACGTGTTAAAGTGGGACACTATGAATAAGCTCCTACCTCATGTTTACCAGGCATTAGGTATTTCCTGGACGTACTGAGAGATAATTAAAGTATGGCTGAAATGAGGATATATTTAGTGTTTGAACACAACTGCGATGACAAGACTGATTCACTTTTCCAGACAGCATTCAGATCAGTCTTTGTGGTCAAGTAATGTTACAAAGGTACCCTTTAATGAAGAAGGTTTTAAAAACAGTGTTTAGTCAGTGCAGAGATGAACTGAAACTGGACTGACAGTCGGAAAGCGCACCACCTCCAGTGGAAAACTCTGTCTGCCTGTCTGTCTGTCTCTCCCATCTGTACGGCCTGTCCTGTCTGTGAATGCCCCAGATACAACAGAAGTTGCACAATCCACCGAAGCAAACCCAAACACAACGGCCATCTACCCACAGACAAATAGCAAATGAGTACAGTGTCTAATCTGGTCAAGTCAGTGGGCATAAGACACGGCACTGAAAGGACTCACAGCCTCCTTTTTAGTCTGAGAGGAGCTGACCGTGATGAGCAGATATAAGGCAGACGTCCCAGTCGGCCTCACACGGCCCCTACTGCCTTGGCAGGGACCACAGGCCCGGTGGGTCACTCTCACGGGTCCTTGGACAGTAGCTTCCAAGCCAGATGCTCAGACAGCTATAAAAAAAAGTGTCGCAAACAATATGTCAGAGTTAATTACATGGAGACGACTCAAAAGGAATGAAGCGGTCAGAGGATGCGGTATGGAGCAGACTGGGTACAAGCAAACACAAACCTCATCGGCAACCAGGCAGCCAGGCAAGACCCCAAGCACTGGCCATCATGGACACAACTGGTGCTGCACTGGTACTCATACATACCCTGAATTAAGCAGAAGGGTTTCTGCTTAGTATGTATTGGTAAGCATTGGTAAACTGGTAACACTGGTGAACATTCTGTGTTCATATCAATCAAATACCTATAGGCTTTTCCAACACAAGGGTTTGCATTGCATGCTGATATGCTTCCAAAGGCTAAATGCAGGCTGTAATACATTATAGCAGTAAATTACATCATCCTAAGCCAAAGGCACGTTTTTCTGATGTTTTGTTAATATTTTGGTTCTGTAACCAAAGAACAGGAGACTGCGTGCCTACAAATGACATGCAGAGTTTACTTATGAGCATTACGGGAACTTGGTGGAGATACCAGACCTTGCATGCATGAAAGAAGGCTAAGGTCCAAACACAGCTTCCACGAAGCCTGGTAGGTCGGAAAGTCAAGCCCACGCAGCTTGTGGTTAAGGAGCTGGGAGCTGACAGGGAGCCTCAGCCTAATGCGTCCAGCAGTCGAGGTCCGCGGATTGGCTTCTGCTAACATCGTTAGGGGCCTCGAGGCAGCAGCAGGAATTCCAGGCTCCTCTCCTCCTGGACATTTTTAGAAAAATGTTCCGTACTTCCAGAAATCTGCTGTAAGCTTCTGTAGCACAGACTCCGTGTGAAACTGCGTCCCTGAATAGGCAGCCCCAAATAGGCCACGTTCATTCATAACTTCACTGCACAGACACTCTGAATACATTAGAAACAGGGAGGAAACAGGGAAAGCAGCATGACTAAAGGCGCCTGAATGCAGAGCGATGGACAGACCAATCTGCAAATGACAGGTGAGGAGCCTGTAATCCATCATAACAATACAGACATCGTGGAATCAGGCTGAAGCTCTTTTCAGGTATACATGTCATTCGTCTCCTAAAATCTCTACAGATCTTTGCCGGGGGGGGGGAGGGGGGGATCTTGCTATCAAATTTGAAAGAAGCAACTTCCCATAAATCACAGTGTTGGCCACTGGAGGCTGGAGGCAGTGTGACACTGAGCAATAGGCTGCTCGTGTGACCAGAAGAAAGCGTGGATTCAAACGTGAGCATGACCAGCACAGAATGTTCTGGGATGACCCTACCACAGGCCGAAGGAAAAAACTTTTGCCATCTGTAATGAGTTCTACACAAATTTTGACAGGGCAAGTACAAAGAAACAAGCTTACATATTTTTAAAAAAATGGTATGATTGATTTGCAAAAGAAAAACATTCCCTTGCATCTCGGACCGTCATACTGTTCTGTAACAATCACATCACATTTTTCCCAGTCACAAGTTCTGCAAACATTACAGATAAATGATCAACAGCAGCCTTATTTATGGCACTGTAACAATATGGGTACGAACCGAGTGGCAGATGGGTCAAAGAGCCCCAATGTAAGAGATCAGCAGGGGACGGGAGACCCCAGCATTAGACAGCTGCAAAACTGTCAAATAAGCATTTATCTAATAACTGTGCGAGCAGGACTGTGGGAACCTAAGCAGCTGTACAGTCAGACCATGTGATGCACATACAAAACAGCTACATTCATCAGAGAAGCAGCATTAACTGTACATACAGTGCTTACAGATAACCACCCCCAACACGAGCCGACCCGATCAGAATCAGAATCTTTATTCGCCGAGTACAAAAATTACAAGGGATTTCTTTTGACGCTGGTGGGGGTATGACGTAAACAATTAAGCTTACAATTATACAAATACTCAAGACAAAGTATGGCGATTTCAACACAAACCGCGAAGAGCATTCGAGTCAATCTTGATTAACTGATTAACTGTAAACAAAATACCTTGCATTGAACATTTTACTGGAATGGTTAGATACCTTTTTCCAAGCGAGTTACAGCAGAGCCTATTCTGGTACCTGAACTACCAACCTTTGAGTTACAAGCCCTTAAGATGACTGACCCCAAAGGCTGTGGGTTCATCATCACCAGAACATGAGAGAATACACCACAGAACATTTTTCCCCTTTTAGAATTACGAAAGGTCAGGTGCTGGTGAACCGGACACATTTTGGACAACCATAAAAACACGTTAATTACATTTCCATAAGCTACTAGGCCAGCTAGCAAAACATAAATTATTCCCAAACCCGTCACAAAGCATGTGATGAATCAGCTCAACCAAGAGCACCATCAATAAAAGCTGCACGTGGATATTTCTGGATTCCTAACACAATAAAAGTCTCTCTTTGAGAAGGTCTGGCATGAGCCAGCAGACGCACTATGGGGAGAGTCATGACGTGCTCAAAGGGGCATGGACAACATGTACTTCTAGGCTTCAGCATAAAATGATCTTGTGTGTTACAGAGCCCCCCAAGACATCTTCAAATCTCACTACCAGGAAAGCACACTTGCAGAGGGCCAGGGCCCACCCCTAATCTCCCATCTCCCCTCCAGTGAAGGCCTTAAAGTGCCCCAAACACAGAAGGTGTCTAACAGAAGCATCGTGTTGGAGACGATGGAAGCAACTTAGGTCTATCTATGGAGATATGGGGTTTAACTCTTGATTACAGTTGGCTGTTCCATATTCTCCATATCATGTACAAACTGGTGTGAGAACCGCTACTGTCCCTGCGAGGTGACAGCACACCTACCTGCGGCTGGTCTTTCACTCCACCTTCGCAAAGGCTGTTCCTCAGTGTTCTCTCTTTAAAACGTCCTGAACTCCTTTGCTGCCCCTTTCGCTGTCACGCCTGTAAGGGAAACTCCAATAAATCTTCCCTCCTTAAACCCCATGTTACGTTTCAGTTCACCTGTTTCTCACACTGGCTATTCGAGGGCAGCATTTCTCAACCTTCTCTGTCATCGTACAGAAAGTAAGTCTCCATCCCAATCTGAGAAGATAAGAAAACAAGGGCTTGATACAAACCAGGGTCACATACATGAGCTGGGGGGGGGGGGCCGACACCCATGCTGCCGGAGGACGGTAAACACTGTGATCCTAGCTACCGCCGCTGTACTCGCATGTTCTTGCAAACACATTGCTTCATCGTCTAAAACTCCCTGGCGGAGCCCGTTCCTGTTCTCCTCTGACCCCAATAAGCCTGGCCGTTACGAAACACCATGTAGTGGAAACTGGGAAGACTGGCACAGGCTCCATGTGGACAAAAAAAACAACACTGAACCACGAACACCGGCTAGGGACAGAATGCTGCTAGTGTGGATTTATTGTACGCTGATAGGAGCCAGTCGAAAAAAGAAATAATTGCGTGTGTGTGCCCAGACAGCCATCTGTTACTACTTTTCACACTGAGAGATTGCCTTTGAACTCCAGTTTGCAAGCGCTTTCCCCACAGCAATGCTGCAGACTTAGTGACCCTCGAATACACCTTAGGTTTTCTGTTTGTGGAAAGTGCACGGTGTTACAACACGCCTCATAAAAAGAGCACCCATCTCACCTCTAAATATGTTCATTTCCCCAGGTCCAGAACATACAAAAACACACTGACTGCTGAACTTCAGCTAACGGAGATGACGACCCGCAGGCAGTACCAGCCTTTCAAGCGCAATACTTAATTGCAGAAGACTGGCTGACGTTGAACAACTGAAGGATTAGAATTTGTGTTGTCTTGAAAGGAAAAAACGAATCAGTGTTTAAAAGATGTGTTTTATTTCTCAGCAACTCAAAGTCAATGCCAAGTAGTCTGACATGAGGACAAACAGACAGATCATGGTCCCCGTAAGCAAATATTAGAAGCCGGGTACTCTGATCTTTTCAAAAGTCAGCTGTGTTTTATTGAATCATGCAGATAACACCAGAAATTCCCAGGTGAGACATCTCACCCTCCAGACACAGAATTCTGTGTATTTACAAACTGATGTAAATTGAATAGCAACACATTTAGACTGAGTACCCATGACCCATCCAAACTGGGTGCCTTCACCTGAGAAACATCGAAGTTTTCAGAAGACTTAAACCTTCACAGAGACATTTGGGTTCCAGTGTTTGGATCTGGAGAAAGTGGTGTGCTGGAACAAGGGGGCTCCAGTTTCGCCGGGGGGGGGGGGGGCTCCCAGGCACCCTCCCACCCCCCCCAGGAAAGTCAGAACCTGGAAAACCCATCAGTACTGCCCTTGGCAACTCACCCGTTTCGTTGTTCAAACACTGTAGTCCAGGCACAGGCAGATGAATCAGCTGCACAGAGACAGTTACACACTTTTTTCCAGGACGTGCAGGAATACTCTCAAGATGGCCCGGAAACCCGTTTGCCCTGAGGGCCTGGGGGCCCAGAGGGCCTCCTCCTCAGCCCCTGAACGTACTCTGGCCGTCTCCAAGTCAGAAACCCAAATTAATATCGCATCATTTCAAATCAGCTTGGAATGTGGTAGGTTTATGTAGTCACTGGTAATTTGTTTACTGTGAGGCAACTATGTTATAAATACTATATAAAAATTAATTGCATTGATCTGAAATCTAATGTCGTAAGTACATGCACATCTGGTGTTTAACAAACATGGTGTAGAATTGCACCCCCACCCCCCAAACAGTATTTCCTAGTAACCCTTCCGAACAGCTATTTCACTTCTATTCCATCCCATTCCACAAACAGGGCTGGGAATAAATGGATTACTTGGACACACTGTCTAGGGTTCTATAGACAGAAAGAACACATGCGACGCAGGACGCGTTTAACACTGAATGCGGTCCAGCAAGGAGACGCGCAAAACGGCTGCTGACTCCTGCAAAAGCGCTTAGCTGACATCGCTCAGTCAGGGAGGCGGAAAAACCGCCGCTTAATCACTTCCCATTTCGGACAGACTTTTCATCAACATTACTTAAGAAGAGAAAGTCGTTAAATTAACAAATATCATAAAACCTAATGTAACACGACGTTTCCCAGCTCTAGCCTGACCCACCGCACACACGCTGGTTTTCTATGGGAGGTATTTTCTGCAAAAAATAGAATGAAAATGATAAAAAAACATACAATCTCCACTTTGCCATTTAGTCTAGTGGACAGCGCCATTGCCTTACAACTCTGGAAGCAATATTTGAGTCAGGGTCCTGCGACCCTGAATAGGACAAGCGATTACTGGAAATGGATGGATGGATGGTAAAACTAAGCAACTATGTTACTCTGTGCTATAATGTTAACATTACAGTGCTGTGCCTGTTGTCACTGCAACAAACTGGGTTTGATAGCACATAAGTGGATGTGTTTTAAAGGCAAATTGTTGATCAATTTATTTTGTCCTTAGACATGCAGCTGCAGGGACTGCAGAGGGTCTGAAGAGTCACTTTGTTGCGTTTCCAATCTTGATGCTGACAGATTACTGCGTCCCAAGTTCAGTTAATGCTGCCTCTGTCATACATAGTGACTGGTTTCTCAAACTTGAAATGATAAGAACTGTCTTTAGGATATGTTTCCACATTAAAAAAAAAAACAGTTTTAAACTGCTTTCTCAAGTAGATGTACACATATTAATATTGGTTTTTTAATTTGGGGAGCTCAAAGTTCATTTCGGGCTACCAAATCTGAAGAATGCTTGCCCTAAAGCTACCAGAGATTTAGAAATTTTGTGAGCCTTGTTATGTTAAAGCAGTTAGAAATAGCAGTTAATTTTTGAAAAGGTACAAAAGCAAGAGAGATTTACAGAGAAAATTATATGAACAAAAGTATTGGGACACCTGGTCATATCACCCATTACGCCCACTGCAGGTGCAAGGCAGGGAACAACCCAGGATGAGGTGACAGTCTCAGACTAAAGCACACACGGAAGACTAGTATGAGTCCATTTAGGGCATTTATGATTTACGGCTGTTGAAGAAGTTTTCTGGCTTGTGACTGTCACATTCTTTGGCCATTATTATATGCAAAATCTAACCTAATATTAAAGGTTATTTAAAGTTATCTACTAAACCACATTCAGTCTCTATGGCAGTGATCACGCTATTGCTTTATGAAGACAGTAATTCTGGCTAAGGGAAGCACCCTGAGAGACGGGAGGATCTTGTTTTCAGACATACCTGTAGCAGTGATGAAGTGCCTGGCCATGACCAGCACCGTAACCATTTTATGTTTATTGCAAACATGTTGACCTGATGACCAGGGATGCACTCAGATGACCTGCCACTCTTCTAATCTCTGTCCTGCTGGAAATGGTTGATTTTCTGCAGAGCTGCAAAAGAAACGCGACATGCTGATTGAAAAGATAAAAGTCCAACAATAATTAAGGACAGCTCCACGCTTCATTAGATTCTGTGTTGACACTGGAAAATGGCCGACTATGTCTGGCTTGGCCGGTTGGAGATTTGGGGTTTTGTCTGAGATGTTAAAGCCGCAGAGTATAAAAGAAGATGACAGGTGAGCTCTGCAGAAGGGTGACGAGCTGAAGAGGACAGGGAACCTCTTCTGCTGGCAACAGGGGCCACACTGAAGATGCGGAGCCTATGAAGAGTGGGGGCAGACCCTGAAGGCACGTCAACAGGGGGGCCTGACTAGCGGCCTGCGCCAGGGTAGTGGGGGATGGGGGCAGCTGGGACTACTTGGGCAGGCAAGTATGACAAAGGACTGCAGTGTGTCACCATGGGGGTGCCACTGTGAAGCCTCTCACAGTATTTTAAAAGTTAAAAATACTTATTGAAATGTCGTCTTATTTCTGTGATTTTTAGAACCTTCACCCCCAAGCTTACAGACTTAAATGTGGCCTATCACCGTCTATAGCTAATGTAAGTAAATCACGACACACCCTGTTGGGCCCAGCTTCCTGGTTGTAAACTTTGTTTTCCCATCTTTCCCAGGAAAGATGTTGCTTCGGTAGTTGGTGCAAACTGCCTCAAGGTGAACTATGTAATAAATTATCAGACGGTGCTCACTGAATATCAGTACCATGGACCCTCAACTTACGGCCGGCATTACAAGATAATGCAACTCTTACATACATGTAAATGTGTGTGCAGACTTGAAATTGAAAATCTCACTGCAGCCAGCAGACCAAAGTTGGCAAACCTGGAAAGGAGAGCGCGTCCGTGACGTAGAGTTTGTCTGTGATTTTAATGTTGAACATTTGAATATGATCAACATGCAAAATACTGGTTTATTTTTGAGATACAATATACTGGGATCAGCTTCCGTTGGGGGGATTTTAAGCCGACCTTGGGCTAGAGATTTTTGCTGGACCTGGTGACACTGGTACACGGAACCGCGATATCCCACCAGAACCCTAACCTGCTGCCTCAGGGTTCTCAGTTCTCATTACCGTATGAATGTTGCAAAACTCATTTTACGTTTGACAGTTAACACTGTAACACGTGTAAATCTCAAAAATTATTATTCAATTTAAAGTTACGGAAAGCTGTAAATTATGTATATACTGCACATTACTACGACTCAATTGTCTTGTAGCTTTACTCTTAAAATACAAAAATATATTTAAAATTACTTGTATTTTAATTAATTACATTTTCACACCCCTATTTTGTAATTTAGTTTGTTACATTTGACAGGCAATTATTTGCAATTTGTAACAAGATACATTTTGATGTATTTGTGCCCATCTCTGGTAGAACTATGGCAGCTATGAACACAATAAAACAATATTAATAATCAATTCTAATGAAACACAAAATGAGCCAGTTTGGTACTTATGCCGCACAGCTGTGCTGAAGCGTCATGCAGATTGAGCCATTTTTCTCCCCTCTGGGAAGTTTCCCACGCTTCACTGAATGGACTGACAGGACAAAGTAAGCATGTGGAGAGAGAACCACCTCTGGGAACACTGCTGAAGTGGTGTCGCGACCGCTGGCTGTAACCGGCCGCCTGGCCCACTGGTTACAGTATAACAGGCCGTTTATGGCGCCACAGCCTCAGCGGCTACGGCAGTTTGCATAAGCATTAGGCCGCAATGGGCAGCTTCGCTCACTGTCCTTTTGAAGACAAGTAAATAGGCACTTTCACCGCCGGAACTTTTTTTTCTGGAACCAGAACATTTTTCCAAAACCAGGGACTTTTGTCACATGCATACAGCAGGAACTCGGCCCGATTGTAGTTCCTTGGGAACGGTTCCGGAACACTTTCAGTACCTACTCCAGACTCGGTACTTGTCGTTCGAACATGAACTACAGGGGAGGCGCTTACAACCAGAGGCTGCTGATTGGTTGGCACCGACAGTGATAGTTTACTGATTAGTTGCACATTACTGCAATATCCTGATAATTTCATTAGTTGACACTGACATCGGTATCTTGCTGATTGGTTGGCGCTTACAGCCTTAGCTTGCCGATTGGTTCACCACTACCGCTAACTTGCTGGAAAAGACACAGAAGTAGGGCGACACGAGTTATTTTTGTACCCGAGTTACATTTATCGCATTAAAGAATGCATTTATTTTTCTTACCTCTCCATACTTCTGCATCGGAAAATTTCATCGCTAACCAATATACTTTTATCTAAATACTGCCGGTGAGCTCATTAGTGGGAAAAAGTTTTTTTTATTCTGTGGAAAACGAAAGCTTATTCTGCTGGAGAGATTCACTAAGAATCATGAACACATCGAGGGACATATAAGTGAAATATAGATCAGGGATCACCAACATGATTCTGTTCTAAAAATAGCACAACTCACCAGTGAGCAGCGTCTAAAATGTAATTTTATCCTGTCGCTGTTCGTCTTTAATCACATTTGCATTTATATAGATTCGAAAATGACAATCTAAAAAAAGCATTTAAAACTTGTTTATTATACATAAGTTTAGATAAGTTTAGGAGGGCGTTTCACACTGGGAGCCCTTCGTATGGCTCAGGACCCGTGAAGTAGCCCTCAGTTTCAAAAAGGTTGGTGAGCCCTGATATAGATAAAAGGTTCTGTCCCGTTTTAATTGCGATCGACCCCCAATTGACCGACAAATAAACATTCATCCTCCATTGGTTTGGTGTGGCCCACAAAAGTCCTCCAGGGGCTGGACAAGTGTGAACTTGCGCACAGACCCCAGGCTCACACACAGCTGTGTGTGTGCGCATGAGTGCCGCAAAGGTGAGCGAGACAGGATATGCAAAAAGATGTATTCTTGTGCGCCTGTACTTATAATTATACAAATGGCACAAAAGTAAATCTAATTTCATTAACAAGACGTTTTCACCCAGAGACTGACAGAATGTGTTTTGTTCATTAGCGTGTGAAAATCCCAGGAATTCTGTGTTAATGCTGCAGCCACCAGCTCTGTTCACTGTCACACATCTTACCCACTCTAACGCTCAGGCTCACAGTACATGTGGCTCCTGCCTGTCTGCCATATAAATATTCTGTTGCAGCCACGTGATTGGCTGCGTGGAGGAGCAGCTCTTTGAATTAGCCAGCAGGTGGAGCTAATAACGTGGCCACTGAGTGTGTGAACACACACCATGTCCAGCAATTCCACGCAAAATTTCTATTCACTAATATTCATTTGCACTCTAACGAAAGCATATAACCTGTGCATTAACCCTGCATTGTATTTCTCACAGTTAATTGATTCTTTGATTTTAAATTTGCAAATACTGTACAATCTAATTCATACCCATCACCATGTACACTCTCAAAGAACCTTCAAAATAAAATATGGGTCAAGACCAACCCAAATTTTAAATACACCTTCCAACACGTGATCCACATCACTTGATCTAACTGCTTGAGGTTTCCATTTAGAATTATGCTTCCATTTTAATATATAAATTGCATGCAGGCAGTTTTACACACAAACTGATTATTTTCTTGGTAGCTAGAAGCAGACGGGTTTGCACGCTGACGGTTACCTTAAACACACAGTAATGAACAAACAAACTCAGTTCCCACGCTGCACTGGATCATTTTCCTTAGATACTTAGTGACCTTCCTCGTCCAGAAAGACATCTCGTTAACATGTTCTGGAGAAATACACAATAAAACTGTCGTTCATTTCTGCATCCTCAGGAAGTCCTAGTCCTATAATAGGTAAACAAGCCCAAAGCCAACGTGGACCGAGATCCGCAGCACCAACAAACGCAGAGAACGGGACGAGCTGTACGGCCGGGAACAGGCAAATGATCTCCTGACATGTTAACACATCCGTCTCAGGAACTGCATCTACGACAAACTCCATGATGAACGAACCAAAACTGATTTAATATTCATTTGGTATTAAAGTAAAAATACAGTTATTCATACAAACAAATAAAAGATATTAGGTAACATGAATTAATGAAGCCTGCATCACAAGAGGTATTGAAAAGTACCCCCCACCCAAGGTAATGACATTCAGTGGTTGATGACTACATTGTGTGACAAAGGACATCTAACATGCAGGACATGTGGCTCACTGGCCTGTCTGACCCGCTGAAGGTCGAGATACATCGAGGACCGAAAACGGAGAAGCGCGCTTGACAAGAAGCACCAAAGTGAGATCCCATTATTGGAAAAGATGCTATAAGACCCCACTTGCACCCTTTTCTCCTTTGAGGGGGGGACCCGCAGACAGTCCATGTTTTTGCCCCCCCCAAAAAATGTGGACCATCTGTGGGTCCCTGAGGACCGGGTTGGGACACACTGATTTAGTGCACACCACACTGGGTCACCAGAGGGCTGTCGTGGTTTGTGGCACTATGGTATATCCAAGCTCAGTGACGATTCAGGTCTTTAACAGGGCAGGTAGGATGACATTGATCCTGGTTTTTCCATCAAGCGTTCGGGATTACACCACCACGTTCTACAGCGCTGTCACAATGGTAAAGGTAGCAAAACAGAGAACATGAGAACCTCAGAGACCAAGCGGCAGACAGCAAGCTGACACTGAACAAAGATCGGAACCAGCGACTTAATGATCTTGGGCAGAGTGTCCTAACACAAGGAGTCATCATCCAAGGACCTCAAATGACCAGCAATATCATTCACAACGTTCTCCCACATTCCTACTGTTCTCTTGAAGGATGTGTTACCTTAAGCAAAGATAAACTAAGTGTAGTGGAAAATATCAAAGCTCTTTTACTCATTAAAATAATGTCTAAGTCGGTTGAGACACAAATGGAACAAAGGGTTCCACACCCCCACACAAAAAAAACCCTGAACGTGTAAAAATGACAAACACTTAAGAAAGCGTGCACTTCTTGTGTAGTACCCCAGAGAGTAAATAACTCCACATGGTAGGAATGAAGGCACTTGGTTTAGGATGTGGACAGAAAGAGGTGGTGGAGGGGGGGAGGTTCCTTCATGAGCGAAAGAGTCTGTGCCAGAAGGCCTGGAACCCGGCAGAGCTGAAGGCACCGATGAACACGAGGAGGAGCAGATAGAGGCTCATGGTGATGATGAAGTGATGTCTGGCCAGCCAGGAGGATCCGTGGGGACGCCTGCAAGCAGACGGAGAACAGGAGACCCACACGGCTGTCATACCCACAGCTGGGCCATGTGTCACATCGGGATTTCCCCAAACGTGAGGCTTCTACCAGCCTTCAGAGCGGCCGGGTCACGGCGAGTGGCCCTCACCTGGTGCTCCGTCGCTTCTGAGAGTACACCAGGAGGTACTTCACTCTCAGCAACTGGTTGTTTGTGACCACGAAGTACTTCTGAGGAACTTCTCCACCCTCGCTGTTCTTCGCCCTCGCTCGTTTGCGGTCGATGCCCTCGGAGTCTGTATGGACATTCCAGTTAGCATCCGCTCAGCAGCAGTCACCCATACGGATGTCAGAGTGTGACCTCTCATCACGGGGGAAGCCCCACCTTTCATCTTTACTTGGCATTTAACGTCAGGGTGATCTATGATCTCGCACACCGCAATGCAGCTCAGCAGTGGACCCAGAAGGCTTTCCCTCCAGCCGTTGCCATGGGGACTGTAGAGGACAGCAAGGCTGAGGTCACTGGTGAGGTAAGTACCTTCGCCAAACAGTGAAGTCTGTAAAGTAAAATGTCAACAGTCACATGCCAGCCAAGGTCCTCCCAGGTCTGTTTGTTGTGCTGCTAAACCCGGCTACTGCTAACTCTTCTCCTTACTTATCAGACAACTGCCTGTTTCAGTACCAAAATTAACACACGGGTCTGATAAACTGATATTTATGAAATTAAGCTTCAGTTTTTCTTTAACTGCACACTACAAGCAACGGTTGTCGATCCTGCACTGGGAATATCCCACATTCAGGGGATATTTTGCTGCTATTGCAAATGGTTTCAGAACAATGAGACACACGACAATTAAGTCTTAATGCTCCCATTTACTTGATAAATGAACGTATTTATATAATTTAAATGCAGAAGTTATATTTTCTGTTCAGATCGCCAAAATGCACTCGAAAATAAACAACAACTGCTGGCTGTTCCTACTATTAAAAAAAAAACGGCTTCTTAAACTTCCAGGACCTGGGCTGGTGATCACCTGTACATTTTACATGTTTGAAAGAAATGGTCCCGCGAGAGCTTAAAGGGTTTAAGGAGACAACAAGCCTTGTTGAGATGACAGTGTAAACCGTTGTGAATGATGGAGTGGAAGTTCTCCAGTCGGCTGCCGTGGAACGCATAGAGGATGTCCCGTCCATCCCTGGTCTTCTCGAACATAGCGTTCATCTGGTTGCAGTATTCCAGTTCAAACAGGAAGTCTGGGGAAGGCATGGAAGTGCCCTCACTCCCAGTCAACTCCAGAATTCTTGAATACTGGCAAAATTGGATAATTATGGTTAGCACAAGAAAAAAAAAGGGGATAATGGCATACATTCAGCACAACTACACCTCACACAATCAGCTGACGGTGGTGGCTGCCATGTCTGTTCACCTCATCCCTCTGCAATGTTCTCACAGCAAAGTTCCTAGAGGAAAGGACCCAGTGAGCCAGAGCCAAGTGATGCTCTCCTTCTCCAGGACCCAACCTGACCAGCTCACGCACTCCTGGCATGGAGCTCACGTCCGCCAGCTGTGGGCAAGGAGACCCAGATCATCACCTGCACGGATTCAGCTCCAAGGCAAAAGGAAGGGTTCCGACTGAGTTCCCCTTCATCATTAATTTCAACATTTTGGTGTTGAAACTCAAACTCAAATTAAGCAGCTGTTACCAACAGGCCCTCAGCATCCACACACTCCCATTGGTCCTGCAAAAAACTACCCACTTCCTGGACACATTGCAGTTCTCCTTAAATAATGCATCTTGAACTAAAATAAACACCTAATATTAACCGCAGGTTGTGTTTGTAAAGATAAAATTGTGTCCAGTCATTAACAAATACACTACCTGCTATTGTACCACAATGAATTACATCGATTAAGAAACGTGATGTGGCCCGAATCCCTCACTGGCCAGGATCACAAACCCACCAGAGCTTCAAACTCCTTGTTGTCCTCACTGGCATACCGGGGGGGGAAGGGTCGCAGGACGGAGTCGCGCTTGTACGTCAGGGCGGCGGCCGCGAAGAGGCTACAGCGCAGATCGGCCGCCACGGGGTCCCTGTGCAGGCAGGAGCGCACAAGCTCTCTGACCGTGGCCGGTGGGAGAGGCGGCTGCATTCCGGGCACTGGGCAGGGAGGCAGGCAGGAAGACAGCTAGGTGAGATCGCCGTCCAGTGCATTACCGTCCGGGCCTCGGAGCAGCAGTGAAAGCATCCGAATCAGTCTGAAAATTCACGACCCCTGAACGTGACAAGTGGTAAGTCTGCAGCTATCACCATACGTGGGCTCGCAAACTTCGGCATAAACCTGTGATACACGCAAGAAGAAGGTGTTTCTCCACTTCGATCTATAACCAACCTCCAGCCAGCTGCTTTTAAGCCACGACCGGCATATTACAGTCATTTTACAGCTAAAATCCAGACCAAAGGACCCAGGGCGTTCATCAGAAGACTCGATCTCGATTACATCTGAATAATTTACAATCTTTGTGATTATTTATCCAATCTCACATACCACACAAATATATATGTGTATATACATATATGCTAGCGCCGTCTTTATTGTTGTATTGTCAGCTTGTCAAGCTGCACCGGAATCTATTAGCTACATTTCTTTAGGTCCCAAACTGTGGTTGTTTACTCCGGCTCTCTACACTTTTCAGAAGCAGCTAAAAATACGCCCGTGATTTTATTTCCATTTCCCAGCAGGCGAAGCAAGCAGGTTATCCGACCAGCAGCAAGCCCAAACTCCCCTTTCCGCTCCGTAAACCCGTCCTATAGCTTACAGGAAATCCGATTTAGCCAGAAGCTAAACTGAAGGCAAGTATGTCATAATACTATAAAACTAAAATACCGACGAACATAATACTAAGATAAGTGTCCGTGCCTTTTCTTATTCTTTAATTGTTTATTTGACCAATTCCTCTCTCTCCGGGTACCATTTAACTCACCTGCACTTTAAACGCACCAGACATGGATGTACGGAGGATCAGGCTAAGCCCCCAGAAAGAGCCGTCCGTCGACGCGCCTGAGCGGCCGTGACTCCCTTGCAAAGTTGCCACGTTTCATCCAATCCTAACATTAAATCTCGTGCTAACTCACATGTACTTCACACAACTCACTTGTTCTTAACATGCAACAGGCATATCATGCTAAGGCCCTAGAAGGACTGTCCACCGCGGTGCCTGAGCAGGCGGCATTAGGTCACTTACTTGCAATGTGTTTTTGTCTATTTATTTTGCACCCCCCCCCCAAGTTGTGTAACAAAATTTAATTTCACGGCAATATAAATATCCCAACCCTCTTCGAAATGCCGTTTTTTAAAACAACAACATCTATACTGATGAGCCAAAATACACCCATATTAATCGAATAATATCGACTATAGTAAAAAAAAAAACGGCATGGTCTGAGATGTGTTATGAGATAGTACGCTAATATTCAGTACTCGTACTCGACATGTTAGATGCCTAAGAAATAGGCCGGGGTAAAGTCCTGATTGACCCTGCTGACAGGGTGTCGCGCGGCCACGAGTCACCGATGCCGATTGTGCACAAACCAACATGGGCCAACTGTTACACAAACTCCAAATAATTTTAATGCTGGTTACGGGGGTAAAATGTCACAACACACTGTGCACAGAGCCCTGCGCCGTATGGGGGCACCAATGTTCTGCTGGGAACCCCGAAGTCCGTGCATTGATGTGCAGGGTAATTTGAGTTACACCACGGCAGTCACCGATGGCAGTGGCCTCTTTCAGCACGATAATGCGCCATGCCACACTTCATGAACTGTTCGGGAATGCTTTCAGGAGTTAAAGGTGTTGACCTGGCCTCCGTATGCCGCTGATCTAAGTCCAATCGAACATCTGTGAGATGTACAGAATCAAGAAGCACGATCGGCGGCGGCGGCTTCGCCCCGGCGCCAGGAAGAGCTGCACTGCAGAATAAAGCAAAAAACAAGTTAGACTTATAATGATTTTTCACTGTTGACAAAAAAATTGAGTGATTTCTGTTTTTATGATCGTCACCCTACGTATATTATCTAAATATGCTACGTTTTGGAACATCTGGTAAAACATCCGTTATGGAGAAATACGATGCGAATATGTGGTCTGATAAATACACAGTTAAGCATTACATGATTCGACTCAAATATGACAGGAATTATAAGAAAAATGTGTTTTGCAATGTCCTGCTCATTAAGTAAAATATGGTCAAAATGTTGTTCTTAAAAACAAGCCACTATTCATTCGCTGTATTGTGCGAAAACCATCTGAGACTCAAGGTAACTGAAGCTAATTATAAGATCTTAACATAAAACATATAACGGAATATTTGTGAACTGCGATTCTCAGTTGCGGGGACGCCTCTGGTCCCCGAAAGGCGCATTTTCCCGTTCAGCCTGAGAAAACGGGACACCGAATATTACGCTACCCGTCCGTTAGGAGTCGCTGTATATTCAGAATGCAGGGAGTCTTCTCTGCATGACGTCAAAGTCTAGCAGATAGAAGAATATAACCTCTACTTTCGTTAATTAATGACAGGGAATAATTCATGACATGGCTAATGGCTAAGTTCCTACGACTCAGACATTAGTATGTACAGCAGAAGATCATCCATGATAAGGCCAACTTCATCCAAAATTCGATCAAGCTCCACACATATATAGTGTAGCTGTTTTAAAAATTGATATTACTTTTATCATTATTACCCATACCGTAACCATGACCTGGAATAAGCTTTTAGATGATGAATGGACGTATGATGGATTCCTTGCACATTTTAAATGGCGTTATTGTACAATAAGATAGAGCACATTTTCTTTCATATCAAATAAATATTATCTATGATTAATTATTCATTATTTCATTTTCAGTGACAGAATACTTGTCATACTGGAAAGTAGATTCTTAATTTATATTAAAACTTGTGTTAAGATTTGAGATACAGATGTGTGAGAACATAAGCAGCAGACCACGAGACATAGCAGACCACAAGAAGCAAGACCGCAAGACAGCAGACCATTACACCCAGCAGACTATGAGAAGTAGCAGACCACGAGACACAGCAGACCATGACACACAGCAGACCACGAGACACAGCTAGCTTAAGCTCATGGCTACAGGCACAGCAACTAGGTGGCAGGAAATGCCACAGAAAATGCAATAATCTCTTAGTATATATATATAATGACTTTTTTCGGATTTTACATTTTTAATAGTGGTGCATCTCTGTAAACCAGTCCACACCAGTCCCAACACTCAAGTCCCACGTTTCCCACTTTAAATGGTTCATTCTCAATTGGCCTAATTACCCAATTAAAGCTAATTTAACATTTTTGGGCCCTGCTTTTGTTTTTACCCCGTGGACTATCAATGTGCCATCTGTCTAATGGCAGTGAAGCGCAGGGAGTGATGCGAGAGGACAGAGCCGGCGGTGTGCAGCTGGCGGTGAAGGGGACACATCGGGCCCCTCGCTGGAGTTTGTGGGAGGGGCCCGGGACTGCAGAGAGATTGATGGTGCGTTCGGGGTTTGCTGAGGGTGCTCGTGTGAGTGCTTTGGCCAAGTGGCGTGGTGTGCCAGTGGACGTACAAGTGTAGGAGGGAGTATCAGGGATATGCCAGACGTTTTGGCAGTTTGCACACAGTTAATTAAGTAGACTAGCATTGTCTGTTACTGAATTTTTCAGGAGATATGTAAAAGAAAATTAGAGAATGTTGTTGTCTATGTGAATATGGTG
Organism: Isichthys henryi; assembly: GCA_026776945.1. Lineage (NCBI taxonomy): Eukaryota > Metazoa > Chordata > Actinopteri > Osteoglossiformes > Mormyridae > Isichthys > Isichthys henryi. The sequence goes on along the minus strand of JAODJX010000020.1, from coordinate 13,538,871 downwards.
TAGAACTGAAATAAAGGTTAAGATGGTAGGAGACTGCAGGGGATGGAAAGCTGATATTTAGAGTGAATGATAAAACAAAGGATTATTGGTTTAAAGTCTGGTGCGAGGAATCTCATTCCCTCAAGGGTTCTTCAGAATTTGCTACAGGCGAATCAGATGGACTGCTATTCATGGGAGGGGGGGTCCTTCCTAAATCCTAACTTCTGTGGCAGCTACGCTGAAAGGAGGCTTGCACAGCACTGTGTTTTTGCCCTCAGGGGTTCCAGTCACACGACCATATCTATGCTGGACAAAAAAAAAAAAAAAACATAAAATGTCAAAATAAATTCTACCACAGTCCATACTGGATGGCTTTGCTTGCCGAGTTTGATAAATCGTCTCTCATGCTGCATTATTTATTAATTCTTTGATTTCTTCTCCGCAGGCAGCGCCGGTTTGTAAAGGGGATCAGCGGGAGTTTGCAGCGACTGGAACACTGAAGGAAAAGAGTCTTTTGTTACTCTGAAAGCTCTGCTTCCACTCTAGCAAATGGCAACACACTGATATAGAATGAAAGGAGACCGTGCAAGCATGCACACACACACACGCACACACACACAGAAAGAATGTCAGGCCCGCAATGGTCCAGCCAGATCTTTCTTTTCCAGATCACTTTCATAACACTCAAACAGCAGCAGGTACAATATGTTCTTTATCCTTCTCAGCAGGTGCGAGCTGTCGGAGAGGAACTCTGTGAAGAAGTCTCGGCACAGCAGGCGTGACCAGCAGGGATGGGACTGGGCTCTTCACATCTATCTCATGCCCGCTGCTCACTCTCCTGTGGTCCCTTGACCTCATCTGGCACGATAAGAGCCGTGCTACTTAGCGCGAGCCTTGGGGGGGGGGGGGGTCAAGGCTACGCCTTGTTCTCTGTCAGCCGCTTTCTCTTCGCGATGGAGAGGGTGGGCCTGTGTGACCGCTGTTTGGGCAGTCATGGGAGAATCCTCGAGGTTCCACCTGTGGTATTGTCGGGGTGCCGAGCCCGCAGAGGGAGGTGACCTATCTGTGACTGCATGAGATCCTCCCCGCTGGAGTGCCACAGAGGGGGGTCAAGGTGCTGTGCGTTGCGTTGGGAATGGCTTTCGAGGCTCTTCATGCTCCCCTCCTAGCTTTTAAATAGCAGTGACGCACAGGGATGATTGAGTCCCTGCAGTGAACACTGGCCACTGTGCTGTGAGGAGAGGCAGCTCCATGCTCCACCCCGCAAAAGGCAGCTGCATGTTCTCACTTTAATCCCGTCCCAAACTCACTTCATTTGTTATTTTGCGTGTTTATTTGCCCTCTATTTACCTCGTTTTTCTCCTCATCTCATTTCCCAGATCAGCGGGGCGGTATGCAGACGAGCCCCCGGCCCCCACTGCCCGAGTGCTTTCCCCCTCGCCGGCGTCAGGCCGCGCATGAGCCCCATCGGCCACAAACATTTCAACACACACAAAGACGGGGGCCGTTTTGAAAGGTAGGGGGTAGGGTCACAGAGAGCTGCATTTTCTCTTTGCAACAGAGTTCCCACCCCTGTGGCTAATATCCATCAGCGAAACTGTGGGTCAGAGAGATGAAAGCGACAGCGGAGGAGTGAGAGCCCTGCCGCCTGCCTCTCTACGCTCCAAGCTGCGTCCATAGAGGCTTGCCTTTCTCTCTCTCTCTCTCCACTTTTCCCCTTGACATTCGCAAAGCCCAGAGGAGACAGGGATCAGGGTGAATGCCAGCTGAGACCAGGAATGGACTGCAGGGTCAGACCTGAGCAGAGATTTCGAGGTTGCATTGTGGCAATGAGGAGGTGGGGCGTCTTGGAATCAGATGCTGTCGGAATGAGAAACATATTGGCCAAAAGCCCCCCCCCCCATCAAATCCCTACCCCTCTCACACCCCCCACACACTCTCCGAAAGCATCTTCATTAAAAGCCCAGCTTTGTGTGACTTATCTCAGTGTAATCGGGCTCAGCAGACCTGTACCTGAGACTGCCCTCCCATCCTCTACCCCGAACCGGCTAATGGAGCCGAAACCGCAGAAAGCGATAAACCCCACGATCATCAGAGGAGATCGACCACCCATCATTTTCTAATCCAGCTTCTTAATTGATTTGTGGTTCATTTTGCATTTAAGTACAATCATCGGTCATCTCCCGTTCGGCCTGCTTTTCCTGGATGGTCAGTTATTGTTCTTAGCCGGATAAGGTCCTGATGGGGACCTTCCTTTGACATATGACCCTCTAAATCTTTCTCCTGACCTTTTACAGTCATGGTGAATGTGAGGAAGAGCGCCTCCTCCAGCTCAGTGTGCTGCATTACAGGGGATCATTGCATTTCTGTGACGAAAAAATCAGGAAAGAGGGAAAAAAAATCTTTCCTGTGCAAACCTCAGAAGACATAGTTAGTTATTGGAGGACACATTAAAAAGTGTGTGGAATATTTTCCTATGGATTTTTACATCAGGAGGACTCATAACCCTGACTAGTATAAGCGGTTAGAAGATGAATGCATAGACTTTTAAGGATCCAGTAGCAGTTTTGCTACTAGAATATTCACCTGAAATCTTATTTTGTTTAAATAAACCACCAAAACATCATATCTCTTTCACCCAAGTATACTTTACAATCAAGGGACTGAATAACCACGCCTCTGCATTTCTTTAATAAAACAAAGATTATGAAACAAAACCAAAAAGATCTTGTATTACATCTGTAGGGCTTATCAGAAATTATTAGCCTAATGATGCTTCAGTGGAACAACAGAAGAGGTCTCTCCAGGAATTTGAATTCCTTCAATTTTGGCCAGCCAGATAGTCTCTCTCCAGTAAGCTAACAGCCAATCACAATTCAGTGAGGAAGTCAGCTGGTATATTTACAGTCCTTTTGCAGCATGAGCCATGACAGGTATCACCCTGTACCAAGTCATTTATGGCAAGGCAGTCATTGAAATGCAAAGTAGAAGCCAGTAATGAAATTATGTCTGTCAAATGTTTTTGGGGCTGAGCGAGACTGCCAGGCTCTATTGTCTTCTCTTGTATTGTCTGCATTTTTTTCTAGTTTTTTTTTTTTTTGGGGGGGGGGGGATGACAGGGAGTTGGATGAGCAATTTGAATAAGAGCAATCGCTTAATACACACTTTCTACATGGACTGTGCCCATGTTACAGTCTCATTAAGTAGTTTTCTCACTGGAGCAAATAAATCATTGTCTGTTTGTGTGTGTGTGTGTGTGTGTGTGAGAGAGAGTATGTGTGTGTGTCCAGAGTCCAGGCTCTTCAGACAGTAGAACTACAGGAGGTGGTAGGACATAAGTAAACACCCGATACTCTTGTGAGTCCCAACATCATCCAAAACACAACAACCACCTACACAATCTAGCACTGGCAAGTATCATCTCTGTGATCCACCAAGATATATCCCGTTTGCGTACATCAGATGGGGCTCGTCTGCTAGGGAGCGGCTCACCAGCAATGCCGCAGTGGACGCTGTGTACACCCGCCTGAGAGTGACATTGTGCAAACCTGTAATGCATGGGAGATCAGACACTGAGGACAGGTGCAGCCATGGGATTCACTGTGCTTTCATCCCCACCAGCAAGGCTTAAGTTATGCGTGATGAATAATTCAAGAGCAGCGCCCGTAATTTGATGTAGGTGGCGGTAATGAGGAACCGAAGGGTTAGGGCAATCGTTGTGATTGCAGCTGATGGAGGGGAGTGACAGCTATTATTTTTATGTGGCATATATTCCGTCTCATTGCCGAAATGTTTTCAAAGAGGGGCCTGTCTTCATCGCTCAGGTGAATTTCCCAAAACCTCGCCAGGGTTCACAGGCAGCTGGGTGGTGAAAATAATGACATATAATGATTTTTTTTCACAGGAAAAAAAGCCACCAAACAGAGCGACGGAGTCCGTGCTTCTTTTTGTCAGCTCACTGATAATGGCCACCTCTGATGAAAGGGGAAGCAGTTTGTTAGGGAGGCAGTATTCAGAGAGAGATTACGAATGAATGACATGGCTTTTACACACAAGGCACTTCAACCTAATGCGAGTAAACAGCCTGCAGCCTCAGCTCACGTTCCCCCCGGATGATGATGTCGCACGTCCACACGGCATCGATCCACGGTGTGTGCTCAAGCAGTGGACTCAGAGCGCCTACGGGAGAAACGTAAAAACACAGAGTGAGATGTGACAGGCTGTCCTGCAAAGGGACCTGAACATCTGTCTTTGTGTATTTCCAGGGAGCCAGTCAACATGCACATGGAGACAAATAATGAAGCTGGAGGAAACCTGCACTCTGAGTAATGATGAAGATCTCCCAGTAATAACCTTCAGAAGAATGAACATGCCACTGGGAAGACTGGAGGCTCATGCAGCAGACAGGACACCCTGGAGAAACGTCATCTGTATAATTCAATCAATGGCACCTAGCAACAAACAACAAGCAATAACAACAAGCAACAACAAGAAGCAATAACAACAAACGCAGCAGCAACAAACAACAAGAAGAAGAAGCAACAATAATAATAATAATAAGAAAGATACAAGAGTGGCAAGGGACACAGCAGGATTAGGAACAGACTGCAGTGTGACACCTGAAGAGAGATTCTTAGGTTGTAGTGGTAAATCATCTTGGACAAATAGAGGCAATGAGGAGGTGAGATGTCTCCTAGGCGTGTCCCACAAAGCAGAAATTCCCAGTTAGCCAGATAACTTAAGCCAAACGTAACATTCTTATTGGACAATCCTTACATTTGGCTTAAGTTATCCGGCTAATGAATAAATGCTGCTTTGTAGAACACTCTCCGGAATATGGTGGAGCAGAAAGAGCTGAACTGATCAGTGTTTGTGTGACCTGCTCCAGAGGATCGTATTCCCACCTTCAGGAGAAAAGAGAAAAGGGACCGCAGCCCCCATGGCGTGGGGGGGGCTCAGACTGAGGAGCTAGAATGAGGTGACAGGAGGGGGGTCATTTATTGCTTGCCACACACCTGTATTGAGAAAATCACTACCAATAAATCACGTCTATAAACAGAAGTGATTCTTCCCTTCACCTTCTCTGCACCATTTACTAAGGGGATCCTGATACACTGCGATTCATGGGAGGAAGATCAGGCACGGATACAATTAGCGGTGAATGCATTCAATAGAATGCGTAATGAAAGACGTGAATGAAGAAACCTTTGAAGTAAAGGCACCTCGTTGAAGATTCTAAAGGGGAACCTAGGAAGGATAGAGGTATCGAAAGGAGTTTCAAAAGCAAATATCTGAAACATCAGCCTTGAAGAAAGTCCTGCAGTCTTACAGGCAATCAACCAAAGAGCAAAACGCAGCAATCAGCCAGAAAAGGTAGGGTTAGAGGACCAAGATTACATGTAAACTCACCACCAGATGGCAGTATTGCACCTTACTTTGCTTCCATTCAACAGGAGTCAATTGAACTCATGTTCTTCTAGGTTTTGAATTACTAGAAATTCCTTGACCAGTGTTCCACAAAATTAATAACCTAGTTCAGAGCAGAGTAATATAACACTATTACCTTCCCCCACCAATTGATCTAGTAATGTCAAGAAACCGTGATGCCAGGTCAAGGGCAAGCAGGGCAAAGGGTGTATGTTCAGTGCACTGGAGTTTTAATCATTGAATTATTCAATGCCAAATTCCCAGAAACATGCCTTGCAAACTCTGGCTTATATGGCTGCCTGGTGTCTAAAGGCACCAATCACTATCCACAGCAATGATGCAATGTCGCAGCTCAGGCTGTCACATCCCAAAGACCCTCCACCCCCGAACACGATCAGCTCCAAGCCTTAATGATGTCTAGGAGGACCACAGGGGCTAATCATCTGATTTAATTTCTTGCTAATGAAGGGACAGGCGTTCTCTTTGAGGTTCTTACTTGCTCACTTGTTCTCCCTAAGTGAGACTACCAGGGCTCATTCACTAACCATCAGAGTGAAAACTCAAGGCTGCAGGAGAGACCCTCAGAGGGGAAATATGAGCTGTGTGAGCCAAGTGACAGGTGGTGGCATGTAATGTGCTGAAATGCAGCACACGCAGGAATGCGACGGGCTGAAATGCAGCACCCGCTGGAATACGACGAGCTGAAATGCAGCACACACTGGAATGCGACACGGTGAAATGCAGCACCCGCTGGAATACGACGGGCTGAAATCCAGCACACACTGGAATGCGACAGGCTGAAATGCAGCACACGCTGGAATACGACGGGCTGAAATGCAGCACACGCTGGAATACGACGGGCTGAAATCCAGCACACGCTGGAATACGACGGGCTGAAATCCAGCACACACTGGAATGCGACAGGCTGAAATGCAGCACACGCTGGAATACGA
>JAODJX010000020.1:13497559-13513092 GCA_026776945.1 Isichthys henryi | reverse complement strand
GTCCTCAGCTACCTGTGGGCTGTTAAGGAAAAGCCGAACCCCAAGCCGAGGGTCCTCAGCTACCTGTGGGCTGTTAAGGAAAAGCCGAACCCCAAGCCGAGGGTCCTCAGCTACCTGTGGGCTGTTAAGGAAAAGCCGAACCCCAAGCCGAGGGTCCTCAGCTACCTGTGGGCTGTTAAGGAAAAGCCGAACCCCAAGCCGAGGGTCCTCAGCTACCTGTGGGCTGTTAACGAAAAGCCGAACCCCAAGCTGACAGTCCACACCTTCATCACACACACACACACACAAACATACACACACACACGCACGCAGATATGCACACTCGTGCGTGCACACATATGCGCGCACACACACACACACACACACACAAACAGTAACTCTGCACTCCATCTTCCTTGCAGCAGTAATCTCAGGCTATTCTGCTCCATTTATTTGTGCCAGGGACAGAAAGACATATGTGTCGTAAAGAGCCTTTCAAAGGATCCCTGGAACGTTCAGGCATCTCAAGACAAATGGCCATGGCAAGCCCCCCCATGCCCCTCCCCCCAACAGCATGCCCGCTCCTGTCCCAGTAAAATGCCTAGCACCCCCCCTTCCAACCTAATGGGCTCCATTATCCCACAGGCTATTTCATACTGTGCCGTTAACACGACAGGGTCATAAACACGGGGTGTGGGGGGGGCTCTCTCTTAGTGGGGGAGCAGGGCAGACACGAGAGGCTCTCAGCTGCGTAACAGACAACCCTTTTCTCCTAAGAAATGCTACTAATATTTCCATTGTCTTGGTTGAATTTAAGCATCATAATCCCATGAGCTGACGTGACACAGGTAAACCGAGAAGGGGCCCCTGGCCAGCAGATGGCGCCGTGTCCTGGCGCTGATGGGGGGGCTACGTCTGGCCAGGCATGCGGGCCGCGTCCACGGCGGCGGCCAGTTACCGCAGAGACGACATCTGAGGGCCATTAAGCACAACATAGAAGGCCAGCAGGGGGCACCGTTTAACCACACCGCCTGCATTCCTGAGGCCACACGGGCCCCCACCATGGCGACAGGCACGGCGAAGACAGCGGCCAATGGCGGCTGCCCTTCCGGGATTAGTGGCTCCACAGGGGCTTCTCATGGCTCCCGACAAAAGGCCCTAAACATGTGCAGAAGCGGGCTGGCCCCCACGTGCCCATTACCTGCATCTCACACGGCCCACAATGAGTCATTTCAAGTTTCAAATTCAAAAACGACCAAGCAGGACATCTTAACATCAGGGAAGGTCCTGCGTGCTGCGACAACTCTAGCCCCGCGTGTGGCGGCGCTCTTACCCAGCCTACTCCAGGACACGATGGGCTGTGGGTAGCCGGTAGCCACGCACTCCAAGATGGCTGTCTGGTGGACTGTGAGGGTGAGATTCTCTGGACCCACCACAATCGTGGGTTCCTTGTAGATGGAAGCCTTGGAGCCTGGAGAGGTGGAGATGACGCAGGCTGACACGGTCACGATAAAAGCAGAGGTCGTGCGGCAACGCTGGCTGGGGGCCCCACCTGTGACAGCGAGCCTGGCCCCTGCACTGCGCCTGACACCGGCGCTGTTGTGAGCCACGCAGCGGTACACGCCATCGTCATCCAGGCTGAGCCCGCCGATCTGCAGAACCCCCGTAGGCAGCAGCGTGTACCTGTGGTGTCAGGTCGAGTGAAGGCATGTCATCAGGCCCGACTGGCTTATCAGCCACAGGCACGTCTCACAGACGTGAGAAACCAGAGAGGGGTCATACCTCCCATCCTGGGTGTCCACTGGCAGGCCGTCCTTCTCCCAGCTGATGAGGGGTTCCGGCAGCCCGCGGACCTGGCACTGGAATCGCGCCACGCCAGCCTCCTCGGCCCTCACCGGTTGGGGCTGCACATGGAACTCAGCCATCGCTGGGGGGGGTGGCAGGAGCGGGGGAGGAGTGTCACAGCCAGGATTATGCTATTGCTCCACACCCTCCAGACCAGAACAGAGACACGCGTCCGACACCCTGGAGTTAACATGCAGGTATGACTCATAGCATGCATTCAGTCCACTTCCCATGGCCCAAGCCACCCTGTGATGTCACCCAGGGAAGACATCTGTTTGTCAGCAATGAGCGTGAGCGAGTGTGAGCATCTGCAGCGGACACCCAATAGGGCTGATGAGACCCAGGCTCCAAACTCCCCAAAGAGCATGTCAGAGAAACACACACACACACACACACACACACACACACACACACACACAGGCAAACCTGTACTTAAACCTTCGTAGGGACCATTCATTCATATCTATGGACAAAACTCTAATCCCAGCAAAAACGTCCTTAACCATAAGTAACCAAACAAAATGCAAGTCTTTTGGCATTTTTAGTTTTTTGATTGCAGTCACAGATTTTTATAAAAATGGGCCCCACAATGTCAGAATAAGGTTTTTATCACATTGTGGGGACATTTAGTCTGCAAAACGTTGTGTATATCTGACCCACACACACAGAGACACAGAGGTTCTGACCTACACACAGAGAGATTCAGACACATACAGACACTGCAGGTCCTGATAGTGGGGATTCGCCTGTGTCAGACTGATTATTAGTCTGTGTCACGAGGGCTGGGGACATAGTGGCTCAGTGTTTAAAACAAGCACTCTCCCCCCCCAGCACTAGACAATATAGCTGCACCTTCTGTGTGGAACATGGGGGCAGTTCCTCCTTTTAATTCAGATAGTGCTCCTGCATAAGGAAAGCAGATATCCTCTGTACGCAAATGACCAGTTCTGATTGATATCCTCTGTACACAAATGACCAGGTCTGATTAATATCCTCTGTACGCAAATGACCAGTTCTGATTGATATCCTCTGTACATGAATACACAGGTGTGTCCCATCATCACTCACGTTAATACACATAAAAATAAACTTGAACCTAATGCTTTCAACCCCCCTCCCCATTTCAGGGCCCCAATGTAATTTTCCCATAGTTTCGTAACACGCTGCCACTGTCCTTGAAACTCCTTGGCTGATGAGTCACAACTCTCTGTGCTCTCAGCATGCAAATCCTAAAATAAGCCTACAAGAGGCCTTGCAGAACCGTCCTGGGCAAGGAAACCTCGGTGACAGACACTACTAAGATCACACGTGCGGATGATTTGGCTCGGAGTAGAGCAGTGGTCCAGCGATCAGCATCCACGCCTGATGTGGGATGCTCTACAAGCGATGCTGAGTAACAGCATGTAAAACAATCTGTAGCAGAGGCAGAGGGCTCCTGCGGTACAGCAGAGGATGGATAACCGCAGGAGAGCGGGACCGAGGGAGGCGGGATGGCACCGCAAGGACATCAGGAAAGCGGGAGGCGGGATGGCACCGCAAGATCGGGAGAACAGGAGGCGGGACAGTACCGCAAGGAGAGCGGGACCGAGGGAGGCGGGACGGCACCGCAAGGACATCAGGAGAGCAGGAGGCAGGACAGTACCGCAAGATCGGGAGAACAGGAGGCGGGACGGCACCGCAAGGAGAGCGGGACCAAGGGAGGCGGGACGGCACCACAAGGGCATCAGGAAAGCGGGAAGCAGGACGGCACCACAAGGGCATCAGGAGAGCAGGAGGCGGGACAGTACCGCAAGGAGAGCGGGACCGAGGGAGGAGGGATGGCACCGCAAGGACATCAGGAAAGTGGGAGGCAGGACGGCACCACAAGGGCATCAGGAGAGCAGGAGGCTGGACAGTACCGCAAGGAGAGTGGGAGGCTCATCTGCTCGTCTGTACGGGGGCAGCAGATGAGACGTGAGAAAGAGCGACCCCTGGGGGCCAGCGGCATTAACAACCCGGCAAATTGTCCATTACTGAAGGGATGCCTGTGGCAAGTGTTATTATGATTCAGTCAACCAACAAATGATTTAATCTAAAGTGACGCATGTAATTCATGGTTCCAGTTTAGTTAATGAACGAGGAGTTGAAACACTGCAGGTCATCGACACCCCACGCCTGGGTCCAGCGGACTGACCACGCCTGGGTCCAGCAGACTGACCACGCCTGGGTCCAGCAGACTGACCATGCCTTGGCATTTCAGCTCAGCTGAAGCATACTCTCTCATACATGTGCAACTACATTTTTTTAAATGGCTAAGGGCTGTTCTCCAGGTGGCCATGCACTGCACAGACAAACATACTGTGCAAAAGCCCCTCCCCATTTCCCGTGCCTCCTGCCTGAGGGGCAGGTGTGTGCATGCTACATGCACCCGGTCCATCCAGCAGCTCTGCGTTTCCCGGACTTCACAGACACATTCATCACCGATCCCACACTGAGGCACAGCCAGCTTTCCCAAGAGCGCCCCCCAGAGCCTGTTTCAGCCTGCAAACTCACATTATCAAGATATTCATACACCTGTGTATTATAAAATCATGACTTCAACAGTATTTAAAATCAAAGGCAGATAAAATCACTTATTCTCACAACTGATTCTGTGATTTTCAGAAGCTTCCAGGTACCATTCTAGTTTGAGCACTATTTTACATTTACATTTACAGCATTTGGCAGACGCCCTTAGCCAGAGCAACTTACAAAAGTGCTTTAAGACTCTACAATGAATTCTTCGGATACTAGCTACACTTTAAGTGTTTAAAAATATTAAAACCCCTCCCGTTTTCTCCCTTTCATCCAGCACGCAGGGAGTTAAGGCAGTGGTCCAGGTGGGTGTCAGGCTGTCTGTACTGGCAGTGTGAAGCTGTTCAGAATTATCAATTTCACAGCTGCCCATGGCTGCTGGGACGGGGGGCATTTTGGGGCAGACTCTCCAGGTCATGCCAGTTCACTGTAGCAACAGGCAGGGCGGGCGTACCAGGCAGAGTGTGGCTGGCGACAGAAACCCCCAAACGCGGGGGTTGGAGACAGGCCAGGAGGTGGTCAAATAGGGGTGCGACGCCCCAGCAACGCCCCAGCCGGAAGCCACGGGCCCGGAAAACCCTTCACTAGAGCGCAGGGTGTCCCAGAGGGCTCCGCATGGTGGCGCTGTGACCCAGTGTGACGCTCTCCTGTCTGCAGAGGGCAGCCAGTGGCTCTTGTTACAGGGTTCGCTGTGTCTCTGAACACCATACACAGAACACTACTGCTTGTGTGCCTGGGGAGGAGGCAGAAATCAGTGGTGAAAAAAGGAAGTTGGAAGCGTGAAACTTCAGGACCTCACTGTCCACAGGGTGAAAAGAAAGACAACATGCAGGCTTGGGGTGAGGCTGCCCCAGCTGTGATGTCATGGCAGGCGGGGAGCACACATCGGGAGGTGATGAGAAGATTTCGAGCTGGGTTACAGGTCATGCTGACGGTCAGCTCACCTGCTGCCATGCTCATGACAAGGCAGCACAGCGCCCCCCACCGCCCGCCCCGGATTACTAATGAACGTGAAGATCGCCAACAGCAACATCTCCCACTTTTACAATTCTCAAAGTGTGTTTTATATGCTGAGATTCATTCTGAACAGATGCTGACAGAAACCGTGCTGATTAAACAGCGAGAACAGCCAGTGAAACCTGCGGGATATAAAAGGTGACACAGAGGTGGCATGGTGGCTTCAGGCCCCCACGGAGACACGCCTCCAAGATAGTGGGGCCCGCACTGCAGAGGCAACCTCTGCTGCCGTCACCAGAACTGAGCCAAATGCGTGAGGAGCTAAGGGCCAAGCTGCAGTCTAGGTGGAGGTTTGGGGCCTGTTCAAACCCATCAGGCAGGCCCAGGACAGCTTAAAGTCTATCGTGACAAAATAAGAACGGTGCAAGGAGCTCAGCTGCCACCATGAGGCAGAATGGCAATCACACGCATGCACGCACACACCGCGCGTGTGTCTGGCTGCACGTTTGGCTACGAGACCAGCTGGCAGATGTGCAGTCTGGAGACCCCAAATTCAAGGTTAAAAGGATGACCAAGGTCACAACTAGGACTGGGGGCAGGGCAGAGGATGAGGGGAGGGTGGCTGTAAGGAGGGGGCGGGACATTCTGCCCCAATGCGCTCCCAGAGGTCACGCTTTCCCAACCCCCCATTCTCCCCGGCCACCCCCACTGGCCTCACGGCCGTCTGAGTCGGCACACAGAGGGGCGGAGGGGTGAAAAGGGAGGACAAAGACCTCAGGAAGGCCCAGGAAGAGGCGCAACAAAAGAGGGCCTCCAACAGCAAGTCAGGCGGCCCTGTCAGGAGAGCAGAGCCGGCCGGCCATCTGGACAAAGAGAAGCAAAGCGGCGTCCCCAGCGAATCAGCACTGGCTCCGCCCACAGCAGGGATGGCTGCGATTCCGTCAGCCTGCCGAGGAGCTCTCACTGGGCTTCATTGGGTCTGATGTATGAGCCAACTAGCCTGTACACACACACACACACACACACACACACACATACACACAAACAGCAGGAGCTGAATCACCTTTCACCTCCAGGACTTAGACATTTCCCCAACAGGACGGCAAACCCCTCCCCCCACAGGAAGCCCCCTCTTTTCAGACAGGAGAAGTCAACCAGAGAAATGTGGACGGAGGTTAATTATCAGAGTAAGCCCCCACCCTAAACCCCCACCCTAAGCCCCCACCCCCACAGTGGAAAGGCTGCCCATGAGGACTTTTAGGCAGGAATTTTAATCTCTGCTAAAGGAAGAAAGGCAAGAGCTCACCACAGCACATCCACAGCCACTGAGCACCGGGGCCCCTGACCACGCAGAGCACCGGGGTCCCCTGACCACGCAGAGCACCGGGGCCCCCTGACCACACAGAGCACCGGGGCCCCCTGACCACACAGAGCACCTTGACCCTCTGATCAGACTTAGCACCAGGACCACATGACGACAGCGATTATGCTAACCACCGGTCCCCCTGACCACAGTGTGCCCATTGCACCTAATCACAACAACCACACTGAGCACTGGGGCCCCCTGACCACAATGAGCAAGGGGACGCATCCAAGCATCATGGCATAGTTTCCATGGAAACGGTAGCATGGAGGGCGGTGCCCTTCCCAATCCTGCCACCCAGTGCCTCCTCATGGATGGAGCGGCCTGAGCTCAAGTGCTGCTTGCCCTATTTTTTCCGGCTCCGGATCCAGGCCTCTCCCGCTCACTAGCCAAGAGTGCGGAGACTCGAGGCCCCGTCACACGACACAGCATATCACATTCTACATGGGCCTGCCAGCAACCACAGGTAAGAACAAGAAAAGATACACAGGGTTCTGTGGAAGCTAAAACGATGTTGCAGTGCTAATTAACATTAACACGGTCAGTGCAGGGGCTGGTAGGTCCGTAACTGGGATCAGCTTCAGAGATCTTAGCCAGAAAACCAGTATGGAACAGCGCTTACGGCAGGTCTTACAGAGACCCGTGGAAGCACATGGGCCCGGGATGGGGGCCTGGGGGGGGCCTCACCTCAGAGCCACTGGCTCACTGGGGCAACGATTAATGCGGTCAGAGGGAGCCCATCCACAGAGGTGTCTCGTAATCCACATGCCCCCCCGGCTCCCCCCCAGTCACACATTCACTGGAAAGGAAAGACAAACAGCAGTTTTCTGCAGAGGACGGCCTGAAAGCCCTCCATCTTCTCCCCGCTGCCGCCATTGTCATCCCTGGCACTCATATGTTTATGCTCTTTGTTCCTCATCTATTATTTGCATTTAACAGCCCTTCAAGGTCAGCCTCATGCGATGAATGTCCCCCCTCCCCCCCTTTAAAAATCTTAAAGCTTAAACTCTTTCCAATTAGTGCTTAAGAAAGGGACAAATCCTGGCCCTTGTGGTGGCTCATGAAAGCCGTTTTACCCAGGAGGCCTTTGTAAATCAGTTGCCTGGTGACGGGCCCCTGGCAGAATGGAACCGGACAGCGGGCCGGGCCGGGCAGGCTCCGGCGCCCCCACCCCGCCATTCAGCCAGATGATAAAAAGCTTCCTGAGCCCAAGCTAATGAGGAGCTCCAGATGAATCGGGGGGGCGGGGGCGGGGGGTGGGTGCGGCCGAGGCAGCAAATAGACAACGTGTACCAAAATAAGCATTCTGGGGAAGGGCTGGGCAACTGAGCTGGGCAATAGGGCTGGGGGCCTCGCTGGCCCCCAACTGTGTGCTAGCAGCTCGGCCAGACAAGCAAATAACAACCCCGATTTATGGGCTGGGGGGGGATTTCTTTAGGGGGGATTTTAAGGAGCCTTCGCTAATCTCAACCCCCCACCCCCGCCCTTCCCTATATTGTCAGAACGATGAGGCAGGGGGTCTATAACGCGCGCAAATTACCTTAAAGTACAAATTGACCATGAGCGCTGACACTGAGAAACAGAAGTAGAGAGAAGAAGCCTTTTGATCATCACGAGCCCAAAAGGGGCCTGACGTCTCCCCCTCCGCCCCCGCAAGACTCCGCCTGTTCTGAAGGGCCCTCCACTGTGTGCCCATGAGTTCATGATCTCATGTGTCCTTATAGCAGGCCATAAGATGATCCGAAACACTGAAGACCTCAGGTGACGACCATTAGCATAGCTAATGTGATGGAATAGACCAGCAGAGAAAACATGGACTGACAGAGAGATGATAGAGAAAGGACAGGCTACATTTACAGGGTCAGACAGAGAGGACAAGCCACATTCAAAGGTATAGACAGAGAAAGAATAGGCTACATTCATGGGGACAGAGAGAGGACAAGTCAAGATCACAGGGACAGAGAGAGAAAAGACAGGCCACATTCACGGGGACAAACAGAGAGGACAGGCCACATTCACAGGGACAGAGAGAGGACAGGCCACATTCACAAGGACAGACAGAGAGGACAGGCCACATTCATAGGGACAGACAGAGGGAGGATAATGCATCGTTCACAAGGACAGAAAGAGAACAGGCCACATTCACAGGGACAGAGAGAGGACAGGCCACATTCACAGGGACAGACAGAGAGGACAGGCCACATTCATAGGGACAGACAGAGAGGACAGGCCACATTCATAGGGACAGACAGAGGACAGGCCACATTCATAGGGACAGACAGAGGGAGGATAATGCATCGTTCACAAGGACAGAAAGAGAACAGGCTGCATTCATGTGGACAGACAGAGAGAAGAGGCTGTGCTCACGAGTACCAGCAAGAGAGAGCAAAATGTAAGCAAAAATACCGTTTCATAATGAAACCTAAAAGAAACAAAGGAGGATGGATAGTCAGACATAACACACACCTCCCTCCATGTCTCCAGTGGGACACATTCTCTCTGCTACCCTACAAAGCGGTCAGAGAGGCCGACACAGGCACTGATGTATGGGTCCCGACTGGCAGCTGACAGCTCAAGGGCCGCTGGAAGCTATTTTACAGCGAAATGGAGACAAGGGACCTGAAATGAGCAGGAGATACGAAAACCAAACAGCCGCAGCGAATTCCTGCGGAGCACCCATTCCGCCTCACGCCATAATGACACCCAAGGCACACTTCAAAGGCTCTCAGCGCACGAAACAACGTTGGTATGAAGGTCTCTTCAGCACAGCCCTGGACGTCATTAACGTGCCATCAGCCGAGGCATGAATGCCACAGCATTACCCAAACTCGTGTAGGTGCATCCGGGGAATCGTGCGTTAACACACGACAGATGGAGCGAGCACATCGCCGGGGAGCAGACGGGACCCAAACGGGGGCCCTGTGACTCATCATGCCCACCTTTAGAGCTTCGCTCGGGGTCAAAGAGCAGAACAGCATCCATGCCACCAGAAATGCTTCAGGGTTAACTGAGAGTCACAAGCTCCAGGTCATGAATTAAGCATCACAAAAAGAGAATGGAAAAAAAACGCAGACTTTTACAATCCTAGGGGAACATTCTGTTGAAACACACAAACCAAAGCACACGGGTTCAACTGCGTTCCAGTTAATGAAGAGATGTTCTTTGGAAAAAACAAAAATAACCCAGAATTGCTGGGCAGTGGGATTTAAAAGATTATTTCCTAAAACCTTCCAATCTTTTCTCAAAACAAGAAATACAAAAACCCAATGTTCAAAATATATTCACAAATCTTTTGACTCGTCTTTCAAAATCAAGCAATATGCTCAAAGCTATTTTATCTTTGCTCAGAGCTAAACACTGCATCCAAACCAAGCATCAAGCCAAATCAGTACAGAGACTACTGAGCAGTCACTACATACTACAGCCAAGAAATTAAAACACTACCAGTCAAAACTGTGGCTGGCGTGTAATGAAACATGTTTACTGTGCATGTGGTCTTCTGCGTGTCAAGCTGTAAAATCGGAATCCAAAAGAAAAATGTTGTTTAGCAAATATGTTTGTATACAGTTATACATATAGCGATTTGTAATGTTTGCAGCATTCAGCGCAAAAAAAAATTACTGTAAAAGGATAAAGTGAAAAATCCAAATGAAGGCACACTACAGAGAGAATGTTCTGATTTAATAAATGAGTTTTGGTAACTGATCGTTTTGTTCCAAGATTGGGGTTTCATATGTTTAGCAAGACAAAAACTGTAAATGTTTGGTTTTTGGAGGAACCACAGGTTTAATCCTCTTGGCGGCACATTAGCGTGTTCTTGGTGATGTCAAGCAGATCCTCCATCTTTGGAGTCACAAATCACTGTAAAATAGTGCACGTTGGTTCAGTGCACCTTTGGGAGGTGCAGAGCTGAGCACTGGAGCCACACAAAGGACAGAAAAGCCACAGTGGTACAAACAGGCGATGTAAGGATATATATACACGTCTCAGGGTACAGAGCAGAGCTTGTCCAAAGTGGTAATACCTTCATGATTACTGGTCGGCTTCTGCATAAATCACCACTAAAACAGCGTCACGGTGACTAAGTCCAAAGCGTAACCCCAGCAGTGCTCAAATAACAGAGCCTCTGGGAAGCTCATATTTCCAGATATTACCATTAGTGCCACCATAACCATTAACTATAAATGCAGAATGACTTACAATGAAGAGCCAATTATCCAAAGCCTCATTCAAGAACAACCAATCACGTCCATTGACTTTACAGGGTGTTCACGTGGCATGCAAATGAAGGACCCCCCCCACCACCACCACCACCACCACCACCACGTTAAATCAGAGAATGTTACATAAATGCCATCATCATCTGACCTTTGGAAGAGCTCTCCCCAGACGAGTTTTAAAAGCTCAGCTCGCACTCCAGCACCGACCGGTTTTCTCTGAGTGTATTCCTCTCGGCAGGAGAGCATATAGAGGTGTCACAGACACAATGTACAGTGTACACATCCCTGTGAACAGATGCAGTCACAGGTCCAGCACAACCTGGGATGTAGTCCAAACATGGAACAGAATTCTGTTAGATACTAAATGAGAGTCCATAAGTTTGGGTCACAGGCATCGCCATTACAGCGACCTTCAGA
Organism: Isichthys henryi; assembly: GCA_026776945.1. Taxonomy (NCBI): domain Eukaryota; kingdom Metazoa; phylum Chordata; class Actinopteri; order Osteoglossiformes; family Mormyridae; genus Isichthys; species Isichthys henryi. Next base: position 13,501,758 of record JAODJX010000020.1, on the reverse strand, counting down.
CTGCAACGTAATGTCATGAGAACCCAGAGGGATGGCTGTCGTTTCAGCTGCCATCAGTACTTTCGTCAGTCGGGGTGCATTTAGAGCTAGGCTGAGCTCCTGCATCTCCAGAAGGATGGGAGGAGGAAGAGGAGGGCAAGAGAAAGAGACTGAAACAGGGGTGATGTTAGCGTTCTCTGCCAGCTCAGCGGCCCCTCACTCGTCTCTTCAGCACTGTAGAAGCTGACTACTCCGTGCTGTCTGTTCGTGTGGATGCATTATGTGTCTCACTCAAGGATCCTCCCTTTAAGAGGACACATCAAAGAGCTCACAGTCTGTGCTGAACTGTGCTGGTATCACGCTGGTCATTGTTGTTTGTATTCTCTGTGAGTTTTCCATCCTTTATTAATTTCTCTTTAACCTCACAGATAATCCAGGCAGCCACCCAGCTGTGAATGACCAGACTGAAGTCACAGGGCCACATGTTAAAACACTAGCATAATTTCTTGCTCTGTTGGGGTAACATATTACTCATCAATTCAGAGCCAACTATACTGGGCTCACAAACTCTGGGATTTAAAAAACGTGCATCAAATACCCCTGCAAATAAACTCACACACTCACAAACATGCATGCAATATTCATCTTTTTCAGGGGTTAATTCATACTGCATATGGCTGTAAGCAGATGTCTGTTTTGCTACTTAAAAGGTTAACAGTATTTCTAAAACTGCAGAGTGTTTTTAGTGCGGAAAGAAATCAACAGAATGAGGGTCAACGCAGGTAAAATTAACAGCGCAATCTGATCCTGGGTCAGTTTACCAGAGGCCCACCTGGCAGCTGTCTGACCTATGACCCGAGGCAGCCAAGCCCAGCAGGATTTACAGAGATCCACTTTCCGACAGTTCACCAAATCAAACTCCTGCCCCAAGGGAACCCAGCTCATGACACTGTGGCGCCCCGCACCCGGACCGAGCCCCCCATGGTAACCCAATTGCTAACTTCATCATTTATAATTAGTGGTGTGTTTATTCGTACACTAATTTAACTGTAACTGCAAACTTGATGGAGATGAATTGTCTTTAATATTACAATATATCTATCATACATGTCGGCAATATTTAAAAAAAAACAAAGAAAAAAACAGAACTTTTGCTTTTGAAAATACTATTAAATTACAGAATACCCTGGTACAGTGTCTGGACGGTGTGATGGCATGGAAAATAAGATAATGTCCAAGCCTACGATACGGAATAACAAATTACTCTGATATACAATAACAACAACGGCAGCCCACTTACTTGCAGCCTGTACCCTCGCCTTTCGGCTGACTAGCAGCCCAATGGGATTCTGGGCCATGCACTCATAGTCTCCCTCATCAGAGGAGCCATCCAGCTTAGTCTTTTGGAAATGGCTGATCAGCAGCGAGCCGTTGGCAAACATGGCATATCCTGGGCCCTCCAATAGGAGCTTGCCGTTCCGCCGCCACTGCGTGGTGATTGGAGGGATCCCATCCACCTGACAGTGTAGCATGAGGGGCTGTTCCTGCACGGCGATGATGTCGCTGGGCTCCAGGGTGAAGGTGAGCTCTGACCCCGAAAACACACCTGTGTGCACAATTAAACATGCGCATCAAAGAGCGAACTGCTTATACACCGAGACCACAACAGCACGTACCACAGAAGATGCCACACAGGCTGTGTAATATAGCTAAATACAGCGCCTACATAAATCCCACTGCCCAAAAAGCCACTGGGTATAACACACTTTTCACGGCATCAGTCAGATTACATTATAGATTCAGATAATATGAGTCTGCGCCCATTGTTTCCGGGACAGGCCCCCGGTCCCCCCTGAGACCCCAGTTCAGATTAAGCGGTTTCAGAAAATGGATGGATAATATGAGTCATGCATATTTCTGTGTTTATAGACAAAAGGCCTTTTCCATGCATTTTATGTGCAGGGTGACGTGTACCACACCAGGGGTGACGTGTACCTCAGCAGGTAAAGGATCCACGATTGTGTCCAGAAGGTCATGGATTCAACTCCCATGGGGGACAGAATAACCATATCACCACTGAGCCCAATTGTTCCAGGGGTCTAAGTTTCTCATGAAAGATGGGGTATGTGTTGACAAGCATTGTACAATGGGGACACCGCAAGGCTGTGGGCTCAGCCTCTGTGGCTGTAATCGGAAGGTCGGCAGTTCAAGCTTGGTTTTGGTAGAATAGCGACATGTTTGCGGGCCCTTGAGCGAGGCCCTTAACCCCCGGCTCCATCGGCACCGCTGCAGGTGGCTGCCCCTCACTGCCAAACTCACTCTCACCACCGTGCCACCTTATATTCAGTTTTCTGGCTGTAAAATCCTTCAGTGTTTGCGATATATTTCAGTGTTTGCACTGAGTGTGCAGGGCACATTCAATAGCCCAGCTGTCTTGTTTACAGTAACTAGCGGTGAATGGACACAGTGCAATCAATAAATAAATATGTATAAAAACACATATGAAAATTACATGGTGCACATTGTCCCTCATAGTTCAATGCAAACTTTGTTGGAACTTGGATTTTTGAAAAAAAGTGACAGCCCTGGAAGATGCTGTGGAGTATCTCAGTCACAGAGATGGACATCTTGCCTTAATCAGCAGTGGGGTGCCCAGACATTGAGGGGCAGCTGCTTGACGCCGGTGGGGGGAAAATCTTGAATGATGGTCGGTGACCGAAAAGGAGCACCTTCAATCGGGCAGGTGCTCAGGCAGCCCCAGCCCCTTGGACACGTGATCGATCAGGACCCTCCAGCCTCTGTTTGCATCTCCTGCCTTTTGCTCTCCCTGCTCAGGCTCTTCAGAGCGATTTTGTACAGGAATATCCTGCCTCTCAGGATGAATATGAAAAGATGGAAGATCAAAACCAGGCAACCTGGAAATACAAGTCAGGCGATTGTAACGCTGTGACCTTTGGAAGACCCCTTTCAGATCTCAGATAATGCGGAATGTGGCGACCAAAGATGGACTTTAGAGACGGAAAGGCCGCTGGCGTGCAGCCGTGAGAGCGGCCGTGATCTCGTACTCGAGTGCCATTAGCAAGCGAGTCGTCACACATCTCGAGGAGAGTATAGAGCTCTGATTGTTCCCAGCTCAATATCAGCCTTACCTTGAGGACAGAGGAAAAGAAGGGCTGGATTTCACAACAGAAGAGAAACGGCCGCTTTCAGTGAGACTTTCTCAGCAGCAGCACCGCTGCCTTTACGTCTTTGTCCGCTATTTCTGACAATTCTGGGATAAGAAGCTTGGGGTGACTCTACTGTAAATGCAAGGAGGTGACCGCTAACTGTCCACCTGCCACACTATGCATCGCGTTCGGCTCACAGAAAATGCGATTAATCAAAAAATTTGCTACAGAGCTAGACAATGAAATTTATTTCATCTTAATTTCAGCCGCAGTTTCTTCCCTTCAGAAGCCAAAGAAAGGAACAACAATAATTGAGCGTGCTATTTTTCACGAGCTGCCTGCCAACTCTTATTACGGCTTATTAACTGCACATATTTATTAGGTGACAAGCAAGGACAACAGCACCATGAATCAAAACAGAGGCGGCTCACTGTGTAGAGCTGAGCTCCCCAGGGTGGGAGAGGAACACAGCTATTGGGGGTGAGGCTCACGATATCGGGAAAAACACGTGAAGAATGGGGGCGCACGCTTACCGGCACGAGTCACGGTCCAGGCTGTCCTTGGCACCGCATACGGTCTACATAAAACACACAGGAATGGCTGAGAGATCATAAAGGAGGGTTGCTCAGCAGGGCTGAGGTCCACTTACATGCAGATGTAACGGTGCACATTTATAATGCATCATAAGCACCTCGCACCAGAGAGACAAGACCAACAAAGCCATGAATGAAAACACAGGTTCACAAGGAACAGGAGAGGGATACGGATATGGGGCTTGAAGCTGACGGGGTCCGTTCTGTAAGCGGCAGAGGCCCCAGGTCATGGGGGGGGGGCGGTGGGGGGGGCTGGGTCTACAGCCAGGGGAGGCAGGCAATGACATGAGAAGGGGGAGCTCCCGCAGAGAGGGTGGAGGAAAAAGGGAGATGGAGCCTCACAGATGCTGTAGGTTCAGCTCAAGAAAGCATGCCTGCCTCTGCCCCGGGGGGGGGGGGGCGGGGGGGGGGGGGGGGGGGGGGGGGGGGGGGGGGGGGGGGGGGGGGGGGGGGGGGGGGG
>JAODJX010000020.1:13475591-13497459 GCA_026776945.1 Isichthys henryi | reverse complement strand
CCGGCAATGAAATGATACGGGGGCGCTCCAGCAGAGCGGGTGGAGGAAAAAGGGAGAAGGACCATCACAGTTGCTGTAGGTACAGCTCAAGCACCCAGGCCTGCCTCTGACACCCCCCCCCCCCCCCAATTACTTTTTCCCTCCACCATTGGAGAACATAACTGTGATAATGTTGCCTTAAGAAAGGTCAAAAGTCAGCTTGCCCCCGCCCCAGCAGAGCTGTCCAGGCTGGCGTACCTGGGCTCACGGACAAAAAGTCCAGTGATGAATCAATGGGCAAGGAAAACACTCATCCCTCTGTCAACAGGTGAATAACATTATTTAAAGGACTCTAACAAAGTAATTCAAGCCAAACCAAAGTGTAACTAAGATCACAGACTGCAGCTCTTTCAACTGTTTGGTCTTTACTGCAGTGTATTTCTGTACTATCCCTGAAACTCACCCACCAGCACACTGGAGACCAGCCCCACAGCAACCACTGCTCACCATATGTTGCCCTGCGGTTTTAAATCGATCAGATGAACATATGAACAAATCCGAGATTACTGGACTAATCCCATGGGTTTTTGGTACAAAAAAACAGTACCTGCCGAGCTAGATCTACTCAAACACTACTCCGATTACAAAATCTCTCCTAAGTGCAAATATGTACACAACACTGTGGCTAATGCTACATCAGAACAGACGTGATGTGTCTCACTTTCCAGCCTGTGTTTCACTCACTGGTGTGTCACGTCATCTCTGGGGGACAGAGAGACTACATCACACGGCTGAGGGGGATCCAGGGGAGTATGAAGAGTGCCAAGACCTAAGGAAAGATCTGGAACCTCAGCTGCCCTAGCGTAAATGTGGAGGTTCTCCTCTGCCTGAGAAGTACCCCCCCCCCCCAGTGCTTGAAACAGGTGGGTTTCTGGTTTATAGGCACCAGGTTGAGTGCTCAGGAGAGGCTCTGACCTACATCCTCAGCAAGTTCATCTAAGACTCCCAGTATTGACGGGCAGGACCGGTCGGACCCCATAGGCCCAACAGCGCTGAACGGCTGCTTGGCTATAAGAGGGTGGGGGGGCCTACCCAACACCCAGCGCCCCCCTGAAGTTTTGGACTACCTCTGTGTGTGGGTGGGGGAGAACCAAACCCCACTCAGAAGTGCTGCCAACGCACATGCTTATACGTGACATCTGAGCACAGACCCAAGAGCATGCAGGGAAGGGTCCTGGTGAGGCAGGAGAAGCTGGACCCTCTGCTTGAGAGTGAGAGCGCCTAAACGACATACAACTGGAAGTTCGTGTTGTACTGATAATACTGCTGTTTCTTAATAGCATGAAGGCAAAGACTGGACTGGTCAATACCACAAATACCGTCTTGCTAACTTGCCTCCCAAGAATGAACTTGGGGTGCAATGAATCATGGGATTGGTCTCGTTTGGCAATGATGCAGCCGATGTATCCGTGATATTTGGGGAGGCAAGAATGACATCCGGGGATTTTTACCATCCTCTGTACTTCTGTTCTTGACTATTGGAACTGGTCTTCAGCAATGGAAGATGATGTAAAACATGTGAGAACACAAGTATGATCAAGTAGGCTACACATATTGGGAAACGCCGTCTACTTCGCAATTCAGAATGTGAGCTTTGTCGGGACACAACAAAACAGTTTTAAAAAATAATAATAGCTTGATGACAGATCAACGGAGGCAACATTTTTATGTAGAGATGTTTTTAGTTAAACGGTGTGATAATTTCTTAATAGAAATGTTTAAAGTTTCTGTTTAAGGTTCCCAGAAAATAAAACCCCTTCGGGTGCATGGATGCCATTTTTTTCCAGACAGTACGATTACCGATGACGGCTTTCTGGTACCAATGAAAGGATGAACAAACGATAAACTAGCGATCCTCTGAGCTCAGCTCGGGAGGTAGATGCTGATTATGGCTGTTTATAATCGGTTTTTAAGTCCATCTAAAGCAGTACTTCATAAAGGTTTTACCCCCCATACAGCATTATTACGCTCTCCGCGTACCACCATTGCAAAATTATGCTTGATCGCCAAGAACAACATATCGCGTAAGAGACTGTCACAGTCACCGTACCACCTTTACTCTGACATGTTCGTGCTGCTCGTTAAGCATCTCCCCGATAGGTAGGTACCGGTACCGGTGCATTGGTAGCCAGGGACGTCTGCAGAGAGACGCGGCTGCTGGGGCCATCGGGGGCTGCTAACAGGGTCCTGCGCGGTAGATTTACTTTACCGGGAAGCGCAAGCAATTTGAGGGGGATTCAAACTCATTATCTTACTAATGGGGCAATTGTAGGTCCGCACCATATGTTTCCTACGGTTCTGTTTAGAAAATAAAATAATCCACATTTCGTAACTATTATTTAGATATGGGGTGGAAACAGGGCTGGCCACGTATTTACTCTCGCACCTCTTATATGAACCCCTTCCTCCCAGAGACTAGCAGCTCTTAAAAGTTTTCCTTGCGAAATAAGCAGCAATAACGTCACTTTTGGCACCGCTACTTTCTGGCGAATTTCTTAATGGGTTTTACACACAAAACCCCGGATATTGCCTGACAAACCAAACCAGGGTACCCGTCGGAAGCGGGGCTCGGCCCGTGAGGACAACGGGCCATTAAAGGAGAAAGGCGGCTTGGCGTTTAATGAGGGGAGGGGGGGCTTGGGGTTTAACATCGGCTTACCAACAGACTGGAGCCGCGCTGGGAAGAATCTGACAAACAAAACTCTGCCTTTGACAGGTGATAAATCACTGACCCATTCCCACTTCGACATACTTTACACTAAATAATGACTATTATTTAAAAGAATTAATACCGCAGACTGCAATAGGCCCTAAATAATAATTAGCGGTAACCAAAAAACTAATTTAAAAGACCAAAGGGAATGTGGTATTTAAACTTTTATCTGCGTTTTTGTTAGTATTACGGGTTTGTAGTATCTTAATGTGCCCTGAGGAAGGAATTCATACTGCGGCTAAGTTACAGCCTGTTGATAGACATTTTAAACCTGCAGATTCGATTGATCCGCTTGATTGAATGGTATCATAGGGCTAAAATCCATATTAAGCTGAAATACAGTATATTAATTTCCTGTCTGTTCGATCATTTTATGTTCAGTGATTTCGTAATATACTGATTTCTGTTATCGCGTTGATAAGGTTTTAAGTAACAAAACAAAACTCATAGCAAGTCTATTTAATTTTCAAAATGCCCTTTTTAAATGGGGAAATCTGAACACTTAGAGGATTTCCGTATGCCTGAAACATGTCTTATTACAATTCCCGAAGTGATGCCAGTGGCCCAGGCTAGAACAGATGCTTTCTGTCTTTATTCCACAGCGATTCACATGTGCGCGTCAAAAATTAATTTCATATTAATATTAAAAACGTGGCACAATCACGATAAACCAAAAACTATTCAGACCAAAATAATAAGAATTTCAAGCATAATCATGCATTTCTACAAATGCACCTGCAATCTGGTCAGAGATTTTAGCAACAGACGTTTTTTTAACCCAAGCAGAAAACTGGCGCCTTGGGTTAGGACCTGCAGAAAGGGAGACGCGCATACCGTTACACATCGCCGTAGATGTGCGTGCATCTGCACGGCCAAAAAAGACAATCACAAGCGGTCCGGGCTGCTCTTTAAACCACACACGGCCGACATAAAGCCCTACAACCGGCTGAGATCAAATAAAAGACTGTTCAACAAAGCAGATACCCGTTTATACTAGGATGTTTCTATCAACACGCCCCCCAAAGTGATTTATGCTTAAGCGCTCATTTAAACTCGACACGCATGGTTACTTTGCATCGGTATCGCACAATAGAGTAAGAGCAAAATTGCATTTAATTTCCAAAAATGGGCGAATGCGATAATTGCCGTGATCCGAGGAGGGCAGAGCGGCGCTGCCAGCCGGACGGAGCGGCGACGCGGCTCCAGGAATGTGTCGCCCCAATCTCGCAAAAAAGCACTTCAATGTACATCAATAAGGACTCACCGACTGAGGCAACCAGGAGCAATCCAAGCAAGCGTGCAACTGGCCAGCGCCTTCTGGTAGCCATTTAATCACTCGCAAAACAATATTAGGCTTGAAGAAAAACAAAAGCAAAACGGGGGGAAATAAAGAAATCAGTCAAGTAGATCCTCATATTCCGAACTACATTTGTGGCTTGCAGAGTTTATGCGTGCTAGCGCCATTTTGACATGTATGTGTAAGGATGTTTAAGCACGCCACTCTCTACCTGTCCTTCGCTTCGCAGCGCTCTTTGCAAACACGCGTCTACGCTCCGTTTTCCACAAACGGCGCCTCATCCCCTTTCTCTCCTCCCACCGCCCCCCTCCCCACCCTCCCGAGGCTCAGCTAGAGAACAAAAAGATCTAACCACTTTCCAGACCGTTAAAAGCTTGATGATATTTAGCCACTTGATATTAAATGCCACATCTATAAAATGTAGGTAACAATTGCAACGAAGATACTTTTTTTTTTTCCTTTTGGGTGGGGGGAGCGGCAATAAATCAGTCAATAAATCGTCAACGCTCCAAATTTACTCCATTATATACTTCATAAATTATAATAATAAATAAACCACCAAAGAATGAGAACATTTACTACACATGTAACATCGAATCTAGATCGGCTTCTTTGATAATATTGACCAGCATATGAACGTGTTCCATGTTAACGTTAAACTGTCTGTACACACAGTTCTCGTACCCAGGGCGCATCTTAGTTCACTTACGAAATGGGAGACGTTGAATAAGTGAGTATTTACTACCGTGCTTTTATTTTTTGAAAGTATGGGAAAAGTCAACGAAGAACACTATCTGTTAGCCGCTTTGGAAAATGCTTTTTGTAAAGCAACCATTTCACCCTGTTCACTAATTTAATATTATTGCAAAGGCCATAGCTAGAGAAAAGCCCCCTGGTAACATTCATCACCTAACCCTATAGTCCCGACATTACGGGCTTCATGCACCCCCGATGGAGATCGAGTGCATCACAGGTAGAAAACGGAAATTCCCCAAAGCAAAGGTAGGGGTCTAGAATGGAATGGTGAGAAGCCGGTATGGGCCGTGACCCGGCCATCCGTATGGACCAGGTCCGGTTAGGATATGTGGCAGATCTGGGTCACAAGATGTACAACGCATGAAAGAAAAACAGTGATACGTAAACATTAAGGATTTTGAGGAAAGCATGCATAGTTATTTCAGGCTACAAACACATTTCAGATTCACATTCAACATCAGCAAGCAAACGTGCGGAATCATAAGGAGGTGACAGGCAGGCAGGTAAAATGATACATTCCTCTGTGGGAACACGGACTAAACACGGCCCACTCTGGACCGTGGGCCTTAGCGATTTCCTGAAGGCTGCTTGCTCAAACAGCTACGGTGCCCTTGACCAGGAGAGTAAGCCAAACGTCTTTGTAAAGTGGATATCCGGCTATATAAATATCTGTTAAAACTGAAGCACTGGTGAGGAATGTATAACTACAAAGCGGAAATGTTAAATAGTAGAGACACTTGAATGAATAGGTGAATAAGAGAGGAATGAATAGGACATAAGACTAAGTGTTCTGAGGACTGACCGTAAAACCTAGATAAGGCAGGCTACAAATCCTGCAAGTTTACGTCAGGAGGTCATGCAGTGCGAGATTCAGTTCTAGCCTATAGCAGAAGGGGCACATCTTAAAGGTACTTTCGTACAGGACACAGGTAAGCATTGTTTATAGGGGTCCAGAAAATAAAGCAATCACTAACTATTCAGACGTACGTCAGTGTTACTTTATACCAGTGTTTCCCAACCAGGCTCTCGGGGCCCCACAAACAGTCCATGTTTTTACTCCCGTCCAGCATCCCTACTGGGAGCATAAAAATGTGGACTGTGGCAAGGTTGGGAAACACTGCATTATACCAACAACCAGTCTCTGACTATTCTTATAGTGTCTGTTCTCCTCTGCACATCGGCAAATAAAAAGGAAAATCTGAAAAAGATTTATTTGTTTTAATCACCGCAGGGCCTTGTGTGGTTAGAGGGGCCCAGTCAGAAAAGAACATCATTTGTGTAATACACACAGTCTGACACACAGCCTCTTCAGATAAAATATTTACTAGAACGTTCCCTCTTTTCATAAGCCTGTCTCTCCTCACATGAAAGGGACAGATCTCAAAAGATATGAAAAAAGTGACAGCGTGTTCTTCAGAAATGAGGTAGTTGTGTTGGCCGAGAGCTACTGGGACGACTGGGACTCAGACAGTCTGCCATACTGGAAAAAAATATCTTCATCAGGGAAAATAAAAGGTGACTTTTTTCTTTAGGTTGAAATTTTCAGTTCCACTTGTTACTGATGGACAGTGGGGCTCTTTATAAAACACAGATGTACCTCAAATATGTTGGGCCGTTTGTGTCCAGAACCCAGGGCCACGCGATGCGGTGGTTGAGAGTTACACAGGCCGTAGCCTCAGTCAGATACCCCTGAATAATGAAAGGAATCAGAAAGACAGGCCTTTGCTGAACGGATCATGAGGGGCTGCGAGAGCAGGGGGTGAGACACCGAGCCCGCAAGAGCCCCACTTTAGTGTTCCAACTCTGTAACTCCAGTTACAGTCAGTAAGAAGGCTGCCTCAGGGTCCGTCTATAAATGTGAACACCTGAGTCAGACCTGCGGCTGTATCACCAAGTAGGATTTCTTGCTTAGTCGGATAACTTGTTGGATATGAGGCTCCCCAATTTAAATGGACTTCATCCTCATTCACTTACATTTACATTGCACTAGGGGGCCGCGTGCGGCTCAGTGGGCTAAGCCTCTGTGCCTGTGCTCGGAAGGTTGCTGGTTTGAGCCCGGCCTCGGTACATCTGCGGGGCCCTAGAGCAAGGCCCTTAACCCCCAGCTCCCTGGGTGCTGCTGTGACTGCCCTTCACAGCCAGCTTGCTCTCACCTACAGAGAGCAATTTCCCCACAGGGATCAATAAAGCGTAATCATCACCATTATCAACCCAGACTACCTTAAATCTGACATGTTATCCAGCTAAGCAAGAAATCCTGCTTGGTGATACAGGCCCCAGTTTTCATGGTGAAATTTGAATAATTATCTACCAAGGACAACAGTTGGATGAAAAGCCCGTCTGTGTGATGGCCAGAAGGAAAGGCAGAGTCTCCCTGCTTCAGACTGACAGGGACACTGGGTCTGCGAGTTGGGGGGTCCCCTGCTGTCCTTGGTTTGGCTCTGGCTAAGGGTAGCTGCGTGAGGCCGCAAAAGCATGGACCGGACCGGAGCTTGATGCGGGAGAGGAGGGTGGGGACACTTGTGCGGATAAGCCCCTCCTGGGAGGAAAATGTCCATGCTCCTGTGACAGAGAGCTTCCGTTTGGGGGGGGCATCAACGAATGGAAGCCGTCGGCGAGTCTCGCCCTGTAAAAACTGGGAGAGTGCCGTTCCCAGCAGCCCCCGCCCTGGTGATGCCCGTCGTGACTCCCTGACGCCTCTGCCAGGGAGGGTTCGGGAGGCTGCACTGCCCAGGGATCAGGGCCCAACATCGGACCGACGGGGCTGGTTGGTGTAGGCGAGGTTTGGCTTCCACCGGGGCTTAATTTGCAATCCAAGGAGGCTTCAGTTTCAACGTCAGCCTCCGGTCTTCCCTGGAACTCTGGCGTCCTGTGAATGATCACCTCTGTGTCCACCTGCACGTTGCTGGTGGGGAGATTCACCCCCACTTTCTCCTCCCGCTGTAAGGAAGGCAGAGAGAACGTCGGCACCACAAATAGGAGCTACAGCCGCTCTGGTGCTCCAGACACACCCACAGAGCTCACACAATACACCCAATATCCTCTGATCATTTCCTCCAGATTTATGACACAAGATGTAGTTTACAAACTATCACACCCTGGCAGACACACAGAGCATAACATCCTGGCTTAAGAACATAAGCATCCATCTGAGCCACACCAAGGCTCACGCTGTGGTCACATGCAGTTAGGTTGTAAAAGCGGTGAGTAATTCAGGCCTCCCTCATGGAGACGCCTCCTTCGAAGGCTTCTTTTCAGGAGGAGGTAACAAGGATGAGCCTTCATTGGCTGTTTCTAGTGATAATTCGTTATCTCCAATTGCATCCCGCCTGCTCTCCAGCTCGCCGTGTGTCAGTTACATGTGAAGGGCATGATCACCAGCGGGTACACGTGCAAACAACAATAGACTCGGGCACTGGGGGGGGGGGTTTGTGACCTTACCTCGGAGGACAGAGAGGCCGACACCAGGCCTTCCCTGTGTACATCACAACCCATAAGCCTTTGCTGCCCGGCTGGGTCCTTGGCTCCTGCAGACATGAGTGCCTCCAGCTCGTGAAGGGCCGGCGCACTTTGGGGGTGCCGCAAAGCCAGAGGGGAGGAGTCCATCCCCCCCAACATCTTCCTGCAGGAGGGGGGGTGAGGGTTAGGCGTGGAGCATCTGCTGAGCAGACAGCCTGAGGCATGTCAGGGGCCGGTAGTGTGCGCTTATCAGTGAACATGACTGCTGCAGATCTGCAGGACGTTACTGCGCCCGAGTCCTGCTTGGCCTGCTGATCTAGGATCGATGTGCCTTAGGGGAAAACAGTCCTGTGCTAGCAGCTCAGTACATTTCTAGCAGGGCTGCATGATATCACATCGCAATTATATGCAGCATGTGCAATAATCCCCAGGGCTTCAGCTGATGGGCGTAAACATTTGTCAGGACTCCGTGTTTTCGGTACTAAATGGCAGAGGTGAGGACTCGAGTCACTGACTCACGACTCGACCTCAAGTTCAAGCCTTGTGACTTGACTCTGCAAAAATTGATGGAAAGTTGTGAACTCAACTTAGACTTAATGGCAAATCATTGACACTGGACTGGAACTGTGATGTTTTGAATCGCCAAGGAATGACTTGTTCCCATCCCTGTTATACAGATTTTTCACCTGATTAATAACCTGCTTATAAACCATTCATAATCCCTTTATAAGGGTAGCCTTACTGTAAAGTAGCACCATTCATTGGATCTTTATATTAAATAAACATCTCTGACTTTAAATGCAAAACGTAGCAGGACACCACACTGCCTTTTCACTTTATTTATATTCCCCCTTTACAGATGTTTAGTAAAGCCCTGGCGATGATTAAGCATGCGCTATATGACAGAGTGATGTCGCGCAGCCCTAATTTCTAGCGTGTTCTATCAGGGTGGGGCTCACCGGCTGCGGTGCCCACGAAGGATGAAGCACACACACAGGATGATGCATAGCAGGCCCAGAGACACACCCAGGAGGATGCCCGTTATCGTGGGAACGTCCAGCTCTACACCTCAGACGCGGGAAGAAAGGGGAAAAGGGCTCACATGCTTTGGGAAGAGAAAAACAGGATGGGGGCGCGGGTGAAGCCCTCAGGACTCAGCTGTCAATCACTGGGAAAAGTTCCGCCCCTCAGCGCCAGCAAGCCGGGAGCCTGCCTTCCGTTGGGACCGTCAACATCGTGAAGAAGCTCACCATGTCCCGCAGGGGGGGTGTGCACATCCTTTATGGGGGAGTAGGGCCCCGCCCCCACCTCAGTCAATGCCGCCATCTTGAAGTAGTAGCAGGTGTCGCCGAGGAGCATCTGTACCTCCGTGCTAATGGTGCTGCCTGAGCAGAGGCCGTGGGAGTCAGTAGCGTGCAGTGAGAACAGAAGCAATGTGTGAAACACACAGGCGCGCGCGCGCGCACACACACACACACACCATCAAGGGACATGGAGCTCCACAGGTGGTCAGACTGGGTGCTGCTGCTGCTGTATAGGATCCTGTACTCCACGATGATGCCGTTGGGCTCCACAGGAGGGCGCCAGCTGACCAGCACTGTGGAGGAGTCCAAGGCACTGAGCTGCAGCTCCACAGGGGGAGTGGAGGGTCCTGCAAGTGGAGAGAAAGGCAAGGAGAACGACCTCTGATGGGGGGGGAAACCATGGCTTTGTGGAGACTGGAGTCTCCAGGTCAGAAGCTCGTAATCAACACCTTAGGATTAAGTGGCAATGACCCAGCAATGGGGGGAGTCGGGGGAGGGAGTCCCGGTTTGAAAAAACATGACACAAGGGGGAACCTTCAAAGCAAACCCACTGTTCAAACAATCTAACCCATATGGACAACTGCTACAGTGACACATACGACTCGATATAATAATTTTTAGGAAATGAAAAATAAAGAAAAAGCAGACTAACATTTCACAGTGTAAAATACCAGAGCACCCCCCTGGATCAGTGGGGGACACTCACTATCGGGGAGCGTGGACTCCTCCACAGTGCCGCTGAAGGGTCCTCCCTCTTCAAGGCCGTTGGACTGTACTGCCAGCTCATACCGTGTAGAGGATCTCAGGGCATCCAGCAGAATTTCCTGTGCAGTGCTGTCGGTGGTACCGGAATTGGGCAGTTAGGGTTAGCCAAGTGGGTGGAGCCGACTGGACAGAGCCCATTGGGCGGAGCTTAATGGGCGGAGTCAGCGTGGCCAACCTAGTGAAGTAGGAGACAAGTGAGGCGTTGCGGAGGCCCATGGGGCTGCAGCGCACTGTGTAGTGATGCACCGCCGGCGAGCCGCCTGCCTGCGGCCGGTCCCAGCGCAGCCAGATGGAGGTGGAGCTATTGGCAGAGGCCCAGATGCTGCTGGGTGGGGGGGGTGGGAAGGTGTCCGGTGGAGGGCCTGAAGACACATTGTGCTGGTCAGGGAGTGGCCTGCTGACAGGCCCATAGCACGACATTCCTGTGTCTCGATCTCCTACCTCCGCTAGCTGACGGCTCCCTCTGCGTCCGGCCCCTCCACACAGCAGAGTACCCGTCTCGCCGCTCGCTGTAGGCCTGCACTCTGACCTCATAGAGGTGGTCCGGGACTGGGACAGACCAGCAGACAGAGAGAGGCAGGCAGACAGGCAGTGACAGAGAGGCAGAGAGACAGAGAGAGACAGGCAGGCAGAGATAGAGACAGGAAGGCAGACAGACAGAAACAGACAGAGGCATAAAGAGACAGACAGGCAGGCAGGCAGACCTCGTGAGTGCCAAGCTGGACGGATGATTTACTGGGCTCTACACCTACAACTGTCGGCCTAGTTGACCACAAACTTGCCCGATTCCCCACACTGATGTGGGATGATGGACACACTCTCTCTATACCGATTACCACATCAAGGAGAGTCCCTCACCCAGCTCCCTGATCTCATAGCGGTGGGCTGTCTTCCTCATCTCGACGGACATGGTGTCCTTCGCGTCCGACAGAACCTCTCGGCAGTAGAGCCGATAGCCGGAGACGTGGGTGTGGTTGGGTGACGGCTGCCAGGTCACGTCCAGTGAGGAGGCCTTAGCTTGGACTTTCAACCCGGTGGGGGCGTAGAAGACTGTAAACATGAATCATTATGACCATCCCCACGTTAAATGAATAATGCTGAACATTCTGCAAAAAACATGTGTGGCAAGGTCTGGGATATATTAGACGGTTAGCATTTGGTACTCATGTTGAATGCAGAAGAAACAGGCAGGTGACTCTGACAAGAGCCAAATCATTATGGCCAAGCAACTGGGTCAGAACATCTCTGAAAAGTCAAGGCTTGTGGGATCCTCACAGTCAGCTGTGGCGAATACCTACTGAGAGTGATTGGAGAACGGAAAAAGCACAAGCCACTGACCAGGCGTTCAACGTCCAAGATTGTCAATGCGAAATGTAACTGAAGGCTACCCCTTCAAGTACAAACCAACGGAAGGGTTACTGTGGCAGAAATGGCAGACAATGGTTAGAGGAATGCTGCCTCATGGAACACAGGGCAGTAAGCCCCACAGGCTATGGGACCGTGTCGCCGCAGATTGAGACAGATGGGTCCGTTGCATCCCAAAGACACTCGACACGCACCCATCCATCCACACTATCATTCATCGGACCAGGCGACCTGCTTCCAGTGCTCCAAGGTGCACGAGTGTAAATCTAAAGAATGAGAGATGTGTCCATGATTACAGGCATGTTTGGTGACACAGAGACTGTGGCGGCCGCACCGTTGCTGTAGTTGAAGAGGTCTGGAGTGCAGTGCAGGGTCCACTCGGATGGAGAGCCATACCCGCTCCCGGTTCCGGCCACCACACGGAGCCAGTACATCTGCCCAGGGTTTAGACCTCTCAAGGTGACCTGGGTCTCATTCGCTGCCACTTCCACAGAGGACACCAGGTCAGCTGAGAGACACGTGTGAGAGACAGGGTGTGGAGGAAAGTGAGAGGCTGTGGGCCTTTCAGACTTTTGCTGAGTCCCAAAAGGGCTAATAGGACACACACACGCACATGCACACGCACACACACACACACACACACAAGTAAACAAGGAAAACAACTGAGAGCAGGTGGTCCAGCAGGGGGCGCTCACCCTTGTCCAAGGCACAGTAGTCAACACGGTAGCGAGTGATAGTCCCACGACTGAGCTCAGGAGAGAGGGGGAGCCACATGACATGGATGTCTGTGGGGGAGGGGCTGAGCAGGGATAGCGGCGGGGGAGCAACTGGCACTAAGGAGCAGGCAGGGAATGGCAGCACACCACCCCAGAAAGAAAGGGAAAAAGCAGTGAGCGAGGAACCCTCATGTCCTCTTTTCCCATCTAAGACACACTGTTAACTTGTTAGCATATGGCTAACGTGGCCCCACCCTCCTCACCATCCTCCAGCATAGTAATGGTAACGGGCAGCGATGGACGGCTGGCTCCCATGGGGGAGTAAGCCACCACATAAAAGGTGTAGGCTGTGTGAGGCAGCAGCTCCTTGACATAGATTTCCGTGGTGGTGTCGTTCACAGCGAACTGATATTCTCTGACATCTGGCCCTGTGAGAGAGGAAGGAGAAGGGCTTGATTGCCCTCTTGACATCACCACAATGTTGGAAATGTCAGTTTGTCAGGAAAAGAACCAAAGAAAAACCACATTGCAAACGTGGACAAGCCAGCCCAGGGGCGTGGCCAACATGCAGCCCCCCACCCAGGGGGCGTGGCCCAACCCAGGGGGCATGGCCAACATGTAGCTCCACCCAGGGGATGTGGCCCAACCCAGGGACAAGGCCCAATCCAGGGGCATGGCGCACCTTCATTCTGCTGGTAGTGCACGGAGAAGCCGATGATTTGCTCGCTGTTGTGCTCTGGTCGCTGCCAGCTGAGGAGGGCGGTGCTGCTGGAGTGTGCTGTGACAGTCAGCAGTCGTGGGGCGCTGGGGAGCCCCTCGCGCACCACGACAGTCAGCTTGGCCGTAGCACAGGCGGTGCCCAGGCTGTTGGAGGCAAGGCATTGGTAGTAGCCAGCGTCAGCCACGTCCAGCTGGCTGACAAGCAGAATGCCAGGAGCCGGGCTCTTCACGCGGCCATTGGGCTGCACCGGAGCACCATTCTGGAACCAGCGCAGGCTTGGGGCCGGCTCACCAGAGGCGTTGCACACGAATCGTGCCGTGTTGCCCCGGGACAGGGACATGGTGTCTGGAGGCCGAAGGATGACGGGAGGAGCTTGGGGATAAGACAGGACAAGAGTAAGTGTGAAATACCTAGATAAGACCACTCACCTGAGCACCACACACACACACACACACTCACCCAGCACATGCAACTCGGCTGCTGCTAGGACAAACTGCCGTGTCTTGGGCCGGTTGGCTCTGCACATGTAGACGCCAGCATGGTGGCTCCTGGTGTCTGGGATCACCAGGTTCGTCTGTTGGACCACCACGTCCGTGGAAATTGGTCTGGCATCTGTACCAGGGAGGAGACAAAAGCCACCCTAAGACGCATGCGTGAGCCGGCTAAGGTTAGAGGGCCCGGGTGCGCTTGAGTATGGGCACAACCGGGCACCGTCCCAGGGGTACTAGAAGGCATGTTTTCCCCAAAGGTTGATTGATCTTGGTGACATAAGAGTGAAGCCTTATACTTAACAGAAGGATCCGGAACCAGTCCAGTGCATTGGCACTGTCCAATTCACAGATCAGTCACCTGCATTTATTGCAGTTTATGCAACAGACAGTGAGCATTTCCTGCGAAGGACAGCAAACATCTGGCAGCCAATAATGAACGGCAACCT
Source organism: Isichthys henryi (assembly GCA_026776945.1). NCBI lineage: Eukaryota > Metazoa > Chordata > Actinopteri > Osteoglossiformes > Mormyridae > Isichthys > Isichthys henryi. Next base: position 13,483,387 of record JAODJX010000020.1, on the reverse strand, counting down.
ACATACGACCGTGAGCCAGGGCAGTGCCCCTTATTGACCTGGCTACAGCTGCTGGATTGGTCGGCAAATCGGCCGGGGGGGGGGGCATTGACCGATCCAAGAGCCCAGCTGCCAGGTGGACTGGTGGCTGAGAGACCAAACTGGGCCGTAAAGCTTCTGTATGTCGTCCTATTTGACGCCCAGGTCCTGCGATTCTCCCATAGCCTCCTGTCCCTCCAAAATGGATCATTCAGGACGTTCAGCCCACATGACGGCACTGTCCTGGTGTACTGCCTCAGTTTCTTGCCAATATAAACTGTGTGTGTTTGACAGTGTGATCTCTCTGATTGCTGATGTGCTTAATCAATTTCTCTGTTAAATCTGTCAGGTCGGGTCAAGTTAAAAAAATATTGGCTTAGGGTTCATTCCGGTTTCTAGTCCAATAATGGAGACAACAACAACTACCACAAATGCAATTGCCTAGCCTTTCTGATTAGCTCCATGGCAGGCGAGGAGGTGGCGGGGGGGGGTGGTTTACCCATCCGGCTCCAGGAAACAAATGGTTTGGGCTGTCCCTGTGCCATACACTCCATGACAGTGGTACGACCCAATACTACTGTGGTGTTCTGGGGTGGGACTGCAATCAGCACCTCCTCCAGCGAAGTGATGTGGCCTTTAGAGAGAGAAACACGCAAAGACAGTCACTTTCTTCAGGTCCACCATTCCACCAGTGACCGGCAGGGGGCGACAGTGGACACTGCACGGGACTTCAGATCACCTTCGGCTCTGGAAAAACAGCAGAGCTGAAAGAGCAGGTCAAAGACCTTACCTATGCTTATGGCCAGTTTGCTGACTGTGATATACGAGTAAACCAGTGGTACGATGCATTGCGGGATGTACATATAAAAATCTGCACGTCAATGATTTCTGTTATACAGGAGGAAAGTGTCACTGCATTAATGCCGGGGAACCTCTCTCTTCCTAAAAAGCACGGCTGTTCATTCCAGCTTCTGGAGTATTATGGTGCTGTTCCACCACACCAGGTAGCATACTCTTGGTATGGTACTTTTGGTACTTTCCTTTGCCCATTGATTTCCAGTCGCGTACCAGTATCAAAAGTTCGAGGACCTAAAGTATCAAACCAGCTGAGTACTATTTTGGTACTTCGGTAGTTTGGGGTGGGACTTAACACTTTCTTTGTAAACTGGTTCTGCAAATAGCCTGTCTGTGAAACAAATTATAACTAGCATCTTTAAAAAAGTTATAGCCTCAGAAAACAATGATAAATGAAGCACAATAATAAATAATAATTAGAGTGGACAAATGAAAAGATCCATTCTTAATTTGTGAACTGGTCAGAAGATCCAAAAGATCTAGATGGCCTAGAAAATAAAGTATTTGCTATAATGTATTAGGGCTGCACAATATTGGGAAAAATTCAAATACCACAATGATATGTTATAATAAATATTGGGGTATTTATAAAGCAAAAAGGAGTTCAACATAAATTTCTCACAAACATGTCTAGGAGTGATTTAAACAGCAAGCATAAAGATGTGTATGATTGTCTGGGCGAATGCATGCAGCTCTCGTGCAGAAGCATTGATAGAGTAAAATGTTTTAGTGAGACAGACTCCCTGTGCCATAATATCCATACGAAATTGAAAGAAAGGAAAAGCCTGATCTTAATCTAGTTCACTAGCGTTGTAAGAGCTGGATGTGCATAACATGTGATGTTAGTATTAAAATCACACCTCATCAGTCCTACTGCAGCCATTTCTCGAATTCAGTACAAAACACCACGCCTCCTGTTGTGATGTCATTTTACACCAGTGGAAAGACAACACCTTGAAGTACCACACGTATGGTACCCGATGTGGTGGAAAAGCACCCTTACCTGGCTGTAATACTGAGACGCTACTGAAGGCTCCGGAAATCTGTATACGGTGTGTTAGGGTTAGTGTTAGGGCTAGTGTTAGGGCTGCAGCTCTGCCAGCAAGGTGCTCGGTGTCCAGGAGCAGGAGTGAGCTGCCCTGCCCTATAGCCCAGGAGAAAGAGCCCTTTTTTTGCTGGGGGCACACAGGACCCTCCCATTCCGGTATGTTTCCTATGCTAGGGCCTCTGATTATGTGCTGGGGCCTCTGATTATGTGCTGGGGCCTCTGATTATGTGTGAAGGCGGAGCTTTTTAAATGGGTCACTCTTTGACTTTTGACAACGATTGTGTGTCTGTATGCGTGTTTGTCCTACAGCGAATGCAAAGCTCCTCCCTCCTCGCATGGCTGTAATTTATTCTGCTGTTAAACTGCAGCACACTCGCTGATGCAATGTGGGTGAAATGTGAGTATTTGCTGCTGCCAGCGTGTTCATAACAAGACTCTCCGAGTGGAAATTCTTGGCCAGAAGCCTGGCTCCTGATTAACAGCGCCACCTGCTGCCCTAGTTTGGTTGTCTGAAGGGCAAAGCTGGCATGAGGGTGTGGGGCCGTACCCGGTGTTATGGTGAGGGGGCGGGGCCGTACCTGGTGTTACGGTGAGGGTTGCGTCCCGGCTGAGACGTCTGTTGACTGCATTGGAGGCCACACAGCGATAGGAACCCACGTCTTCCTCCTGTACCCCCGAAATCTGCAACACGCCGTTGGGCAGGGCGGTGTACCTGGCGGGGAGGGCACACATACAATGGCTCAGATGCTCAAGGCTTCTCAGCACGCCCAGGTGTAAAGCGACCCACTTGTTCTACCACACGGGGTGACATCACTCCATACATTTATACACGGTTTAGCCTTTAGGTGGCATAGTCATACTGTTTCAGTAACAGCGAATCAGGGCCTGTGCAGGTCACAGTTATCAGTCGTGATCCTATGATACCTTGGTTGATTTACGTCAAAGGCTTACTTAGCGGATACCCTTAAATGAAGGGAGTCGCGAGGACATGCTACTTGTCACAAGTGGCCCTTGGAGGAAAAGGACAGGAACCCATCTGAGGCCGTGAGACCCACCAAGAGATGTAGGAAATGCAGGCATTTCATGGGGCTTCCTCCCGGGCCTGGTGACTGGGACACACACGACCCCATTGCACAAGAGCCTCTGTGCCCCGTGGCTGCTTCCACCGCTGTCAATATTTGTCTTTGTTTCACCCACTGCCATGTCCCCCACCCCCCAAGTCCAGCACGAGGGGCAAGTTCCACTGTAGGCATTAAAGCCTGTTTGCTTCCGATCCGGCCTTTGAGGTGGGATGCAGGGAAGCACCTGCTATTACATGGGGGGCTTGGAACCTATAAGAGGTTGTGAACAACCACCCGCGTCTTTGGAAACTTCCATCTCCCAGCATGGTTTGCTTCCTTAAGTGGGCAGTGGTGGCTTAATGGTTAGGGAAACGCACTTCAAATTGAAAGGTTGCAGGTTTGAATCCCTAACCAGTAAGGTACCATTGAGGTAGCCTAAGCAAGGTACTACCCCCCCAAGCACTGCTCCCCGGGCACTGAATTAGCTGCCCCCTGCTATGTCACGGTGTCACGTATGGGTTAAATGCAGTGGACATATTTGGTTGCTGTGCACTGTGTGCTGTGGTGTGTCACCAGTGATCACTAAATTCAAAATCACTAAGTGGTCAATCTGGCCAGGAGGACCCCTCCACACAGGTTGCAGTCATCTGCTGGAGTGAGTGACTGCAGTTACTGACCCCACGATCAGATCCACAGCCATCCTCTGGGCGTCCCGATAACTGCACATTCACCTCCCTACCCCCCTGCCCCCCCCCCACCAGGTAGCCACGCTCTGCCCCTCTAAGTATGCTATGGGAAGCCAGCCTTTCTCAGATCAGATAGGGCACGGAAGTGGAAACGTAACGGAGTCTGACCAACCAGAGGCCCGGAGACAGAGAGGTCTGCAGGCCTTAAAAACAATTTGATGACTGCACCAATGTGGTCCTATGTGCCGAAAGGAAAGGATGGAGCTTAAGATTCTTATTGTGCAAACAGAGAGGGGTCACGTCCTCCAGACCCAAGCTTTGGCCTGTACAGAGGAAGGCTGACCAGCAGCTGGAATACACTTATTTCCAAACTCCAGCAAACTCGAGCCAAGGTCCACCATACAGTGCTAAACGACGTCTACAGCATTTGGCAGACGCCCTCAGCCAGAGTGACTTACATAGGTGCTTCATAGGTGGAGTCTCAGCAGTGAAAACATTCTGATGCTGCTTCAGTAGAACTCGGCTAGGAATATTGTCACTCTAAAGAACTCTGTTGGCAAGTAATATATTTTTTTAAATAAGAGTATAATCCTGGAAGTGCTAATCCAAGTACTTCTGAAAGGGGTAGATAAGTAAAAAAGTACTACACATCTATCAAATCTCTTGGTCTTACAAAAAGCAATCTATCATCTTAGGTTCACTCAAGATAGGTGTTTATATTTGATTGCAAGTTACAGTGTAGCACAATAGGAAAAATGAAGTTGCAAGAAGATACATGGATATTTTATTTTTATTCACAAAAATCGTCTGTTTATAGGTAACTTGGTAACCGCTGGAGGTCTCTGCAGTGCCAGTTGTGATGTTAAGGTAGGACTAACCCTATGCAAAATGACAATACAATCGTAATTGACGATATCAGACTCGTAACACACTGGTGTCTGACAGTGACTGAATGGCGATTATTGCCTTTGTTGGGGAAGCAGAGGCTCATGCTCACACAAAGCGAGACATCAGCTCGGTTTCTAAGTTGGCTTTCAGTCCAGCCCATGCACCCCCAACAACTTCTTCATGAGTGCAGGACCTTTTGAGGTGTTATGCAGTGTAAAGTTTATGAAGTACTGCTTTAGATGGTTTCAAACAGTTGTTTTTAAATCAAAATTAAATCAACTCGCCGATCAGTTGTTCCCCATGGAGAGTAAAAGACCGAGGATGAGAACAGGCTAATCGGCACCCCCCCAGGGCTGGGGACCGACCAGAAGAAGCGGCTTTAAGTCGGACTCTGTAGGTCTGCTAGATACACCTTCCATGTCCTAAGCAGAAGTACTGATAATCAAAAATACTTGAAAACTACAATTTAAAAAATAAATAAATAAAAACTATCCCATTACAGTAATAAATGTAAATTTCCCATTACTTTAACGGTGACAGGTCTTCGGTGACATCACCAGTGTCCACTTCTGATTCAGGGTGGTTCTGGTGGCCCACTGCATGGCAAACAAGCGGACTGGTGGACGCAGAGCCCACTCACCTCGGCAGAAGGGGCAGAGGGTCGTTGTTCTTCTCCCAGGTGATGCTAGGCACGGGCAGGCCGTCCACCTGGCACTGGAAGCGTGCCAGGCCACCCATGGGCACTGTCTGAGAGTGCGGGTGCTGATGGAAGCGGTAGAGACCTGTGGAAGCAGGTGACAGTGCTGTGCGCAGAGGACGGGGTTTCCCACTGAGCTCTCAAGGGGCCACAGCCTCGCAGGTTTTGGGTTCAGTTTCCTCTTCCATTTAGTCAATTGCAGTTTAAACTCGTCTCCATTCAAACATTTAATTACAAAAAAAAATCTATATTTTCCTGCAACATTTCTTGTAGGACCTGCTGCATAGCAGAGACCAGAAAATATACTCAGTGTGGCTCTACTAAGCTCACATGCAAAATTTCCCACTCGGGATCAATAAAGGGTACACATTCCTCTGTCAGCAGATAATTAGCTTACTGTTTGGACCAATTAAACCTGGGAGGAGGGTCAGAACGGGAGACTAACAGGCACGTCAGTCTCAATTGGAGTTCAAGAGCCCTGACTGCTCTAAGCGTGAACACTCGCGGCATACACTGGTCAACCAAATCCTTGCCCACAAGATCAGGGAAGGTCAAAAAAAATTAGTTGGTACCTTGGGCGGAGCTTAATGCTCCCCCTTTCTATGACAGTGTATCCCTTATTTTGATTGGTCGAGGGGTTATCTCCATATATGATATTATACATGCATATGCCACGTGTTGCCAATAGGGGCCATATGGTTTGGGAGATAAGGGTTGCCGTTAAACCGCAAAACCAATTAACATACAGCACGTGGTTTTAAAAGAAGAAAGCACTTAAACTCATTACATTTAACCAGCATGTTAAAAGAAAGACTTTTGCGGTATTTACCAGTGTTTGGTTGAAGAAGGCATTTAACAGGAAAGATTTAGAAGGAATAGGCCGAAAGGCGAAATGAGCAAATCCCAGAGCACGGCCATATGCGGATGGCCTGTTTCAACAACGCGGTCAAAATGATAGACAGAAATGGCCAGCACTTGGACGCATGCGCACTCACGCAGACGCCTATTTCAAAATGACGGCACCAACGGAACGCCTGTTATTTCAAATAAAACCCTATAACCATAACGTTTTTAAGTAATGAAGCACTTTTTACTTAATGAAGTAAAGTGCTCGAAGCACTTCGACAACACGAATCAAGGAATAACGTGGGCAATCCCTGTTTAAATGAGCACGCGCGCTCTCTCTCTGGCTCGCTCTCATGTAGCACATGCGCGTAGAGGCACACAGTATTTTCTCGTGGGCTGTCAAATTGGAAACAAAATAGCTACCAGCGGAAATTGTTGTCTAGATGCTAACCGATGGCACCGGATTGTGACGCCACCATCCTGGCAAAATGCACAGATTAACTCTATATGTTAATCTGATTTATTTGTAAATAGTATAAAAAATCTATTTCTAATTTAAATAAAAGTCGATCTCTTAACACAACAGCCCTGGATTGTTTAGCTACATTTAGCTAAATTTATCTACGTCTGGTTAATCAAAAGGAATAAAGCACTATAACTTGAAATGATGTATGACACATTAGTATACATTTTTAAACAATAACATTTAAGGAATAAAAACAATTTTGTTGTATTTTGCTAGTTTATTATTAATTTAATAGCTGTAGGAACTAGCGAATGATATTTAGCAACATACATCAAAAACATTTTTCAAGTGTAACCCAGGTTACAAATATTATAAATAGTAAAATAAATAGTTAATAAATAATTAAATATGAGATAACACATAAAACAAAGATTTGTGAAATAGTCTAATTTACATGTTATAACATTTACATGTAAAAAAATGTTATGATTTTGGTGCAACCTTGTACAGCGTACCCCTCTCCCCTCCTCGCGCATGCGCAGTAATGTAGTGCATAGGAGAGAGGGAGACTAACGGCAGCAGAGACGCGACATTAGAATAATTTTCTAGTTTTCAAAATGAATTTCGGATCTTTTCCAGTCAAAACAATGTTGCAGATTGTTGAAACGGTAGCGACTTTAACCAGAGAAGTTTTGGTGAGTTTTGTTGTGTTTTTATAGAATTTGAGAGAAGTGTTTTGTACGAGTAAACGGTTTAACTGAAGTTTTAGAACGGAAAATGTTGAAGACATAATTCAAAGTAAATGGGTTATTTTTCGACGTTACTTGATAACTGAATGTACAAATGCCGTTTTTCTATTTATTTTATGTGTTCTATGTTGCTTTTAATGTGTACTGAGGCTAACGTGTAGTGGGAAAATACCGTAACCATTTTGAGTTAACCGTGAAACAGGTTTTATTTTCTTTTTCAAATGTTAGGATTTAAGCACTTTTGACTAAAAAATATAATGTTTATGGCCTGTTGTGCAGGCCAGGTTTTTATTCCACCCGGGAGAGTTTCTCGGGCATCGAGGGATAACGACGGAAGTTTCATGAGCTCGTGTGCATGTGTGAGGAGACGCACGTGCACGAGGACGTCGGACGGCGAGCTTTGCCCAAAGATTTCGCGCTTTAGCACTACAATTCCTGGAAAAATTAGGCTCCCTTCACAAGGAGCCTCCCTCTTACTCCCC
>JAODJX010000020.1:13455027-13465244 GCA_026776945.1 Isichthys henryi | reverse complement strand
TTTAAAACCCCCCTGCCCCCCCCCCCCCCCCCCCCCCCAGGTGGCAAGTGAAGGAATAGGAAGGGAGGAGCATTACAGCTCTTTACCCTCTATTGCAGAATCAGTCCTCAGATGCAACAAGAACACTAATTCATTATTAAAATGTTGAGACATCACATCTAAGGCAGGCATGCCGATGCACGGGCAATACACACGGCGTGCGGAGAGCTGAGGAGCACCATCCGACCAGCTGCTGCATTCACGTCTGACCACTTTCTGTTTCCTCCGGCTAATGGCCTGTTACACTCTCGCTAAATAAAACCAGGCGCTTTTTTTGACAGCATACATCGTGATCCGCGCACTGACCCCTGGTTATAATTACAAGTTTAAGCTTCCATCAATGTATTTCGGTTCCCTTTCACTCAGGCCACTTTAGCACCCATCCTTTGGGGTGTCTCCCAGTTCTCCCAGTATGGGTTTGGTATACTGGAAGGATATTCATCCAAGTTATATAAATGACAGAAAACAGGAGGATGGCATTGTAGATACAGAATACCAAAAGCCGTGTAAGTTTTAGTGCGGAATAAAGTTTCAATATCAAATGTGTCCGTATCATCGCATGACAAGAAATATTTATAGAAAGGGCTGATTTTTGCTCGAAGGGCTAACGAAAATGTACACATTAAGTTATGGGAAACGATTTTGAAATGATAAAAGGTACGCCTACCAAAGAAAGTAAAACCATGCAAATAAAACGCATCGTAAGACTCAGTCTAAACCCCATTTGTTTTTTGATAAATTATATATATAAAAAACACTTTACTGGTTTACATAGGCGTTTTGTGTGTTATAAAATCCGTAAGCATTATGAAAGCAGCAAGAAGCGCACGGCGATGAGCTTTAATGTGATTCCTCAGCACACATGTGAGAGAGAAACAGCCCGAAATCAGAACCGAAATCTGGTTTTCAGCCCCCCTGAACATCACAGGATCGCTTTTAAACCATGTATCACTTTTGCAAGCAGTTCTGAGAAGAAAAAAAAAACATCCGCGGTGTCAGATCCGCTATACGACAGTCAAAGACAGGGTGGCTGATCTGGGTGGAAAGACGGAGTAACCCGCTTTTAACGAGCTTCCAGGGGCCTCAAGGTGAGATCATATCTGCTGAGGCGGTTACCTTGGACAGGCTGACCACAGAAGTCCAGCGAAAGCAGCCACAGCAGACAGATGCTCCTCATCGCAATGCAAGTCCCGCTTCTCTTTTCCATGACAAGTATCGGCAGATAGCAGGTGATTAAAGCACATGCATTTAGGGTGAATAAACATGCAGATCAATCTGCCGGCCCCTCCTACGGGCTAAACGTCGTTTGATTAACCCCCCCTCCGCCGAGTGCTGATGCATATCAGAAAATGAGCAACGATCTCGGAGACAACTGCGCTTCCTCTTTACGCTTCTTCGCCATGTTGCGAGCGACTGACCGAAGTGAAATCGCTTCTACACACAGGCTCCCACACTTGCTGAAATTAGTAAGTCCCCCTTTAGGTGTCCTGTGGAGCCGCCTGAGCCGCTGCCACGCCCCTTTCGCAGTCCGTTGGTCTTAGACAACTTCCAGAGGCTTCTCTGTCCGACCCTCACGAGAACCCCTGATAGCATTTAATGCCCATCGCTCTCTGGCGTCCCAAGCCACTGGTAATTCATTGGCTTCCAGTTTGAAGTTTCCTAATGAAACCTGTGGATAGACACTGCTGTAGGATACGCTGCCCATGCAGTCAGAGCAATCGAAGCCAAACATTTGTTTTTTCCACCAAAATGCATCTATTTTGCGTGACCAACTATTACCTATTCTTAACTATTTTCCAAGTTTTACTGAATGGTTTTGCAAAATTAATTATAGATGTTATCTTTTCAGATTAAACATATTTTATGATTGGAATGAAGTATGGTATTTTTTTCTTATTTGTTCATTGAGGCAATTCTGTTTCACTGCTGATCTTATTATAAATATAAATTCCTGTTGATGTAAAACTGTACGATGTCCATCAAAGTGTGTCAGGTTCGCCATTTCAAAACCTCTCCTAAAGTCACTCCAAGAGGGGCAGCAACCATTCAATTCATTTCACTTCACCACTACCCCAACTTATACGGCTTATCAATGCCTCATTTAATTTCTTAACTAAATTTAATAAATTAATTAAACGAGCTGGTGCTGAAATTTAATAAATACATGGAATGGCATGTTCAACTAGAAATGGTCCAACTAGCCGTCCAACAAGGTATCAGTAACTTTTTGGAGAACAGAAGAATTTCTTGTTTGTTTTTATGGTTCCTCCTAATTTGTATATATTGTGACGTTAAATTGTTAAAACATTTCCTGTCAGTTCCCAAGACTTTTGCACAGCACTGTATATAAGCACCTTGATAGGTTGATATTTCGAGTCCCACCCCTGTTCTGTGTGTGGGATTCCTGCAGGTTGTCTGCAGTCCAGTGAAATGCAATTAGGGCATCACTGATTCACCTGTGATGCATGTGTGCTGCTCAGCAGGGGACTGGCACCCAGCCCGTGCCCTGGGCTCCCAGCCATAGACCATGGAGGCCTGGCCTGCTGTGACACTGATCAGGATAAGTGGTTGGAAGATTGATAGGTAATTTTGTCTATATCCTAATATTCTGTGCAACACTGGGTCACATAAAACTTGGGGACTGTCCCAGACAGTACTAAGAATGTAGCAGAGGACAGATTGTATATGATGCCAGTCCATCACATAGAGAGACAGGCAGACAGACAGGTAGGTAGGCAGACAGATAGACAGGCAGACACAGGTTGGTAAGCAGACAGACAGGTAGATAGACAGACAGGCAGACAGACAAAGGCAATTTAGAGCCAGAATTAAGTGGCTGCTGCAGTGAACTCAGCTGTTGTTTTTATTTGAAGTTCCTTCTCCTCCCCTGCTTTGTCCATTTGTGCTACTCATACCTTGAGTACCTGCATTAGCAACCTGCAGACTCCAAAACTGACCCATACACTGTGAGCTGAGGCTGTTGCACAAAGGCTGGGAAACATGCGGGTGAGGCGTAATGAGGCAGGATGGGGGCTTCGAGTCGGCCAATGGACAGAGAGAAAGGGGACACACTTTGCGGAACAATTACTCTTTGAGCGTACTCTAAATGATGTGACAAAAGGCGTTTTCCAGCATGGGGGGAGCAACTCTCCTCTGCCTCTCTTACGGCTGGCATGATGAAGCTTCTGAAAGGTCCCAACAGATTTTCCCACATTTTGTTGTTTGAAGACCCCCCCACCCCACAGAGCCAACACACACAAAAACTGCTTATGGAACTGACCTCCAATTACTCTGCCCCTCATGCTGCCGATGCTACTGCAGGCCATTGGATGGTGGCTGCGGGAAAAGCGGGCCTCCATGGGAACCACCACTCGGCAGCATACAAGATGTTTAGCAGCAGGCGGGCACTGGTGGCACAATATAGGCACTGGGAGCACTGGGATGGCACTGTTCCCAGATCAGGGAGCATGCTGGGAGAGGGTGGCTGCAAGATCTTGTCGTTGAACATGTTACAAAATCCTCCATAACCAACAGGACTCAGCGGCACATACCGGAGGCTGCAAGTCCCAAATTAAATCAGAATATTGTATTATTAGAAATTTATTCGGCTAGTCTCACAGTAAAGAGGCAAAGCTGCAGCAGAGGCTTCCAGCACATTCCAGCAGTGCCACAGACACTTTTAGAAATCGTATGCTGTGAAGAGCGCGCCTATACCACATCCTCGGCTGATCTCTGGAGTGGGGAGTAGAGAGAGAGCGAGAGTGAGGGGAGGAGGAGGCACAGGCGGACGCTCTTTCACAGCTGCTGTAAGCAATACTTCATGGGAGAGTCCACTCTCATCCTAATGAGCTTAAAAGTAGATTCTGAATCGCTGTAAAATGGAACCACATGGTGAAAGGAGGGACCCCAGTGTGTTTGTGCAGAGCACAGAGCTCAAGTGCCTCATCAATGGAGGTCTTGTTAGCCAGGAGAGAAGGAGAGGGTGGCCCCCGCTATCACACTCTTATCTGCGTTTTGGCTTTCCATTGAAGGTGCACATCGTTAGAAATGGTGTTAACAAGGGCCTGACCCAAACTGCGCCGGCTGAATATCCATGACAGGGGAGGGGAGAGAGAGCGGATATAAGGAGCAAGCATGAAGCAGTACTGCTTTGTCTGAATGCTGAAGAACACTGGGAAAATGATCACAGATATCAGTATTAAAAATGAATCCCCAGGCTGTGAACACCGGCACCGGCAGCAGTGACACAATGAACACGGACTACTGGGGGTGCCGTCTGAGCACAGGGTCTGCCTTCAGAGACTGCTAATCCACTGTCCCACTCAAGTCATGCTTAATTTCCCAAAAGCGGCACCCGTTCAGAAATACAGACTCCTTATACTGATCAAAGGGGGAAAGTTCCCTACAGGAAGAGGTATGGCCTCCGGCCAAAAAGTGACGGATACGTCTGCATGTTCCGGAGATGGACTGAGATCAGCTGTGAGAGTCACAGAAGGCACAAGCCGAGATGCCGGATGCTGAAGAGCAACATAGGGCAAATGTTGACAGTTCTCTTCACACACTGGAAAAACAGGTGTGTACGGCAGCTCTAAAGCATGTCTAGGGCACCCATACCCTGTCTGATGCATCAAACCGAGGCCAGCAGTCATGTGGATTAGATGAAGCGGAGAGGAGCTCTACAATGAAGACCCCACATTAAATTAATTGAGTTTTTATATAGCACTTTGCAAGACACCCAAATCGCTTTACAGAAGCAATGGGGAGCCACTGCGACCCCCACCACTGTGCAGCCCCCACCTGGGTGATGCGACGGCAGTCATTCTGTACCAGTACGCTCACCACACAGTAGCTAAGGTGCTGAAGGGGCAGGAGAGAATTCATCAATGAGACTTACAAATGCCACCTTAAACACACTAATACCCTTTGGTCAAACCAAAATAGTTGTTTTATTAATTTATGTACCATCCCTGCACAACAGCACCAGAGGCCATTCTGCTGGAAAGAGCCAAGGAAGAATGAAGGTTTCCTCATTATTTGAAGAGAAAGGGATACATGACTTAATCACAGAAAAAGAACAAGGACAGAGCATAACTATATAGCTGATATGTGTGTGGGAAAGTGAGGATGTGAGGATACAGGCTCATACAGTGACTACACTGGCACACAACCAAGTTCTAATGAGAATATGGAAACATGCAGTGAACTGGCAGCCGAGTGCTATGACGGGACCTGCGCAGCAGCTGGTCAGCAGGTTGCGTAAGACAGCTACCGAGATCTGCACGGCACAGGCTGCGCAGACATGCAGGCAGCGGCTGCCTTTAGTGTTCAGAACGTCGTCCATCTTCCAGCATCAGCCAGCGTTTGCTAATCCGTGTACAGGCGAGCTCCTTAAGGTACGCCGTCTTACAATATGCTCATATTTCATGAGTAAAGGTATAAAATACATGAAAACATAAATACTGGTGTCTTACAGCCCCTTTCCCACCATTTAAGCATTTAGAAATACATACTCAGCTCTCCCTCTAGCAAAACCCTCTACCACATCCCCTGCAAGGTCCCCCAAATCCTGTATCCCCCACCCTCCATCCCCACTCCCACTGCAAGCTAATCTGGGGAAGTTAGCCAGACCGTAACCATTCCAAATGGTGGTGTTTGGACATCCACACTGGTCGCTGAGTTTGTCTCCCCCTGCTGGTCAGCAAGAGGAAGCACGTAGAAGGTCAGGAGGCGCTGAGGATAGAGGTGGTTCTGGAGCCCAGGTGTTCCTGCAGGTAGTGCAGTAGGTGCAGCTCGTAGTGCTCCCCGGACTCGGGCAGGCGGATGCTGTGCCTCTCCTGGGGGTACAGCTGCAGGGTGGGGGGGGGGCAGTTGTGTATATTATATTTGTGCAGCTGCCGCCCGGGAAGGCAGCCGAGGGCCACCAGTAGTTATTCACACATGGCAGGAGCGCGGCGTCCCCGTGAGGCATCACCCCATGGCGTCCCTGAGCCTGACCTGCAGCTGGTAGGGCTTCCCCGCACGCACCAGCGCGCTCAGCAGCAGGTTGGTGTGGGCGAAGTGCACATTCTCATCCAGCACGCCATGGAGGAGCAGCAGGCGACCGGGCCTGGAACACAGCCAGGACAGGCTTAAATACTGCAGCAAGGGCACCACTTCAGGAGGGGGCGCCAGAAGGACGCCTCAAAGGCCAGGCGTATGCTGGATTAAGGAGGCCCACCCGGGTGTGTTTTTAGCGTGCTCCTGTGAGTTAAAAGAGACGCGATGCTCACTGGGATGGGAAGCGGTGTGCTTGCAGGGTGACGGAGCTCAGCTGGTAACTGTCCTGGTTCTGCTCAGGAAGGCCCATGTACCGCTCTGTGTAGCCGGTATCATAGTGCGTCCACATGGTGACTGGAGCGCCCGCTATCGCCACCTGCAGGAGGCACAGCACACAGCACAGTACCAAATCAGAACCTTAATAAATAGTGCTGGTCCTCCCAGACGAGGATCGGGCCTTTGTCCAGACCTCAGGTTTGCCAGGTTTCCTCCCAAGCTGTTTATCAAGTGGCTCTTTGGTTAGTTTCCTCACCCAGTTTTCCATGACATGACTGGAGCAGTTGGGGTCAGGATCTTTTCTAAAAACGGTGATATGACAGCTGGTTGTGCAGCTGGCTGAACCCACGACTGATCCCTAAACCACGGTGCTACCCACCACCTTAACAAGCTACAACCTGAAGGTCATCCTGACACATTCCAGTGCTACAACCGTCCACCTGAAGTGCAGTGAGGGAGTGAGCCCAGCACAAGCCGGAAGCTGACCTTAAAGAGGTCAGGCCTCTGCAGAAGGCCCATGAGAGACAGGAAGCCCCCGTAGGACCAGCCATGGATGGCCACCCTGTCCATGTCCAGGAAGGAATAGCGTGAGGACAGGTACTCCAGCGCTTCCACCTGGTCGTCAATCTCCACCTGGCCCTGGTGTACAGGAACGAGGAACAGGGGTGGACAGGGACAGAGAGGGACACAGGGACAGAGGGCGTGATGGGGGGCAGGGAGGGAAAGGGAATACTGCCAGAAAAAAGGGTGCAGCCCCCCCAGTCTACCCCTAAATACTTTTTTTTTTTTCTCAGAGTGCACACTGAAATCCTGAAGACTGTCCATTCAAGCATCAGGGAACACCAACCGCTACACCATACGGTAAAGCCCTACACCTCTGATAACATGGAGGACCCCACTTAGCAGTCAGATTAGAGAAGAGACGAAACAGGTACACACACACACACACACACACACACAAAATGTAACACTTCTGACAAATGATCCCCACAACATCAAATAACAGGTTTTTATGACATTGAGGGACATTTGATCCTCCCCCCCACATACATGCACGCACGCGCGCACACACACACACACATACACACACAGCAACGCCCCTCCCCCCTGGCCTGGCTGGCAGCCTCACCATGCGGTTCCGCAGCGCGCTCTCGAAGGCCAGGCCGCGGTGGCAGGAGCCCCGGTTGTCCACGGTTACCACGCAGTAGCCGAGCGAGGCCAGCGTGTGCAGCCGCGCGTGCTTCAGGCCCTTATACCGCCGGTTCACCAGCTGCACCTAGCGGGTGTTGGGCTTCATCACACCCATGAGCCAATCAGATGCTCCAGAAATAAGACCGGCAGCCCTGGTGGCCCGTACCTGTGGTCCGCCATAGACGAAGACCACCACTGGGTGGCGCTTCCCAGGCTGCAGGTTGTGGGGACGGTAGAGCATTCCGTGCAGCGTGTGTCCAGTTCGGCTCTCGAAGTTGAACAACTCGGGTGGGATGTAATCCCAGGGACATGCTAGGATGGGGAACACACAGGAGACCCCGGAGGGAATGCTTAAAAAATCCATATACTGAGAGCTCATAACTGTACATGTACATGTTTGCTCATATCCTGGTACTGGGTCTCTCACAAGGGTTTTAAACACACTCCCAGCGTAAGTCCGCCCAGCAGGAAGCCGGCAAGGCTGCAGGAGGCAGGGAGGTACCTGGGTACTCCAGGAGAGAGGCCCAGAATTCGCCCTGCAGTCGCTCGAAATCACGCTCCTCCAAACTCAGCCTGAAGAGGCTGACGCAGGGCGGTTTCTGCTCACTGCTGAAGCGGCTGATGTACATGTCCATCAGCTGGAAGACAAGGCCTGGGTCAGGGTGACGCCGAGAGGTAGGTGGGCAGTGGAGGGAGTGGCCACAGGGAGCCCCCAATGGGTGGTTGGGGGAGTGGCCACAGGGAGCCCCCAATGGGTGGTTGGGGGAGTGGCCACGGGGAGCCCCAGCAGGCGGCCGGTGCCGTGCGGAGGCTAACCTGGCTGAGCCGGCAGGTGTGCGAGTTGCCAGCTTTGGTGATCCTGCAAGCCTCGACGGGCCGCAGCCAACTGGTCACGTACAGGTGGTGCTCCAGAGGGCTGTCGCGGGTGCCCTGGAAGAACAGCAGGCCCCTCTCCTCGTCCACGGTGATCTGCACACACCAGGAGAGTGAACCCGCCCGCAGTGAAAGCTCACTCTCCTCACCGACGCTCCTACAATTCCCTCTTTCCACCATAATCAGTGTTATTCTTTGCCTCAATGAACTACCCAAAAGTGCAGTTAGCCTACAATATGAAAACAGGGTCCCATGCCCTCAGCAGGGGCTCCACACCCTCAGCAGGGGCCCCCACACCTTCACCAGGGGCCCCACACCCTCACCAGTATGTAAACCCATCATACTGATGATTATCCTACACTTCCACTCCTACAGTGCAGATTCAGACCAAGAACATCCACTAGAGGGAGCCACACTTACGTTAGAGCCATGTCTCCCCAGCACCTCCCAGTCTCCCCAGGTTAGTGCCACCTGCTCTTTCACGGGACACAGGAAGTCACCTGAGGAGGGAGTGGCGCACATGACACATGTCCCTGTCTGTATTTCTAAAGCTGGTCCATGTTTTAGGGAGCTGGGAGGGAGTATGAGGGTCCCCGAGGACAGGGCTGAAAATCACTGATCTAAGGTGTGACTTCACATCCACGGAGGTGGCTTTACCTGAAGCCCCCCCCCCGTCCGTGCTGGTGGGGCCCCAGGAGGCCTGCAGCCGGGATGTCACCCGGTAGAGGTGCCGGAAACCTGTGTGGACCTCAGACGCCACGATGACGCTGATCTCCCCGTCCTCCTTCTGCGGCAGGAAGTGGAGGATATCGTGGGTCTGGGGGGGATGGACATAGATTAACCACTGTGGCCGTACCGTATCATCACCACACATTTTGCTATGGTGCGGAACTGTACTCATCCGAGAGATGAACCAACAATCTTAACTACTGTGCCACCTGCTGGGCACCGTTAATATTAGCTGGGACCTCCTGCTTGGGACCCTCTCCCTCTGCTGCCCACAGAGCCCCCTCACATTGATCCAGATGTCAGTGGTCTCCTGGTAGATGATGAAGGGTGTCGCGCTGTCTGATTCTGGGCGGGTGCCGGAGGGGGTCCAGTCCAGGATGAAGAGGGGCGGGGGGAGAAGAACCAGCTGCTGCCGGGTCTGGGGCCGGTTGAGCAGCAGAGCCCAGGCACTGGGGGGGGACAAGACAGAGGGCGAGGAGAGATAATCAGGGTCGGTGGTCGTCACTTGGGCTCTTGGGGCCCGCAGCTACTTACAAGCGCCCGTCTGCTGTCCACCCCGCCCGCGTGATGTACTCTGTGCCGGGAAAGAGCTCCTCCATGGGCAGAACCAGGCGCTTATCCAGAACCCTCACAACCTGGACACAAACCATAGCGTTAACGATGCACCTTAGAGGACAATCAGGAAATGACAGCCTCACTGTGAACCCTAATCTCCAGGGATGTGGAGAAATGCCAAGTCTTCACGTACCTCTCCCTCAGTGTTGACCATCACCTCCAACAACTTGAGCGTGGATTTGGGGTTCCCGGTCCCTAGAAACAAGAACGACACATTCGTTGGCTCCTGCGGCAGGAGGGAGGCGGTTCTCTGGCAGAATCCCCAGCCTGCTGCACAGCACTGCATCCCACTGATCACTCACCGGCCCTGGGGTACCTAAACGCCTCGGTGAGCCGAGTCTCCAGCAGGGGCGACGTCACGTTGATCACCTCCACGTCGGACTCGTCGTTCTCCTCATAGAGGATCCTCAGCACCCGGGCGTCGTCCGAGTCTGTGAGTGGTGAGGGGGGTGCGTTAT
>JAODJX010000020.1:13424464-13438337 GCA_026776945.1 Isichthys henryi | reverse complement strand
CGCCCCACCGACCGACGCCCCCCACCCGGCCCGCCTCCCCCCCCCCGGCGGTCTGGGACTGGGGGCGGCCCCACCGCGCCCCCCCCCCCCCCCCCCCAGATTGGGGAGATGTCCCCTGGGAAATTTTGTCAACCAGGGGCTGGAAGCCAATTTTGAAAGGGGTTCAAATTCGTTATTTTACTATCTGGCTACGTGCCTGATCAATAACAAACAAATTTCGGGGGGGGGGGGAGTTTTGGCTGACAGAGGAGAGTCAGGAACGCAGACGGTTCCGACAGATTCCCGTCAGAGATGATGTCATACTCTGAACTTCCACTCCTTCCTCTGACTTCATCACTGTGCCCCAAAGGCCTGAATGCAGCCCAGCCAACTGCATTAAGGAGCTGCATCAAAGCACCAATAGCATCTCACCTCTGGGAAATCTAGCCATCTCTTTCAATTGCCATAACCACGAATGACCCATTCTCAGGTTTCACACTGTAGGGGACTTCATGTAAATGAATAGTCACACCTTGAGTTCCGGCTACGCCGATGCCAAGAGGTGCTGGGAAGCTGCACTAGTTGCATGCTGCTCAAATTTGATGACTGGCAAAAACCGGGAGACAGAGACTTTGAGCGGAACATACCGGAATGGGAGACGTCCAAGGCAGGTAGATGTCTGCAGATGGAGAGGATGCTCGGGTGCCGTCAGGCAGGCACTAACGCTGCCCTCCCCAGCCGTATCCCAGTGTGCCGAGATGCTCCAGAAGGCTCATCTGATGTACCCAGTGCTCTTCACCATGCAGAACTGATGCTGGCCTTTATGGAACCTCATATGGGATTACACAGCCAGTTGGGATTACACATCCAGGCACACTTTGGCTCCAGTGCTCCACTTAAACCCTAAGGCCCGTGAGGGCCTTGCTTCAAGACTGAGTGATTAACTGAGCGTGAATATCAACTGCACACCAGAAGGGCTGCACCCACCCAGAGGCTGAAGGAGAGGCATTGAAGGAGGGCTTCCATGCAGCAGACTGACAGGCCTCTGTGAAAAATACTGTTTTACAGTCTGTGGGCTTGTTTTCCTCATCCTTACATGCAAATCCTGTGTCCCACAAGGCCTCTCAAGTGTGTGTATAACAGCATGATTTTTAGCGAGCTAAAGACTTGACCAGCATCTCAATGGACAAAGACTAAAATTTATATTGAAGACTGCAGTAAATTCCCCCCTTATATATAGATTAAGCCTAATATAAATCTGTGGGTCTCCTGCTCACTTTAGCCTTGTATTTGTAATGACTTCGCTTCTGACAGATTTTGCTGTGTTTCTTGTGTATGGACTGTGCATTGATTTTGTGTCCTGCTCTACCGAGCCGCTGAAACTCAGAGCATCTTACAGATAAATCCATAAGCATCCAAACTGGTGTTTGACAGCAAGAAGCATCACGCATCGCCCTGGGGCACCCTGAGAAGATGGGGGCCCTGTGACAGTCATTAGTGATAACGTGAGCCAGAAATGTAACTGCAGATGATATGTGTGAATAATGACAGTCATCAGCGGGGCAAAGCTCACCCCCCGCTGGCAGCGGGTAGGATCATTTAACGTGGGAGACGTGATTCCGGAACATGGGGCACAGAGCAGTGTGAGTATCAGTCACACGGCTGTACTCCCCTCTCCCACATCGCTTCTGCAAACACAATATTTACACTGTGACATTTTTATTGTTAGTTCAGGTAATCTCAAAATATTTCAAGCATATTCACCAGAATGAGAAATTTTCAACAGCTGAATGATTATATCTAAGGTCATCTGAGATCAAACACATATCTAGGCAACTGTGGTGCTGAAGTACAGAGATAACCCAGTGAATTACCTGAATATAAGGTAAGCTTGATTAATCGTCACATGTATATATAATGTTCACTTCCATCTGTGAAACGCCGTAATACACAAGAAATGACGCACAGTTTCTCTTGGGGATTTGATATGAGTGTGTTCCCTTTGAGGCTTTCAGAGACCTCCAAGATCTTTGCAAAAATGGAAACTAGTCAGCATATAAGACATTAAGCAGACCTGAGGTCTAAAATGCCCACTGAAGACAGTAAGTCTCTAATTCAGAGGTATGTTCCCTGCTGATGCACCTGGCACCTGCAACAGCTTTGGAGGAGCAGCTGATGTTGCTACACAGGCTGCAGTATCACATAAAACCAGCAAGGATACATTTTTGGTCTTTTTTTCATAGGGATGGAAGAAGAGCCCAAAACACAGTACTGGAGATATTAAGAAAACAACAGATGATTTTAAATTACAGTATGATCAAGATAAAAAGCACATTTTTAAATGCTTCATGCAACAGTAAATTATGTACATTCACATAAAATCGCCAATGAGTGACTGGAGCGGTGAGGGCAGTGTCGGGAAACCCTGGGGGAGGGGGGATCAAGAGGCTACTGGGGTGTAAGCTGGAACCCAGCTCGCCTGTATGCGCACGTGTGAGTGCAGCTTTCAGTGCGTCTTTCAGCTTCATGTCTCAGATCCAGAGAAGACCTTAGATGCCCCTCAGCAGTTCTTACTTAGCCTCTGGGGGGCGCCAGCTTCTTCACATACATCTGGAGTGAAACGTTTTCGACTCCCAAGACGTATCTAGTTAATATTAGGGTTCAAGAAGGCCAGTGTGTTTTGTTTTGTATTTTGTGTAAAGAGGAAAATTTAAAAAAAAAACAAATGCCATAGCTGTGCACATGAAAATACCTCATTCCAAAGGTACAAAGCGTGGACTGCTGCTGAACGGTGACATATGGGGGTGCTTCCCAACGCACTGAACACACACTGGAGAGGCTCCAGAGGAAAAGGGTGCCAAAGGTACTTTGCAGAGCAGTCAGGGAGTCTCACAGAGCACTGGAGAACGTGAGGAATGTTGACATCTGGAGGCTCATCGAGATGAGTCTTCACTCCAGCGTGGGTTTGTGTAAATTTACTCATGTTAGTCGGGGAGATTGAGGTGCACAAAAGCAAACCGACGATGAAAGGATTCTGTTCATGTCTGAATGGGGGAAGGATCCTCCCTCCGATCAGGACCTATAGGAAGGGAGAAATTACAGCAAAAAAACACAAATGAGGGCCAAACTCCACAATGACTATGTCATCAGATTAATACCTCAGAATTTTACACTCAATCCGGAATAAACAGCACAAGAGATCATGACTACCTGACCTGTTAGATGAAAATTTGGCCACTTACAGATTACAGACTTACAGATTGATTATAAAATCGACAATGATATAAACCTAAATATTTCCCAGGTCTACAGAAGCCTAAGGTAAATAAAAACCTTCCTCAGTTAACATCATAAAGACCTTCCAACACATCACATTTCTTTCAGATTTGTCTCTCCCAGGGAAGAAGATAACACAGTTATTTTGAAAAATGTTCAGTATTTTCGTCACATTTCAGGGCGGTACTGCAGGGTCTAATACAAACAGTAATGATCCAATTAAGGTCTTCACTGTGGAGGCTGTATCCATCCAGGCCAGGCAGAGGCAGCCTGTGCCTGTATGCGGGGGGGGGGAGCATACTCACTGGGACAGCTTGCAGTTCTTGGTGGTGACGTAACGGCCTGTGTAGTGTATATCACACTGTACCACGTTATTGGTGTAGTCGGATTCAGCCACCTTGTACTTTGGATTCACCTGGAGCTGCAGACACGGAGGAAGCAGGCAAAGAGCGATTTTTACACACTTCCTCCATCTCCCACCAGAGCTCCGCTCCAACATCATTACAAAATCATTACGATTTTATAGCTTTTGGTTTCTGCTTCTCCAAATCTCTGCAGCACTTGCGGAATTTACAGCTGATGCTTTAACGTGAAGCACTTAAAGTTTTTCACACAGGTGGATATTTTACTGGGACAATTCAGGTTAAATGTCTTGTTTAAGATGACTCTCCTGCTGGGATTTAATCCAGCAATCCAATAAAAAGCAGACAAACAGGGGCTGGGTTCTCCCTCGTTCTCACCTTGAGTATGTAGTTCCCTGGGTGCACGTCTGTGATGTCGATCCACTGGCAGTCGATATCAGCATTATAGGTGTCATAACAGCCCGGACTCAGGCCCTGAGGACCAAGAGAGAGAGAGAGAGAGAGAGAGAGAGAGAGGTGAGCACAGAGGATGCCTTTCCCCCTCGGCCTTCGCCGCCGCCCCCCTGTCGACCCCCACCTGAGTATGTGCTGTGCAGGCGTAGCGCTTCAGGTGGCCGAAGTCACACGTGGTGTCCTCCAGGCAGAAGCTGGCCTTGTGACCCTCAGCTACCCGGCGGCCCGTGCTGACCTCCAGGAGGTCATAGTGGCTGAACTCATCCATGCTGTGATAGTGTCTGTGAGGCGGGAATGGGGGGGGGGGGGGGATGGCGGTGCAGAATACAATGCCAATCAGTAGCCTCACTGGCACTCAGGGGCTTGGCTTAAGGACGGGGGACACCTGGTACAGCCTGCACACTGACTGGTTCTGCTCCGCATGAGGCGCGGAATAGCCTGGAAGGACTAATGCGTTGCCATTATCTCACATCCCTTGCAGATTCAGCACTTCAAGCAGACTTGAAAACATCTGTTATGGTTTACACTGGGGGCCATAGCAGCAAGCCCACAAGATACAGCTCGAGCTCTGAGGGGGCGCCCTGGCATTCTGAAGGAGCCCGCTTGGACGAGGGGGCCTTACATTGGCCTATATCTCAGAGTGCTACCCTGTGCTCCACCACACACACACACACACACACACACACAGACATACACACACATAAATATACACACACGCACGCACACACACCTGGGCGTATCTTCCATTCATTTCTATAGGAAAAACTGTAATCCAAATCACAGCACCATTAACCCCTACCCGGCCCTATCCTTACCCAAAAGCAACCTAACATAATAACAAAAGACTTCTAATATTTTTATTTTTTTGATTGCATTCACAGACTGTTATAAAATTGAGGTTATCCAAATGGGGACCTGAAAAATGTCCCGAAATGTAAGGAAGTTTCAGGTTTTACCGCACTTTGGGGACATTTTGGTCCTCAGATGTGACCTATGGAAACACACACACACACACACACACACAGAAGAGATCCTAAGAATTGAAAAATTTAATTTCAGGTTTAACAACCTTCCTGGCCTAGAGCGGTGTTTGAGAGAAAGAGCATTATATGTAGGATGTCTGATATTTGCTGCCAAGGAAGTAAGTTTTCTGCATGGCAAACGGAAGCCATGATATCTGTCTCAGCAGGTCAGCAGTCACTGACTGCTCCTCCACCTTTGGCATAAGGACCTTTACCATGGTACGGTGAGTCTCTCTGCTTCTTTGGCACATATTCAACACATTCCTGAATAAATTACGATGGAAGGAGGCAGGCAGGCACTCTCAGGGTTTTTTTCACCGGGTTAGGTGTGTGCCGTGTGAAATCCCTGATGATTCCACCTTGATGTCATGCAGCAAGCCTCCCGACCCGCTACTCACCCCTGCAGGTCACACAGGGAATATGGCTGGTTGCCATGGAGCGAGAGCTTGGGTCGGAAAAGGTCACTGTGTGAGGGAAATCTGGAAAGGGATGCAAGACGGCGAGCAGAGAGGGACCCTGTAGCCCTGGCAAAACTTCAGTTTGATGCATGCAAAGGAGGAGGTGGAGGCAAAGCAGACGTGACCCCCCAACTCCACTGTCAGGAGACCTGCCCATGAGAGCAAGTGTGTGTCACTATGGCATTACTCTACTGAGAGCATGTGTTACTATGGTGACACTCTAGTTACTCCACTGAGAGCGAGTGTCATACTCACTGGTGACAGCTGTGCCACTCCCAGGTGTGCCGGGGCCGGTTGGGCAGGAAGTCAGCCGTACCCTGGTTTTTAACCCTCTGTGGGAAGCGCAGCAGCACCCGGACGTCGTAGTCGGTGACCTCAGAGCCATAGGCAGTGCTGCGGGTAAACAGAGAATGTCTTGACAATGGTCCGGCCCACAGTGTAAAGAAGTCATAGAGGGGGAACATTCACTCCTAGAATTCTCCACTGACAACCTGAACTCTCTGATACCATTTTCAGATTTGAGAATATTATTTTGTTATCAGAATTAAACAGTTCTAACTGTTTATGTTCCTCTGTCCTCAAGAGATATTTTACTTATACTATTAATACAAACATGCTTCCTGATGACCATGACCAGGAAAGAAGATGAATGGATGGAAGGATGGAAGGATAGATGATAGGTGGCTATTGACCTTAAGATGCCGCTTCCCATTATGATGGAGAGAAAAGCGAAATGGGGTGCAGAGCCTTAGGAGATCTCTCCGACGCCCCCTAGGAAGCTGTGCAGGAAATGTACATGTTTAACACCAATCAAAGGAGGACTAGAGTGCTGTGTGTGTCATCCTGAGCCCATGTTAGAGTAGGTGCTAGGAATGGGGAATCACATCAGCCATCTCCCTACAATTAGTGCTCCATTAGTTGGACATGCCAGTGGGGCTGTGAAGGATCACCCGGCCGCGATGGTTAAACATGTGTGAGAACTGGCAGGATGGCCGTTTGCGGCATTTCAGATCCTCTCCGTCAAACACAAAGTCACTGGGAACCACAGGAAGAAGCATGACAGCAAACTGACCGGACTGATCTTTATGAAATGCTTCCTAAAACAGGTAAAACATAATATCTCCAATGTGTGCAAATTCTGATTTCAACCACATCTAATGTCTCTGTTTTGGTGAGTGTGGATTCCTGTTATAAATTATCTGGAAGATCTATTTAGCGGAGCTATAAAATAAATTTGTAAGCCGTTGTGATAGAAAATTCATGATTATGCTAATCAGTAATCAATAATGGAACATAGATGATTATGCAAAATGCATATCTAATCAGTAATTAACAATGAAATTTATAATGGTGCTGTTGATTTACACATAATGGTTGAAACAATATAATCTCACTTGAATTAATTAAATGTATCAAGTACAATATACTAATGCAAGTTTGCTTAAGTAAGGGATTTCTATATTCTATTAAGGAACTAACATGTTTGCCATGATGAAGCTTGTTCAGCAAGGGCCCCGGGTCAAGGCAAAGGTATGATCTGAGAAGTAAGCTGTTGCAGAAGATATTATAAAATGCAAGTATGTTATTGGATAAAGAATAATGTAGAAAAAAGAACAAGAGGCACACGAGGGAAGTGAGATAAAGTAATTGGATAAAATTAACTTGACTCAGAATGATACTGCAAAAGGAAAATTCCCGAATAGACAGACTTGTTTGAGTTGACAAGTGAGCCCCAAGTAAGCAGAAGTAACTGGTGTCTTTCCTTCAACCGTCTGATCTTTCCTTGAACCGTCTGATTTTTCCTTGAACTGTATGATCTTTCCTTGAACTGTATGATCTTTCCTTTCCTTGTCTGATGACTGGCGCATTTTTGCCTACAAGAGATGTATGCATTTGTTGTTTGGAGAGCAGAGAACGAGATGCATGGTGGCTGAGTGTCTGTTCCCTTTGAGCTCATGGAATAATAAAGATTGTCAAACACTTAAACATCCTACTTCAAGAACCGTCTAATGGTTACCAGAATAAGCACACAGCTAACCCACTAAGTCTGATGTGAGAGTCATAATCTGTTAGGTTACCGAGCTGCATGCAGCTCACCTTGTAATGTGAAAAGAAGAAATAACAGTATGAATTTCAACTGAAACAGCTCACTGACATATGAGCTCTAACAGGTGCATATGTCCACTGTACTGTTACAGACAGGCGGTGACTGTACTATTACAGAAAGGCAGCAACAGTACCGTGACAGACATGCAAAAACATGCTCCAAGAGGGATGAAAAAACAGACCAGGCCAGAGACTCTTGCTCCCTTCTGTAGCCAGCTAGAGAGCAGACCCCACACGTGTGATGACCCCACTTACCTGGCCAGGCACTTCTCCTCGGCAGCACAGCGTAGTGAGTAGAGGTGAGCATGCTGGATGTACGTGGAGGCCTGGACATAGTATGGATCTGGGACGAGGTCTGGCAAACCTGCGATTATACATTGGAGTTAATGTCTATGCTTCTTATTCATAAAACACAACCACAGCTGGGTGTCTCAGTGTGCAGCACTGTTTCATGTCACCTCCAATGTTGGGTGTTTGAATACTGCCTCTGCTACGTGTGTGTGGAGTTTGCAGGTTAAATTAACTGGCACCTCTAAATTGCCCATTGCGTGTGAGCATGTGTGCCCTGTAATGGAGTGGCATCCTAAGCAAGGTACATCCCTGCCTCCTACAGGCTCCAGACACTGACAAGATGGCACCCAGGATAAGTGCTTGGAGGATGACTGGCAGCAAACCTAACACTGTTCGCCCAAATGCTGGCTAACTGTTTGCATCCAGTGCAGTTAAAGTCACTGAAAAACCAAATATGCCTGGATAGTGAGGATTAGTGGTTGTATCATAGCAACAAACGATTACTGCGATGACAACACCACTAACAAAACTGTGTTCTGTAACTGAGGGAAAAAATGTTGTTGTTTTTTATTTTTACACAAAAACAGACTCCCCCCGTAAGCTCTAATTTTTCTCAGTCATTTTTTTTTATTATTATTCATCTACTATTTATTTTGCATCATTACCAGCCAGCATGCATTACAGTACAGAAACAGTGTTGATGAGTCAGGCTCACTGGGCTTGGCTCACTGTAATCTATTTTCAGGGGTTACAGTGAATCCCAGAACGCCATCCTCCCAGGTGCCGCAGTCATGACAGAAACGCTATACTCCCAAGGATCTCTCATGTTCTGGTGGAGAGGAGGGAAAATCCTCCAACAAAATAATATTTTTTTTCAACAAAAGCCTCCTTTGTGATCTCTCATTTGCCACGTTTCTAATGGTTACCTTGTACCCGGGAGAAACGTAATGCATTTAATTGCTTTCATAAATAGCTAGCAGTACGAATCAGCAAAGTGTAAAATTGTAAGATAAATCGCCCTCGCTTACGGGCATATGCAAAGAAAAACAAGCACGCAGTGCGATAAATGGATTGGCAGCATGGCAGATTGCTCTCGTGTATGGCAGCGTTCCGTCTATTGGACATGCTTGGACGGGAATTCAGTCACAGGCTTTCCACAATGCACCTCCTTCAGTAATCTCAGGGTTTTACAGTGTACTTTTAAGTCTCTGTTAGCCGAGCCCCTTACAGGCGGTATATATATTTTCTATTATACTTTCCTAACGCGCTCACAATTTATACTGGAGACTGGGCTGCAGTGTGGGAATTTTCTCCTCTCTCAATGAATATATTTTAATCAGCATTCACTTAGTTTTGAAATTAGTACTAATCTCATTCATTTAAAGCAATTACTTGGAAATTAACAGCTTGAAATGTCTAATGAGAGACATTCAATAGTCTAACGGCTCAAGTGAAATACCAGAGCTACGTGTAATTAAACAACTTGCGATGTGTGAAATGCAGACGTCCGCAGAACAGGGGTACCGGGGGCAGTTTGCACTTGAAACTGGAAGATCGAAATTCGTCTACAAGTAAAGTTGTACTGCACTGAATGCTTGAGTGCGGCTCTCCTCTGAGAAGAGTTTCCTGAGAAAGAACTAACTGTGAATTTTTACTGGATGCTTTTTCCAAGCTGGGCTCATCTGTTCTCCAAGACATTCTTCGTGTTTACATTTTGTGTTCTTCTGCAGACATATTTTGCTACACACTTTGCTGCTGGTCAACAAAACCTATTGCAAATGGGCTGGGGAAACTCGGCATGTGTTCCTGAGTAAAGAACACGGTCTTTGAACTGTGTCGGCCTACTTGGCTTGTCAGTTTTTACATGTTACGCTGTACTTTTACTGATAGGTTAGCTGAGCTGAATCTGTTCAGTCTCCAGCAAAGGAGACTAAGGGGGGATATGATCTAGGTATATAAGATTCTAACAGGTCTGGATGCTGTTCAGCCAAATTGAACTGATATTGAAGTACTAATACATGAACCCGTGGCCATAGGTGGAGATTAGCAGGAGAACATTTTTAACTGGATTTCAGAAAGCACTTCTTTACACAGTGTGTAGTTAGAATATGGAATAATCCCCCTGTTAGTGTAGCGCAATGGTTCTCAAACTCGGTCCTCAGGCCCCATTGCCTTGCTTGTTTTCCAGCTATCCCTGCCCTATACACTGCTGATTACCTGGATCAGGTGTGTTCAGTCAATCAGAAGCTGAAAGACAGCTGGGACTTGTGTGTGGGGCCTGAGGATCGATTTTAAGAACCACTGGTGTAGCGCAAGCTAAAACCCTGGGTTCATTTAAATCAGAGCTAGATAAGATTTTAACAACTTTGGCTGTGGTATGTGAGTCCACTCAGTCAGTTAGTGTAGCAGTAGTGCATGTGCCAGTAGTGTAGCAGTAGTGCATGTGCCAGTGCATTAACAAGCAGCCCATAGTCATCAGGCTGGGGTGAGAACTCACACGGGTCACTGCCTTGTGAGATGTGCAACCTACTTAACAGAAGAAACTTCTGTACCCTGTCCTTGATAACACTGGAAAGCTATGTGCTTTGAAGTGGTGTGGTGTCCTTCCATCCAATCACGCTGCCCTGCTGTCTCAATCAGAGATCAATACATGTCTTTTTAAGCACTATATGGTACAAGAAGGATTCAAGGGTAAACAAAGCGCCATGACACAAAGAATCCAGTGTTTCTGAGCACCAGCCACATCAGCCTCCAGCACCTCCATTAGGTTCCAGCCGTGTTTACGCCCCTCCTAGATCCTCCTCAAGGGGCAGTTCATTTACAGTCCTCAGTCACGCTCTGTGACAGAACACAATATTATGCCCTAGCAGCAAAAACAAATTGCTTTGAAATCAGGAGAGGTAGAGTTTTGGAGTTTCTAGCCATCAGGGACAGCTGATTCAGTGCCTGTCGAACCCGCACACACACTAATGCCAGGAAACACTGTGGAATGAACTAGCTGGACGTCTGGAGGGATGACGTGCCTTAAAGACATGAGGCCCCCATGTTTAAAGCTGGACAGGGACATTACATCACCTCTTTACACTTTGAGTCCCCGAACATGTAAACAGCGGCTGTTTTTTTTTCCATCCTGGAAACTTGGCAATCTGATAAAATGGGTATCCCCCCCCCCACCCGGGCCATGCCCCCACCCAGGAACTCTTTTTAGGAGTTAGCCAATGATCCATAAAAGCCAACAGAAAATCTGTTTCACATTATGAAACAGGCCTGTGCTTTTGGCCACATTTCAAATGGACTCTTTTTTTGAACCCCCCACCCCCCCCATTCATCCCACTGCGCCTCCCAATGCACTGCATCCCCCTATGCTTACCAGAACTTTCCGCTGCCACACCCTCTGGGGCTGCTCCCCGCCCCCTCTCTTTTGTTATCCTCTCCGACCATGTTTGACCTTCAAATTCTGCATTATTCTGTTGCCCCCAGCACAGCGTGACGGCCGTGCCCCCCCCACTGTCCCATCACTGGGCTCGCACAACTGCCCAGAGCCAAGACTGTGTTAAGCGCGGGCTTTGGCTGGCACAGGGTCACTGGGTCAGACATGAGCAGGTTACATAGCCGGAATAACACATGGACCTTAAAGCCGCACACCATTTAGGGGAAATCCTTTAGTATGGAGATGGCTATTGACAGAAGGGGCCCTGCTAAAGGTTAGAATCAATAATATCATTGACATTTATTTATGGCAACCAAATACAAGCGGTGAAATATAAAGGGTACATGAAAAAGCATTAATGTTTGCTTTTACATTCCGGGGAATTCCTCTGAGCGCGCGGCAGTAGACGTCTTTGCGGAGTTAGAGCCCAACGTGAGCCCGGGTGCGGATCTTCTTACCTCTCTGCTGCGTCCGGAAGACACTGCCCACGCTAGCGTTGGGGTTTTCTGCTGTGTTGGAGGACAGCGGGTTTCTACCAGCGTGCGCGGGTTGAAGGAAGGTGGGCTGGGGCAGCACCCGCCCGAAGGGGGGGAACTGCTCATACTGGGGGCTACGGAGTGGTGTCTGCGCAGCCGCGTCTGTCCTGTCGGCAGCCTGGGCAGCTGGGTTGGGGGCTGGTTCGGGGTTGCCAGCGCTGGGCTCTTCGTTGTACAAGCTGTGCATGTACCTGCGGTCGAGGCCGTCTGAGAAGGGCGGCTGAGCCGGGGAGCCGGCGTATGGCTGGAGGTAGCGAAAGCCGTTCTCGGCATAGTCTGGGAAGGCTCGCGGGGGGTGCGGGGCCATGCGTTCGCTAGTATATCCGCCACCGATGTAGCCTCTCCCGCCCGAGTAGCCGATCCCCCTCTGGAAGGGAGGCTCTGGCCTCGGACCCAGCTCCTCCCCGGTACCCGGCTCGTACGACAAGGGATAGGACGGATGCTGAGGAAATGGGTATTGTGGGTATGATGGCCCAGTGAATGGTGGCTCGGAGAAGGATGAGGAAGATGAAGAGGAGGCGGAGCTCCGAAAACGTGCGCCAGAGGACTGTTGTACGCGGCTGCCTGCATCGCTCCCACTTACTGCCCCCTGACGCCAGTTTTCTGGTACCTGCCCAAATCCATATGGGTGCCTGGTCTGGCCTTGCAGTGTCTCGGAACTGCTCCGGACAGGTGCCTGTCGGCGCATGCTACCCCCGTGAGGTCTGCGGGGGGTGCTGGGGGGCCCATCAGCCAGAAGCACACGGTGGCCCTGCTCCTGCTCCAGGGCCCTGGCAGGCAGGTACTCGGGCCCGCTGTTCAGCAGGCTGTACACTCTGCCATTGTTCTCCCACTGAATCATTTGCCTCCAGGGGTGGCCTTCGCTTTCGGGCTCCTGGGCCTGCAGTCCACTGGCCAGCAACATCCACATCAACGCAACACAGGTGGGCAGCATGGTGCACCTCAGGCAGAAAGTGGCCAATCACACAAAGTATAAAAGCAGGTAAGAATATTTCTGAAATCTCAAGCACAGAAGCTCTCCAGTGTGTCTGACGCTCTCCGGCTGAGATGAGGAAATGGGGCCACGTGATTGTCCAGCTAACTCTGTTTGTCCTGCTCTGTCTGTCCAGCCCTCAGAGTCTCCAGAGGCTCCTAGTCCATGCCTGTATGGTGGAAAGCGAGGTTTGTGAAGGGAAAGCCCTGTGTGTAGCAGTTGATGCTGAGAAAGAATAGCGGTCTTCCAGGCTCCCTTGACGTGCCGTGTGTGAGCTGAACATCGCTCTCAGTCCTCTTAACTCTGCAGACTTCATGCACTTCCCAGAAGACTTACAGCAGTCAGCAATGAGATGGGAAAAAACACCCAAAGTTTTCTCTTTTTCTTTCTTTCCTTCCTTCCCCCTCCCAGAGGGTTTCCACATGGCCCTAGTGCCTGAAATGTTTCCTGGACCAAAGACACTAAGACTCTGTGAACATTCCAGCATCAACAAAGCTGTTTGCAAAGGCACTCAGACTTTTCCAGCATCACACACGTCACCTGAAGTACGCAGGCAATGTAGAATATCTGGAGATGGTTCAAGTGTTAGGGGAACGCATGAAAAATTCAATTTCGAGATCAGAAGGATCAAATGAATTTATCAGACATCATGAGTGATGTCTTCAGAAAAGGCGAAGAAGGAAAGAAGACGCCCCCCCTTTGGCATGATGGCGGGGCCATTTAAAACGTCCACATGAGGATTCATAAACTGCTGAGATGAGCCGATTCTTCCTGCATTCTCATGTGCAGCTGATATCCGGCTGAGAGCACAGCACGGAAACGACAGGGTTGGACTCCCTAAGCTGCTCTGGACTTGTTCTGCAGTCCAACTCTGATCATGTGTGACACAAGACTCTCCCCATGGCTGGTGGGGGGGGGGGGGGGGGGGGGGGGCGGGGGGCGGGGCGGGGGGGAGCGCAGGCGGGCGAGGCGGGAGGCAGACGGGCA
>JAODJX010000020.1:13409936-13421378 GCA_026776945.1 Isichthys henryi | reverse complement strand
TAAAACTTGAGTGTATGTCTCACATATTTGACGTGTGCAGAGTTGGGGTGCAAAGCCTAGCGCTTTCTCCAACAGTTCAGAAGTAATACTGTTACACAGAGGTCCACGAGGTCTGTTACACACACTGTCATGTGGACTGTTACACAGACCTCCATGTGGAATGTTACACAGAGTTCTATGTGGACTGTTACACAGAGTTCTATGTGGACTGTTACACAGACCTCCATGTGGAATGTTACACAGACCTCCATGTGGAATGTTACACAGCCAGGTCAACATCATCCATCAATGGAACATTCCAGATTATATGCCACAATTTCAGTTTTTCTAACCTCTTAAATGCTTCAATGTCATTCCCACAAAATATGATTGTCAGGAAATGGCACAGAAAAAAGCAGCTCTAGAACATAAAATAAGTGTTATAATGCAGTACGGCCTTAACTGTGCGAGTGGTTTGTTAATGGAGGCTGATTTCATTTACCCACAGTTACTCAGGTCGTTCTTGAGGTGGTGAGGCACCTGTCATTTGAAAATCTCTCAGTGAAGAGTCACTCTTGCTTTACGTTCTGCTTATGGCCAAGCTGATAATATTGGCAGGATGGTTTAACTGTGGCACAACCTTATCAAAGACGGAGTGGCCCCAGAGCACAGGCCATTCAGTGAGCTCCAGTGGGTGCCTTTTATATGGCACATTACGCTATATGACCTGAGTAATGCGACTGCCTGCCGTTACGTGTTTTAATCTGTCTTTTAATACTGCTGCGGCTCTGTCCTTATCTCTGTAAAGGTTGTGCTGACAAGGAGCATGTCTTTATGGCTGCTGCTGCCCGCGGCGAGATTGCGCTCCATCGTCATCACCGGGAGATCGTAAATAATAAGGCCTGGCTCAGTGCTGCCTGCACACGAAGAGGACCTCCCTATCCCTCCCTATCCCTCGCTCTTTAATAGCTAATACCCAAGAATTCAGAGAACCGCCCAAGAGCACAAATTACCGGCCACCTTCTTGTACGAGCAGAGCATGAATGAACATACCTGACAGACCCTTCCACTAGGCCTAACATTTAAAGCACGTATTTGTACATAATTAGAATAATTGCCATAACATAGAATACAATGTGTCATTCATAAATATTATCCTTGTCAAAGAGACACCACTGGTAGACTTTAAAAGGATGGTATGATTATTTCAAGAACAGCCACAGATATGATACATTTCAATAGTGCACCTGGTCCGATGACTTCTCCTTGTACACTCTGACAGCCTTGATGACCTTCTGCAGCAGTGAAATTATTGCCATGACTCAGTGAGGAAAAAATGTCAGAAAGGTAGAGGGCTGCCGCCTGCTCTGGCCTGTGTCCTGACAGAAAAGACACCTTTGTCAGTGCCCATCAATGTGCTCTTATGTTATGAAAGTCAGTCGGCGGTGCAGCAAACAGGCCCCTGGAATAGCAGCAGATCCTGCTGGCTCTGAAAGCCAACTCTGGCGCTCCATCTTGATGTACTCGATACTGACACCTGGTTATCTTATAGGGAGGTGACAGACGCATGCTGTTAAGCTGTCTGTAGGCACTAGTAGACCGGACCGCAGCTTGGAAATAATTACCCAGGGGGTTTTGTCCCTTTATTAGTTAGTGCTCCTTGTTTGGAGGTTCAAGTTGAGGGAAGGAATGACTCCGGGTTGCATAGGAATGACTCAGGCTGCACTGGAATGACTCTGGGTTAGGTCATAATGCTGCTGAGATGCATCAGAATGACTCAGGCTGCACTGGAATGACTCTGGGTTAGGTCATGATGCCGCTGAGATGCATCAGAATGACTCCGGGTTGCATAGGAATGACTCAGGCTGCACTGGAATGACTCCAGGTTGCGTAGGAATGACTTGGCTTATGTTGGAATGACTCCAGATTGAGTCAGAATGCCTGAATGGGTTGTGATTAGTCTTGAACACACAAAGCTGATCTGGGGGTGTTTTGACTAAGTTGAGGCTGGGGTAGCTTTACTTTCCCTCCTCACTTCATAAAGCCCTTTAGGGCATGAACACAGCAGTGGGTGTCCTGCTATTAGGGTGGGCAGTCATGAAGTGAGGTGCCCCGATGTGCCGGATGTAAGGTGAGGTGAGGTACAAAGGGAGAGGAGCCGTGACTCCGGCCCGCGGGGAACGTCCCTCATGTCCTCAAGGGAGACAGAGGTGGCTTTGTGCTGCCCGCTGAAAGAGGCCATTCATCTGGCCTGGCTGACACTTCTGAAGCCTTCTCCAGGCCCTTCCTGATCTCAGAGCCTGGAATAAGCAGGATGCTCCCCGGATCCCACTGGATTTCCATGTCCATCTCACTGAATCCCGTAATGAACAACAAAGCGAAGGATTCACAGCTTCAAGGTGACGGCACACATTTAGCTATGGATAAGATCATTCCTTAATGGAGGTGATGTTTTACTCAGCGTCATATTTGGGGATGATGCTGGGTGACTGGAGTGGTCTTGACTTGTTGACGACAAACATTAGTCAAACCAGACTAATGGTGCAGGCATTTGTCTCTCTCCTATTAATAATTTTTCATCCCAAATATAAAGATTGCTGATGAAGGTCTCCAAGAAATCTGTATTACACCCCCACAATGGTCATATGAGATACTCGCAGGTAATTTTGAGTTGTCTATACATTACAATGCACCCAGTGTTGGTGGATCAGGCTGCTGTAGGGTCATAGTGACTGACAAATCTTGATTTGCCTGGTGAATTTGACCAACCATCCTCATTGTGAAGTGTTTGTCATGCGCAAATAAGCCTTGGGGTTTAAAATACACACCAGCTGTGTCTCCATTTGTTTCCATTACAACCAAGACTGAGGAAGCATTGTGGTGCAAAGCCCAGCAGAGCAGATCAAATTGGCGCAATTCAGCCTGAGATAAACCTTTGCTCTTATGACATGGAGATGTCGTATCCGAGAAGTCAAGGACCCTGCAGACAACCACATCCCTCCTAGGTCTTTAGCTGACAGGAGGGAGACTGACCCGGACTAAAGAAGGTGTCACAGCTCCCATCTGGTACCGACAAGCCTGTCCTGGTGATGTCACCTCTGTGGAATCTACAGAGCAGATCACGTGACCAAACGCATGGGGTGTATCTTCATCAGGATGTGCAGCTGGTGGCAGGCCATGATGAAGACCAGCAGCAATCGAACATATCAGCAGGGAATTACTGATGATCTAGAGGCTAAGTGTGACATTTATGTCAGCCAGGTTTCAATCCTGATGGGAGAAAATAAACGATAGGTACGACTCAACCCCCACTGGCTCAGAATAATCCACTGGCTCGTGTGGGGATTGGAGACTAAGCTGCAGATACCATAAGGCCCTCTGCCCATACACTCCTATAGTGCTACGGTGAAGGCCTGAGAAAAGGACACATGTGAAAGTAATCAAAGCTAACAGGAGCGAAGGTCCTGCTGCATTGTGGGACGAGGTGCTGCACCAGACCCCGCCCCCCCACATTTACGATAAACTCGCCCACTTCAGGGCAGGGTGACATCACCAGCAGAAATAACATAATTTTTCAGCAAGGGGCCCTCAATGACATGGTTTTGGTCCGACAACGGGCTTTGCCGTGACACCCCCTCCCCCCTAGAAAGGCACTTACCCGAATTGCCCCAGTAAAACACCCCCATCTGTATAAACCAGTTAACAATCGCGGACCACTTTGGATGAAAGTGTTAGTTAAACACTTAAAAATGTAAAGCGGGCTGCCTTGGACACGACCCCGGCCCAGGCCATGGGGGGTGGGGGGGTTCGCACTTGCTTCCCCTAGGAAACCAAGGCTGTAAAAATCGACAGACCACAGCTTTCAATTAGCTGCAGGCTCACACAGCTGTTCTCAGGACGGCCATTGGCGCAGACGTCGCTGGGGGGATCGCTGGGCTCTGCTCCCGCGGCCGCACTCCTCCCCCAATAAACAGGTCCTCTGTCTCCATGGAGAGACTGCCATTTCACTGACGAATCAGAAACGCCTTCACACAGACGACCTATCAAATGCAACGCCAGGCAGCATCACCATCTTCATAGGAACATTCACCAGCCAATAGTGCGGCTCCAAGCAGGCGGCTTGCAAATGTGAGGCATGTAGCCTGTACTGTGCAGGTAACAAATCAAGCAGCACACACACACACACAGAGCTTCCCCTTCATAGAGAGATTACAGAACGAAAGGGTAAGGGGCTGGCAGAAAGGCCGTACGCCTATAGCAATGCAAACGCACATCGGCACCTTCATGCACTGTTTCCTAACCCAATCCCCAGGCACCCCCAGACAGTCCGCATTTTTGCTCTCTCAGGTCCCAGTATACCTACACCAGTCATTCCATGTTCCTGATAGGCTGGGAACTGGGAGGGAGCTAAAACGTGGACTGCCTGGAGCCCCCAAGAACTGGGCTGGGAAATACTGCCTTAATGAACGTATAATTACTGCAGGGCAGAGACACGGTAATGACAAGGGGCCCCTTCTGGAACACCAGTGGATTTACGGCCTGCTGATTCCACCCAAGAAGGCTGGGGTGAACCTCTCTTGTGCTGCCCGGGAGAATGATTTATGTGCTGCCCCCGGTGCAGTCTGGGTAAGATAAGGCGATGATGGCTTCGCTCTTTCCTTCCCTGCATCAGTGGTACCCTGCTCCAAAGGAAATAGCTTTGCCCATTATGGACAAATTATTTCTAACATTACTCTCTGAGTCTGTTATAGCTATAATGATCAAAATCGCCCCACATACACCCGCCAAGACATACATGGTCGCCACATAGTCAGACTTGCGGGGTTATTTAGTCTGTTGGCTTAAACTTTGCTTTAATTTTAATTCTGCTTCATTGTGACGACATATATGGGCAGATGTATCAGACCTGGCATCATGGCAAACACTCGGTGCATTTAAAGAGAAACTCCACTCGACTGAGCTCTTGTGCTCCTGGATGCCAGATATCTGAGGAATGTGGAGTCCCTACTTTAAAGTCACACATCGGTGGCAGCTTCCCTAAAGGTCAGCGGGCTGCCGGAGTGCATGCCTGTCTCCGCATCCCATCAGAGAGGGGTGTCCTGCAACACTGGCATGCCAGAGGCAAGCTTTATGCGTTATGTCTAGACGGAAGTAGGGTTGACATGCAGGAAGTCATATATCCACGTGACACTCTCATCTGTGAGGGTGCCAGCTTCTTACCTCCGCATGACGCAGGTCAAGCGGGAATAAGACTATCAGGAGACCACATAATGTTGGCCGTGTGGGCAGTGAGCTGGGGGCGGGAGACCCAAGGATCTTCCCATGGGGGGGATTCTGTACGGGAGGCTTTGTTCCACCCAGGTCTTCTGTCACGCCGTATAATTATGGTGAGAGGATTGAGACCTCAGGCCCAATGGCTTGGGAGACGGTCAGAAGATCTGAGTTACTGACAGTGGCTGGAGCCACTGTCCCATCTGCTTCTGGGTTAAATGAGACAGTGACTGACAGGGTTTTGGGTGCAATCACACCATATCTGCTTTGCAAGAAGAGGGACGTCTTCTCCAGTTAGGGCACGGCACTGTTTAATCTCTTTTCCTTATTAAATTGCATAGAAATGGATGAGAAAGAGGAATAACGGGTGTGTTTGTAGATACACCGTATCTCTCTGCATGTAGGACAGCTGCGCCCCCTAATCACAGTGACATGCGCTGCTCCAAGTTTAGATTAAAAAGAGCAGCTCTGGATAATTAGCGTCATTGAAATGCCAAGATATGGTGCAAATTGATTTCTGCTTAGAAGTGAGTTTTTCACTTCACTGCCAGTCAGAGGTCAAATCGGAAACACTTTCACACAGACGGTGCATTAAATGTAATGCGATGCAGTATCGCATATCACACAACTGACAGGCAATCCCACTTCATGAGGTCCTGTCTCTCGTGTCCATCATGAACTTTTTCCCCATCGGTACAGAAACCTGGCCGACACTTGCAGTCCAAACAAAGACTTTATCCACGTTACACTAATACCAGGACAACTGACAATTAAACCAGCCGAATTAGATTCATGCAATTCATGGACTTGAGATCAGTTCAACCAATAAATAGTTAAAAAATACTAATTTAAACATATTATTTGGATTAAACTTAAGAAATACACATTGATAATTTAACTCTCGAACCCCAGTACTAAAAACAAAGTAAAAACTTAATTTATGTTTTGCCAGTGGCAGACACACGTGGCCGTCTCGTCCTGTGATGTCTTGAAGCTTGCATCCACCATCAAGACAGGCGTGTAGATTGCAGACACATTTCTTTTTCTCAGTTATTAAAACAGCATCATAGTACTTCATAGCCACTGGACTGGCACTTTTCGTCACTTTATGCTCTCCATAACGCACATAATTGTCTTTTCTGCACAACATTCATATACCGACATTCCACACACACACACACACACATATATACACACATAAATATATACACACACTCATGAATATGAATGCAAAATATACATTATATATAAAAATTATGTATATTTTGTATTCATATTCATGAGTGTGCATATTTATTCTTATATTTCGTATTTGTATATTTTGCACACCACTCCTGCTTGTGAAGCTCGCACACAAGAATTTCACTCACATGTACTGTACCAATGTACCAGAAATGTGACGTAACAATAAAAGTGATTGATTGACTGATTGATTGATTGACATCCTTAATTCAGGGCAATTAAACTGAACAGG
Organism: Isichthys henryi; assembly: GCA_026776945.1. Classification (NCBI taxonomy): domain Eukaryota; kingdom Metazoa; phylum Chordata; class Actinopteri; order Osteoglossiformes; family Mormyridae; genus Isichthys; species Isichthys henryi. Next base: position 13,414,654 of record JAODJX010000020.1, on the reverse strand, counting down.
GTTCTTTGAGTAGGAAAATCTCACAGTACAGCTCACAGGATAAGATTCTCATAGGAGGAGTCTTTTATAACGTACTTCTCCACCACGGGTGGCTTGGGGCTGAATACAGGGGCAGAGCAGCTCAGGGTGAATAGGCAGCATGGAGGAACAGGCTGGCTCCTGCTTCCTTCCACGCCCATTGGAGGCCTCTGTTGGTGTTCTAGGTGCACCAGGTACCCCTCGCTCCATACTAACACCCGCCGTAGCGTCAAGATGGGTATGAGAAGCCCCAGTCAGCTTTTAGTCCTGTTTTGCCAAAAAAGAAACAAACATAAGATTATACTATTTGTACTTTACAAGCAGTGTGGATGGAACTCGGATCAAAGCAGTTTTCCATGAAAGATCCATAAATTGTGTTAACACATATACACTCAAATGTCACACCTGTGTCCTTTTTTTTCCAAATATATTATGTGAATGTCAAAAGCAGAAAAGAAGGTTTCATCTATAATAAAAAGAGCTCATTTTACGGGATGGAATATGATGAGTGAGGCCACCTACTGGTAGTACAAAGTCCCTCCCCAGCCCCATGCAGAACCTTTATATTGCCCTAATCTCCGATGTTTGGACTGGGACAACAAAGGCTCCCAAAAAGACTATATGCATAGTAAAATGTTTTTGTTAAAGGCTGTAATTTTGTTTGCTCCTTAAAGAAAACAAGGGGAAACAGTGAATGAATAAAATAAAGTACATCTTCTGTGCTGGTCTCTGCACTCCTCACTGCAGGTCTTTAGTCACCCCCAGTACCGTTCCATCTCAGTCCCTGGGAGCAGGACTTGCTGGAATGCTCTCTAGCTGAGAGATAAGAGGACTGACCTTTACTTACCGGCACATTACCAGAATACAAATGCACTATGCATCCCGGCTGGAAAAAAAAAACAGCCAGGGAACGGTGTCGGCCTGTTCTTGTGCCGTTGAAACACCATACAGGTCCCAAAATAAATCACGAGGCCCCCTGATGGGCTTACTTACCACAGCGAGCAACACTGCTGTCAGCGCCTTGTTTATCGACTTCTCCATCCGCTTCCCGCGCGGGCCGACAGGGGCTTCTCACCGCAGCCGGGCACATCGGCTGTTTATCCCGGGAATCTGAGTGCCTGCACACCGGTAATAGAGCTGAAGGAGCCAGACCCTGAACTGATATGCCTGTGTTGTGCAAATAAAAACCAAAATGATGGATTTCACAAAGTGTAATGCATTTAAGCAAAGCCTATTTTTTCCGAGGAACAGTTAACGAGTCGTGCGTCGAGAGGAATGATTGTAATGAAGAGTTACGTGGCTGTGGGGAGATTTAGAACAGCAAAGGATCATTTCAACAAGTGCCATTTCAACATGGAAGTGCGGATCCAACACCTGTGTTGACAAGAGGACAAGAGAAAGAAAGGGCAAGCATAGAGCTGATATCACTTAAATCAGCTCCACTGCACAGTCACACTTCAGTGTATTTATAAGTGTCCATTTTGGGGGCAATCACATGATATCGGTTTTACAAAAAGCATCATTCTGTGGGGGATGTTCTGCTGAAATAGGGCACGGCACTGTCTGGCCTCTTATTAAATTTCATAAAAACACAGATGCTGTTACTTCACATGTAGTATAACTTAACTATGCACACAGCCCGCGATTTAGGCTGTTAAAAACTGTGCAGGTAACAAATCAAGCAGCACACACACACACACACACACACACACACACACACACACACAGCTTCCCTTTCATAGAGAGATTACAGAACGAAAGGGTAAGGGGCTGGCAGAAAGGCCGTACGCCTACAGCAATGCAAACGCACATCGGCACCTTCATGCACTGTTTCCTAACCCAATCCCCAGGCACCCCCAGACAGTCCACATTTTTGCTCTCTCTCAGGTCCCAGTATACCTACACCAGTCATTCCATGTTCCTGATAGGCTGGGAACTGGGAGGGAGCTAAAACGTGGACTGCCTGGAGCCCCCAAGAACTGGGCTGGGAAATACTGCCTTAATGAACGTATGATTACTGCAGGACAGAGACACGGTAATGACAAGGGGCCCCTTCTGGAACACCAGTGGATTTACGGCCTGCCGGTTTCACCCAATATGGCCAAGGTTTGCACCCAGCAGAATGATCTACGCTCTGACCCCAGTGCAATCTGGGTAAGATCAGAGGACTTGTGACAGGTCCTGGTGGGACCAAAGGCGCTGGGAGGAATTAGCCCGGCAGGACCACAGCAGGGCGCTGCGGGGCCTCCAGAGGTACACACTGTTTGAAGGACAGCACTTGGCATTGGTTGCCATGCACTTGTAGGTGTATAGACTTGTCATCTGCTTGCTGTCCTGATGTGGTTTTCCAGCTGGGACACCCTGCCCTTTGCCAGTTTCCATGGTGAAGTAGTGCATGCTATTGCTAAATGAATGGGAGCGGTGCAGCACAATAAGGCAGCTGTGGCCTTTGTCTGGCCCTCGGGAGCCTAGCCAGACATGTGGCCCTTGGGAGCCCAGCCGGACGTGTGGCTCTCGGGAGCCTGGCCTTCGTGTGATCCTCGGGAGCCCGGCCGGACGTGTGGCCCTCAGGAGCCCGGCCGGACGTGTGGCCCTCGGGAGTCCGGCCAGAAATGTGGCCCTTGGGAGCAACCTAATGGAAGTGCAGACGACACGCCCACTGAAGGCGTAACTCCACTAGCTGGAGCAGAATGTCAGTTAGCCCAGCCCTGCACTCAGACCCTCTCTAACTTTATGCATTTTGATTTTATAATATCCATGCACACTACACTGAAATGGACTAATTGTACATTGAACAATAAAAATTAAGCTTTATGATCATGAAGGATAAGAGTGACGATGTCAGCTCTGCAGGGAATTGTGGGCAGTGATGATTTTTAAGGGAGGCGCCATAAGAAGACGTGCCACACGACTCGGCATTCAGGTACGACGCTGGTGAATTAAGGAGGAGGGGCAAAGCGAGGGTGGCCATGTCATTCCCACACCATTAATAACGAACTGAGTTGAGTGGTTATCCTGCGGCTCTGTAGGCCAGAAGGGATGCCTTGAGTCCCCCACCCCATCCCACCCCAGGCGTGGACGGCTCTGGCAGGTGGTCGCGGCGGAGGCTGGCGAGAGTGTCCGTTTGTCACCGAGCTCATGCCAGGCGAAGGGAGGCTACCTTTGTGACGGCACGGGAAGCAGATGGCCTGCTTTCGTCGGCACTTGGGTGCCGGGGCTGCGGTCACTGACACGCAGACGATGGCGAGCAGGGCCGGGCATCGCTGTACCTCCCTGCAAGCACCAGGAGCGCTGAGAATTAGCCCTGCTTAACGGACAGCCGTTGTCATACTATCAGAGCGTGCGGACATGTCTGGAATACAGAGCCACACTGATCCGCTGATTTCCTTCACCCTGGAGTAATTCCCCCCCCAGGCATCCATTAATCCAAATTAAACCATCTTCCGGGGCCCATCGCTAGATGGTGCTGTTGTCTTGCTTCTGGTAATGTGGTTTACTGAAGCAGAAAAATAGTTTGTTTTCATGATTATCTTTATAGTAGACCTGCCCGAATAGGATAGAGTGCAGAATATATCCTCTTATTTCAAAATAAGCTTTTTTGTTTCGACAAAGATGAAGAAACGACTGAATCTGAGCCAAACAGATTACAGGCTGACTCAGACTGAAACAGACAAACAGAGGGGACGCCTGATTTAATTGCTTATTTATTGACTCACCTAATTGCTTGACACAATGACCCGCGTTGTTTATAGAACTGGACGCTACATCAGCTGGCTAACACAGCTACCCGGGCTGACCCTATTTCAGCGGGCCGACTTCGCTTGCCAGGTGCAGTAACCGCTGCGCCATAATTCTTCCCCTAGACTTCTCTCGCAAACTCTCATTAGCAAAGTCATGTAGACGTAAACATGGCCGTCTGGGATTTGTTTAATGCCTAGCACCTCCCATGGCGCCTCCCAAAGCTTAGCTCCACAGCTCCACACTCCTTAGCTCATCACTCCCTGAAATTGGATTTTACAAAGGTGTAGCTTATATTTAGTTGCCTTGCTGACTTTTTAAAATTCAGTGCAACTTATCATAAAACTTATTAAAAACCAGTTAATTTTACTGTAATCAATTCAGCCTTAGCCTTTTAATGAATGGCACTATGGCAGGGCCTATCTGGGAGATAAAACCAATGACCTTCAGGTAACGAGTCCATGTCCTTCACCACCATGCCACCTGGTTTCCTTAAAAAAGATCTCCTCCATTCTTATATTAATTTTGAAGTCAGTTTTAAGGCAAACACAGCCCCGTGACGTGCTTTTTTTAATACATACTGAGCACTCTGTACTTCCTCCAAAACCACAAAGCATTAGTCTAGGGTCAGCAAGTAACATATTTAAATATGAGCAGGTAGAACAACTGTACTAGGATGCTGGTACCTGACAGCATGATGTAAGCACAGTGGCCCAAACAGCACAAACAGTTCATGCTAATAACAACACTAAAAGCTAACAACTCAGCATCAACCCAGGCTAATGACAAAGCCTTCGGCTACAAAAACACATCCTCATTGCTGACTGCATGATGTCAGAATAAGTTAATAAGAAATCAAATATAGCATTACAGCATTTAATCTGCACAAATTAATCAGAGTCTACTCACTCAGGATCCTTCTCAGAATCCCAGAAGACTAAAAGGTGTAAAGATATCCATGA
>JAODJX010000020.1:13388674-13409836 GCA_026776945.1 Isichthys henryi | reverse complement strand
AGAAAGCACACACGGCCATGCGGAAAGGTGGAAGATATCCATGAAGAAAGCACACACGGCCATGCGGAAAGGTGGAAGATATCCATGAAGAAAGCACACACGGCCATGCGGAAAGGTGGAAACTTTTTTTCTTCTGCAAAATATTTAGGGTTGTTGGAGTTGAGAAAACCATATTTGCAGCAATATGTTAGACCCTGGGTCTGAAATGTGTGCAATTACAAAGTATAAGATGAATGAATCAATGAAAACTTTCACAGAACAAGCCAGGATGATTTATTTGTCGTCGTGGGGACTGAAGGGGTGTGGTTAGTTAAATGGTCACGCCCGTGTGCTTCTGAACAAAGGAGCAAAATGTGGGATAACGGGACCCAGAGTGGATGGGGTGATGATCTGAACGGAGGACCAGAAGCTTAGCTACTCTCTTCCCAGCGGCAGCCCTGCTGGAGTATCTGTGAGCAGGGTAGCCAGCCTGAAAGAGGGACTAAGAGTTAGATTTAAATGCAATGAAGCGGCCGGTCTTAAGAGGTTTAGATCTGGACAGACGCTGTTGCTGCTGGCTTGGGCATCCTGTGTGAGCAGGACTGGAAACTCAGCTCAGCCACTCGCCTGAGGCCAGTCATTTAGATGAAGGGCAAGTACAAACGACGAACACTAGTCCAGCTGGCTAGTAGGAAAAACGCTGCAGTTCCACCGCTGTGAGGGGATGACGGGAGGTTGTACCTAGTGAGGTTAACCCTATTTACTTTACAAAACATCCCACAGCTAGTAAACATACTACGCCATTAAAATGACTCGGCCCAGTTTCACTTAGCGCTCTACGCAAAGCGGGGCGATTCATTCTGAATACGTCTGTAGGATTTCAGGACGCGGCTTGCCGTAGTGGGAGAGCGATGACACCCAGCAACCACGAGGCTGAATTCCAGATGGATCACCTAACGTTGGAAAAAAAACGTAATTAAAAGAAAAGACGGCGGCTTGAGGCACACGGTTTGCAAAGAGAGGTGTGACGGCCTCCTTTTGGCTGCGGGCTCTGCACACCATCCAGCACATGACTGCAGCCTTCCGAGCCGAGATGGGCTTTTCTTAATGAGCACGGCCCACTGTTTTATTTTCATTCTCCTCCCTCCAAACGCCCGCCCCACTATAAACAAAGTACTGTATGATTTTACTTAAATACTCATTGGTTTAGTTAAACCTATTTGTCTGCTATTAACAATACGTGTCTGCCACACAGAGTCCATACACTCTACAGGACCAGGCCAAAGATGGGCTGTACTGGGGGGAGACTGACCTGAACAGGAAGGAACAGGTCCAGCTGAATGAAGCAGTGCTGCAGGACCACAATGGTCATCAGGGAATTCACACGCTGGCTGAGGGGGAACAGAGACAGGTGGGTGGGTGGGTGTTCACACTGGCGCGTTTATTCATGCGCTACAAAGCACGGTATTGCTCTTCATCAAGAAACCTCAGGAGCAGGTGAGGGGGGCGGGTATGACTATGCTGCCAAGCGGCGCTGTAAAAAGAGGGGGGGCTCCGTTATGATTTCCCAGGTCCCCCCCGACTGTCCAGATCCCAGCACGCTGGCATGCCATTGGCTGCCATAACAATCTATCTTCCAACAATGTCAAATAAAATACATGCTTTTAATGCTAAATAATGGATTAAAGTATTCATGTCATTGACAACTTCAGTGTTTATGTCTTTGTATCTACAGTAAATACTGGGAGAGGTCTAGGTGTCTCATCTACAGCACAGCTAGGTGGTTAGCGACAACAGTCCCATGAATAAATGTAGCTAAGGTATGAGCAGGAATATAAATGCGCTATGGAATAACCATAGCAGAGTTATTTATAGTATGGTCATCAGAATGAGACACCTGACAGGGTACGACTGAGTGACACTGGCGCCACCTGCTGACATTAGGCAGTAGGGGTGTGACTGTACACAATATCCATGCACCTTAGTCTTGGGCTCAAGGTTTGTGGAAAATTCGAAAAAACAGAGTTTGTTTTTAAATTCTTTAACTGCACACAAAGTTAGGAACAGTTATAAAGCAAACCACAGGCAATGTGTCTGTCAACGTGTTTGAACGAGAAAACCTAAAACACACTGATTGTAAAAATAAAATAATAAAAATTAAAAAATACTGCATCATAACCCCCTTAAGGAACTAGATGCAGTGTTCTCTGCTAGCTATCGTCACATGATTACATACCTGTAGCGATAAACGCCCCAATAGCCTTAATTACTTTTTTTTTTTTTTTAGCCCTGTCTGAATTTCTTGGCAAAAGCCCCTTAGATGCCACGGGGAAACTAACTTGCAGAGGTTATTTGTCTTGCTCTGGTCATACACAGACTTGGATTATTGTCTCAAATGAGTGAGCGCGTTGCATGTGTTTCCAGAAATATTTAAGTTCGATATAACTGAGCCGGCAGACAGCCTTGGTCTTATCACTTCTCTCTCTCTCCAGTGTTGGTGTAATTTATTGCGAAACCAAAATGTTTCGGTCCCCGTAACGAAGTCACAGCCACAATTAGCCAAAACGTTTTCTATGGTGAACATCTACTTGTGAATTTCGCTTCTGCCCATGTGAATAAATGTAATCATTTGTATCACTACAGCCGTATTAGACAGTGTACAAAGTGAGAGTGTACAAGACTGGGCCATGGGCTTTGGATCCTGGTTCTACTGTTACATAACATGGACTCCAGGGAAAGAACATTGGGTCTTTCTGTTCAGTGGGCAATCCCAACGCAGAGGGACGTCTTGGCAGCTGAACTAAACAAATCTCTATGGAAGCTGTGAAGGTCACGTAAATGCCAACAAACAAGCCACTCCATCCTCAATACACAAACTTTCAACAGGTCCAAGCCAGATATTTGTAAACTGAAGGATAAAAATCTGAGATGAAACACTCTGAGTAATGGGCGAGTTATTTTTAAATTGCAAACTACGTAAAACTAGATAAAGCACAGGGTAAACAAAGAGCACCGAGGACAGGACTCCACGAGGGCTCTCTGAAGCTGCGCCGAGGACAGGACTCCACGAGGGCTCTCTGAAGCTGTGCTAAGATGCATTTCCATATCGACTGGCCCACAATGTCACCTCCGGACTGTGACTGATCAGTGAAACTCTGCATCTGTCAGGCCGCCCTTGCGCCGGCAGCCATGAGCCAGGAGCCGTCATCTTTCATCATAATGGCTGCATCAGGGAATACTAAAGAGCCATCTGCTATTGCTTCTCCTGGGTCGCCAGTGAGGAAAAGAAGCACCTTCAACGTCAGAGGGGCTCAATCCACCCCCAAGTGAATAAGGATTGTTTCTTGCAAAATGAAACAAGCCTATTTTGCTGATACAGACAATCAGTCATAGGGCTCTTTTATAGCACGTAACACTCAATCGTAGGCCAACAGGCAAACTAGACTTTATAGAAGGGACATGATTTTATCTTGAATTAACTCCCACTTTTACCTCCTCAAGGATGGTACAGCCCAGCGGAGAAATACCATCATGTCGATTTTACAGGGAATGAAGGTGGGAGAAGGGGATGGTCAGCTCCGTGGAGCAATCCCCCTGGACAAGGTAAACTGAGATGAGGTACATCCATTCTTATTCATGGTATTGAGTTCTCCATTAACAGTGTCGCACTAGTCAGATTTCTGAAAGATTTTCAGATGTGGACCAAATCAGCTGTACACTGGGCACTCATTCTTGTTTTTCTTCACAGTAAACTTCGGGGTTGGGGTAGGAACACACCGACATAGATCTTTTTCTCAAGAATTGGGGTCTGCTCGCTAGCATTTGATAGTACGGGAGTGATGATCTACATCATCTATTTAATACATGTCTACGCCTTCAATTATATTTGTAATCTAATGAGCCATTTTACATCCGAACATCTTCCTACGAGAACATCAATAGAAAAGAGCTCAGTGCTTGATGCTGAGTGCCCTCCAGCTAACACTCCAAGACCTCATTTACAGACACGTGCTTTTATTACCAATCAGTCAGAAAAAGACACAGATTAATCCAGGGGATTGTACTGTCTGCATATTCAGAACGGTGAGGTATACCAAGTGTTTGAAGTGTGTGGTCAGTATGCCGTTTTTTTCTGCGAGATAAAATGCAAGAAAATTATAACATGAGCACATGAAACTGATTCCAGGTCAGGTGCAGACCATTACGGCAAGGCCTACACCAAAGAGTGAGCTGGCTGGGGATCACCTTCTGTTGGTTTGCAGGCTTTTCACTGGAAAGAAGGTGGATGTTTCACTCTTAAGCCTTGCAAAAAACTGAGAGAACCACTTAGCATTGTCTCTTCCAGTCAAGTCCGTGATGAAGACACAAAAGGAGTAAAACTCTGAAAGGGATCCCCTGCAGCGGCAAAGTGACAACTTGATGAAAACCAAAATGTCAGGAAGTTGTTTACCGATTCATGCCACTCTATTTAACGTCACTTGCAACAAACTTGGCAGCAAAAAAGTACATGACAAACAATTAACAATCACTCAGCGAATATACAATGTGACTGTCAAGCCACCTTTGTCGCCGTTCTGTTATTTGAACAACCAATGTCTCACGGAGGGACAGCAGAATATGTTTGCAAATAATAGCGGCTAATAACTAAATAAAAAGAAAATTGAAAGGTGTCAGAGGCTTTCAAAAGCTCGTCAAAAGACTATATCTTATCCATTCTCGAACATGACCAAGACCTTTCCAACAAGACTAACTGTGCTACAGCCTGAATTATGTTTGCTTATAAACACTCCAAGATATCTCCCCATCAGAAGTGCACCCCCTTCTGGACTGTTCTCCATAAATCTGAGCTGCTTTTTCCCACCCAAGGATGCCTCATGGCTGCCTTACCCATCACGTCCTCCTTACTGTCAGAAAGGCCTCCGGTCTTCATTAATGGCACTGCGTCACCACTGAAACATAGATAAGAACGCGCCGCTCAGCTAATGAGCTTAAAAGGCATCCGCCAGCACCAAAGCTGAGAATGCCTGTGGGCCGGCAGGGGATGGGAAAGTGTGCTGGACTGCAGAAGGTGGGGGAGAAAACTGGCGGGGGGGAAAAAAAATGCTAATCTACTCTGCAAAACTGCTGCGGCATGTTTCATCACACGTCGATGTGAGTGAACAGCAGAGGCTCTACTGGCAGCTGCCATGGTGACAGGAGAGCAAGCTGGGCACACTGCTGGAGGGCAGGGGGGCATTACGCTCTGAGTGACCAGTCGCCTGACAGGGCAAAGAGGAGGCAGACATCACACCCGCAGGAGATGGGTTCTAATGACCAGAGAAGCCTCTCGACTGAAGGACCGGAACGTCTTCATCTTCTACTTCTAGTTTAATTGTATTAAACTGTGAAATTAGCTATATGCTGCAAGATTATCAATGAAACAATGGCCAGCAATAATGCAGTATTAGTGATAATAATGCTACAGTATCTCAGCTGCAGTGCTGTGCTATAACCTCAAAGGAATGAAACGAAAGGGAAGAATGGCTTGCATCTATGAGCAGCTAAGAATCTTAATGCTGGAGAGAGCGAAGATTACCAAGGTGATAATAGGCTCCTTCCTTCGGAGGGAGTGAGCGTGCTGGGGGGTGAGAATCCATTTCCATGCAAATATGTGGCAGACATAAACAACATGAATATCAATGCTCACATTTCCATTTTAAGGATTAAGGATTGTCTTGCTTAACTTTCTCACACTGATGTCACCATCCATTCGCAGTCGGGTTTGGGACTGGGACATCGGCGAGCTCCACAGGCCTCAGTGAGGAGTTTAAAGCAGGCCTTCTCCGGTCATGTGATGCAGACTGCTTTTCTCCCAGTTGCAGGCCGCACTGACCTGGTCCACAAATGGCTGTTAGCCATTGCTTTTGGGTTGCTGGGGCGCTGATGGCGTGCCAGGCAGTCGGACAACACCATTAATCTCTCTGTTATCAGATCCGAGGCGGGACTGGGCTCCGCGGCGATGCTCGCTATGCATCTGGCTACTGTCATCCAAACGGACCCAATAAATCTCTGCATTACGGCTCCAAATCGTGGCACAGTCAGGTCCCACTGAAAACTCCAAATGCAAAAGCAGTCTAGCAGTTATTTTTAACCAATCGCTGCCATCCTACAACAGTTTGCTACCTCCCTCGTTAGTAAAGGAATCAAAGTTTCATTCTTAACAGTTTCCCACTTTTTATTGACAATGAGAATGTAATTTGGAAACACTGGCTATTCCTGAGTCGTCTTGCCCTGAGCTAAGTGAAGGGGGCTGTCAATAGTCACAGTTATATCGGCTTCTGGATGGCAACATGAAGTGAAGACAAACTAGGCTTCGGGCAAAAAAATAAGATTAGTAAGAGAACCATGGCAGGACATGGCGATCAGACAGACAAGACAAGGTGCTCAATACCTACCAGTAAACCATGACAGAGACAAGCACATCTCTCAGAACTTCACAGGTTTACACTTTACAGGCATTATCCATATGGCTCAGATCTGCAGGCTAATGAGTGCATTTTCACAAGACACTTTCACAAGGTTTCCTCATACTGCACTATGGCTGCTGCCGTACACTTTGCTCTGCTGGGACCAAACCACAAATTTATGGTGCAAAAATGGTGGATTTCTCTTGCGAAGCAGAAGGCAGGTTATAACATAATTCCATCAACATCTCATCATTAAAATGGAGCATTACATCACCGCGTGGACCAAATCCTAATTGCAGGAGATGACATCACTGACGGTGATGTCACTGCATACTAAGCTCTGAAGGTCTGTACGCATTGTGACCCTACATGACCAGTACAGTATCAGTACGGTGTCCCTGCTCAACGGTCTCCTGAAGTTCATGACGAAAGGTTTAGAACAGATGTTAATTTCTGTGTTAATTCAGGGGGGTTCCTGCTGTGTGCTTCTTCAGGGTTTCCCTAAGTACTGGAGCTCTTCCAGTGCCGGACAGAGCGTAGACCTGGCACATACAAGTCAGGCCCACAACCACAAAAGAAGACTATTCCTCGTAGCCAAATCAAAATAAACTAAGACCACCATCGCTCAGAAAGGGACCTGCAACTCTGCTCGGCATTACAGCTCTCTGGTGGAGCCAGATGCCTAATTTCTAGGCTGCACCTTAGTTAACTGAGCAGGAACGGCAGCTTCTGTTATGAGAGCCACATGGGAGGTGTGTGGTTCAGCCCGGGGACAGAATGCCTCGGTGAACTAAGGCACACATCTGTTTTTTAACTTAGTGTTGCTGCTTATTTAGCCTGCAAACCTGCTGGGGAAAAAAAAACTATCTATTTATATTAGTACCTGTATACCCTTGTGTTGTGTGTGTGTGTGTGTGTGTGTGTGTGTGTATATAAACCCACCTTATCTCTCGATGTCTGGCACCAACCACCAAAGCAAATTCCTTGTATGTGTGAAGATACTTGGCAATAAACTCTATTCTGATTCTGATTCTCCCAGCTCCTGAAACTCAGCAGCAGATGCTTCTAAACAGGCAAATCTGTTTGTGTTCTGCTTCTCCACTGGCTGCCTGGGCGAGCTGGAGACTCTGCTCCTCTTTACTCCTTTACATGCTACTCATGATGCATGGAAGAGCATTAGATCGTGGCCTTAGACAGACACAGAGCCCTGCATAACCCTATGTAACTATGATGGCTGGCACTCAGTGAGCCTTGTTTAGCATAATGCAAAAGCCATGTTAAAGATATAAGTGCCCTTAATGCACACGCATTCATGCCGGCCTTATTCATGCTCTGCAGATGAGCCATATATCACAATCAAAAGTAGTTCTGTTTGCAAACTAACGATCATGCAGTGGTCATGTCATAGGATGGCATATGATTGAGATGGTACAGCAGTCATGTCATGCTATGACATCTCAATGACAGTATGTAAGGTTGGAAAAATATATTGAAATTCAATGTTTCACAGTACAAAAATGTTACAATTTGTATCGTGGTCTCATGATACACATTGTGTAGTCTATATGACCTTTGTGATAAAGAAAAAAAACCGCTTAACCAGTTTTACCTTGCCAACACAGTAGCGAGTACAATGACCACTGTTGTGTCTGTTTCATTACTTCAAACTACATGCTTCGGCTTCACATGAAAGCAGCGTCTTTTTCTAGCATCTCATGGAAGGTGACAGCTTTGCATTTGTTCATAATTTTTGAATATTATGAAAAATTATCTACATTTAATTTGGCGTATGCACCTGTTACATAATTTGTTATTTATTTTTCCAAGTATTTTTATTATGTTGTACACTGTGTACAACATTATTTGAAGAAATAAAGGCGCACTTGTTCTTCACAGTCATGCTTTGATGCAAGTTAGTTTTGAATGTATTGTGGTGGCATAGAACTGTGAATCTCATACTGTGCATCGAGTCGTATTGAGAAAAAAGCATCTCATCCCATCCTCTATAGTATGACATATCAACGGCATAGTATGCTTACTCTACAAAATAGACAATTTCCCCCATGGGGATGGGCTGGGACTATTATTATTATTATCATGGTCATGTTATAATACGGAACATCAATGGCATGGTATCATGGTCATGCTATAATACGGAATATCAATGACATTGTACTGCCGTAGTCTGGCAGGTGAATGACACAGGATGGCAGTAGGGAAGCACAGGAAATCCTGGCCAAAAAAATCCTGCTTGTGAAGAGTATAGAGGCATTAGGCTGTCACTGTCGGTAGGAAGGCTGGATTTAATAATGAAGCGATTAAGGTCAGAGAGGACGTAGAATAAATTTTATCCTGTGAAATTCACAGAAAGCCTGTGTTCTGGAGAGGCAAGACAGAGACTGCTCACCAACCCAGCCTTTACAAAAGCCAAGGACTGCTTGGAGTTCATGGCCCTGCCAGAAGAGCATGGGAATCAGTAGGCGGGATGTGTCCTGGTAGCGTGCTTTATGGAGTGAGCTCCCCAGCAGAGCCTGAACCTGACCTGCTGAGTCAGGGTGGGGTGGGATGTGGCGTGGGTGAGCAGGAGACGTCATGTACACAGCCCCCACCAACAGATAGGGAGGCAGTGAATCTGCAAAGAAAACGCATTAAACTAGAAAGTGCACTGGAATTGAAGAGATGGGGCGGTGAATTAAAGTGTAAGTAGAGAGTATTTAATATTGGGTAGCGGGAAATGGGTGCGAGCCCGCCTGGTCGGATCGCCACTGCAATCAGACATTATAATAACACAAGCAGAGGATGTTAGGCAATGCGTTGAATGCGAAGGGGGACCCAGATCTCAGGGGCATCTGTGTAGGTAACTGAGCTCAACTATGTTATGGCGGTCAGAGAAGAAGACCTTCAATCATCATAGGATTCCTTCACTCAATGGCTTCATTCCAGTTCTGCAAAAGCCAGTTTCGATTTTATAGGAGGAATGGTACGTAGCTATTATACTGATGGCACGTGGAGAGAATCTGAGGAGTATGCTGGTAGTATTTCAAACAAATAACCAGAGGGGATCAAAGGAACGTATCACTTCAAAGGCCAAATAGATGTAGGCCATCATGTTTTTGGAAATAATGCTGTGTGCACCCAGCAGCAGAGATATTTAGACCAATCCACGGTAATTTCTGTTCAGTTCCACATCCATGTGAGTGCTGTGTGATGTGCTGCATATTCTCAAGAATGAAAGTATGAGGAGCGAAACGGAGCGCCCTCTGGAGGTGAACATGCGCTCCCATCCATCCACCACAGTCCTGCAGGAGCATTAGAATTATGTAAAGGCCTGGCGTGGCAAATCAAAAGGGAGCTGATTTGAAGAGTGCTTGGGGATGTCTGTGTTGATTGTGTTCACTGGTGGGGGGGAACTGATTGGGAAAAAGTGAGAATCTGAGGGCTATTTCAGTGACTAGCCTCCCATGGGCTGGGGGGGGACACCATAACATACTATGTCAAAGCTGGGAGGAGCTATTGTTCCACCCCAATGGCCTCTCCCCCATCTCTCCCTGTCTCTCTGCCCGACGGCCCCTCGCCTGTCTCTCCCTGTCTCTCTGCCCCGACGCCCCCTCGCCTGTCTCTCCCTGTCGCTCTGCCCCAACTGCCCCATGCCCATTTCTCTGCCCCGACAGACCCTCGTATGTCTCATTGCCCTGCCTTGTCTCTTTGGTAACCATGCTGACCACTGACAGGCATGCTCACTGGGGGAAGGGGGCTGAGCAATCGACACACAAGATCGAAGTGTTGTTAAGACAATAGAAACACACTAGCAGGCCCTAGCATGCATCTGCATGAACTCTTTTTAGTACCTCAAGTAGACACAAACAGGGTTAAAATCACTCGAGTTGAGTATGAGCTGTTGACACGTCCATGGCATGCAGGAAGGCTAATGCCTTCAGACCCAGGTGGATGGTAGGTAGCAGATGTCACATATTCACATGCTGCAAAGCAAATAACCTGCTGCTGCAAACACCAATCAGAACACTCTTTGCAGCCTCTGTCCTGCCTTTCCAGAGCTCAGACTAAATGAACCCCCCTAGCAAATAGCATGTATCGCTTTCAGTTCATTTCATATGACCCCAGCCTGGATGTGTCTAATAGCAGATGGTTTAATGATTTCCATTTATATTTTCCAAAACTACAGCAATTAACACCCTGTGAACACTGTCATTCTCCATTCCTACAAGACATATTCAGCTGCTGCTTCTACTCTCTGCAGGTCTGCGCATCACATTTATTGGGGGCAAGACTGTCAAACATTGTGACCCATAAAACATAATTTCCAATAACATCAATTCAGAAATATTTATAGAAAAGATGATTTCCCCAGCTGTCTACAGCACCGCTGTAAACTGCAAGTTTACAAGAAGCACACCTATATCTTCCAAAGTGAGGAAAATAACGGAATGCCATTAGGCTCCTTCCTGTGCCTCACGCATGTTTCGAAAACGGAGAATGGAAGTGAGAACCTCTGCTGAAGGTTCAGCTTCCGCACGCTCTCCAAGTGCACCACACTAATCACTTTCTTAAATGTAGCATCTCTTTAAAAAAATACTGCTAAGTTTTCATATTTCTGCTTCGGGGAGCTCCGATAATGTATCGGTGATTAAAGAAAATATTCATAAAGCAATATAATGTCAAATTAAAAAGCTGGTTAATTTTTGCATTATGTACAGTCATTACAGATCATTAATAGTGGCGCTCAGCTCTTAATTCAATTTAACACATGGACAAAAGCATTTGACTAAGCACTATCTTAATTTACCATTATCAAAATAGGGCTTGTAGCTTTTTTTTTACTTGCCAATGGAGCATGAAAACTCGAAAGTGGTTTAATGTAGGAGGTGAGCTTTTCCATTCTTAAAAAAATGTGAATGCGTCTGAAAATCGCCTTTAGGTGCAAGGTCTCTTTAATAATCGTTGGGATTGTCCTTGGTGGTGTTGGAGAGCGAGTGTGAAAGAGAGCAGCACAAAGGGGGTGGCTGGGCGGCGTGCTGCCCATGGTGCGCTGGGAAGACTTGTCACTGTTAGCATCACTGACCATTCACAGGCGCTAAGAGAGCCAAAACACCAATGCTGTTCCTACTTAGCACAAAGGAGTTGCAAGACTTCTTCCTCATTCCTGTGGTTTCACTGCAAACCTGTAGGGGTGCACATTCCTTCTCCCATTTCAGTGTCGTATGTATTCACCTGTTACTTTATTTTAGGGACTGGCTTCCCATGTGGGGTGTACCCCAAGCTGGTGTCATGTGCTGCCTGAAATTGGCCCAAAGTCCCTCCCACCTGCAACCCTGACCAGGATAAGCGGTTTGAAAATAGATGGCTGGATGGACGGATGCACAAAGAACCATGAACATATAGGTGCGAGGATGCTGGAAAGTCAAGGAATCCAACGTCGGAATTACAGCACTGTAGGGCAAAGAAATAAAAAATTAACCAGCATTTGAAACGCGTCACTTGCTATGGCAACGTGCGAGTGAAGGCTGCGTAACCACGGGTAGCAGAGAGAGCTCGGCTCCTTGATTACAGCTCATGTCCCATAACCGCGTGACACAGCGCGCTGCCTCCGATGGATCCCTACTTAGTTGGGGGAAAAGAAAATCTTGGATCCCCTGTCATCGCTCCACCACTGACTCCCCCCACCCCTACATTTACCAGGAAGGCTGTAGTTCTCATGTGATTTCATAGCCCTTTTGTAGTGCAATCTGCTTTTCAGTGGATTAGTCATATTGCCTTCTAATGTCCTACATTTAAAGGTGGGAATCAAACCTCATAAAATTTAGCATCTAATTCCGATTCAAGTGTTTAAAAATGAACGAGGCACTGGAAGCTCTCGGGAGGCTTCGCCATTTACTGGCATGTAAGTCAAAGGGGATGTTTCCTTCCAAGCATATTTCTTGTTTTCCAGCATTAAAGAACATGAGGATTCCACACATTAATGTTCTGATGCAGTTTAAAAAGAACATTGACAACGGAGACATGACGCAACGGAGCCGCGGTTCTTGCCCATTTCTCTTGAACATGGTTCTGCATTTCACAGGGACGCCTTCCATACCATAATCACCATATTAACGTTAACAATTTCTCCAAGGACAAGCAGCTCAGAAATAAACCGAGTTGCTGCTTATGCTGAACCGCGGCCTCCCACTGAAAACCTGAGAGGCGGAGCTCTCTTCCAGACGACGGGAATCGGTTATGCGACGGTGCCACCCGGACAGAGCTGTCCCCAAGCACTAGAACACAATTATTTCTTCAATTATACCGTCTGCCCGCTCCCGTGTCACCGCCTGCCCCTCGACCGTGGGATGCCCCTCTTTAAAGTCTGCACTCTGCTAGGACCTTGTACATCACACACACACACACACGCACGCACATAAACGCACACAGGTGTGCAATTATATCTTTGTGGGAACTCTGCATTCATCTCTACGGGGAAAACTCTAATCCCAACATGACGACCTTAACCCCTACCCAGCCCTAACCTTACCCATAGTTTTTTGATTGCATTCACATTGCTAGATCTTTGTGAGGACCTGAAAAATGCCCCCCACAATGTCAAAATAACACACACTGCTCCTCAATTGGTCCCCATAATGTAACATAACCCTAATCCACACACACACACACACACACACACACACCATGCAGAGACATCTTAGTGCTTAATTTCTGCCACCCGCCTTCTCAGTACTGACAAGCTAAGGTTACCGTCACCATCTGTTCTTCACACGCATGTAATAATGCTGAAAGTAGAATATAAAATTGTATAAAATGCTGGTATTGAGAGACAAACCCAGGCGTGCTTCCGGCCAGAGGAGCAGAGAATTCCGCTCAGTCTGGTCTTTGCTGCCGTTCCTTTTTTGTCCGATTAACTGCCAGCACTGACGTGCACCTACATCCACAGACACAGATACACAGGAAGGCTGGAGAAATCATATTTACAGGTGCAGCAATGTCTTTCAAAAAATTGGTTCTCCTAGGCTGGGCGGGGGGATTTAAACTACACTATGTCAAACCAAGAACTGCCACTGTATATGAGAAACTCTAACCGGGATAGAGGGGAACTGCCAGTCAGTCTTTCGAAAATAAAGGCTAATAAGGATCAGATTCCAATACACGACTGCCGATACTGATAGAGATTCCAATGCAAATAAAAAAATGTATAGCAGAAAATCCTTAATAAGGTTACTAGAAATATGCATAACATCCACCTTGTTTGTACATCTTGTTTTAAACATTTTTGAGGCATTTTACAGCTCAATTTGATCTTCCAAGTGAAGATATACAAGAGGCGAATGCTTAAAATGCCCCACAATGCCTGTCCCACTGGAAATACTGTCACTCACACTTTGTTGCGACAGCAACCCCTCCTGTATCACAAAGCTGTAGTGATTGAGCAGAACAGCCCCAGCTAGCGACTCCCAAATCATCCACTGCTTTTTTCAGATTTTACTCGCGTTGTCTCTCATAGTTGCATGTCCTTTTTTTGGTGGGATTTTCCACAAAACGCTACTTACTCCCACCACTCAAAGCTTTGTTTTTACAAAGACTGCAGATTGCTGTGCTATTAGTTGCCGTTGAAACTGTACAACACTTCCAGATCATCACCCTCTTATTTGATGTTCTTGATGCGCATGACGTCACAGCGGGCGGAAGGTCATGGCGCTCACACCCACTGACCAGCAAAAACTGAGTGGTAGCATTAGCGTTCAGCTTGAATGCCGCAAAAAACATCTCAAATGGGAAACAGCTGTTGTGTGGTTGATTGTAAAAATAGATGCAACACAAAATTTGAGCTATCCTTTTAGAGACTGTCAAAACCTAAATAACAAAGTATTGGATGTGGATCGGTCACGTATGGGGCCGATACCTGATCCATCAAACAGGTCTGGATCAGCACACCTCTAAAGACTAGTTATGGGAAGCTGAGCCTTTGGAAATGGCTGTCCTGGAGGCGCTGTGCCCACCTATGGCTCTACTAGGGTGCCAGTCAGGGCTGTTCTGATAACGCCTGTGTGAGTCGACCGTGTTGTCTTTCCTTGCGTTCCCGTTCACTTCCCTCTTCTGTCAACAGAGGGCAGCACGACACAGGTTTGTCCCTCCATCTTCATATCGCCTGCTCCATGGGGGTCCCATCGATTGGTTTCTTCCGGAACCCCAAAGGGGAATGGGGTGTGGGGTTCCCTGGGTTCCTCAGGAAGGCCACACAGTCTTAAGGGGTGCCGAGCTGAGCATCTGCCGAAACCGCAGCCGTGTGTGCACCGAGATACGGTATCTGCAAGGCTGCAGACGCTGTGGGATGCGCATGGTGAATTTTAGGGCAGCTCCCAGCTATGAAGTTCCCGTCGCTCAGGAGCGCCCGATGGGACTGACAGACACCATCACAGTGCATCCTGCCTCACTTCCAACTAAACGTGTGCAGAATTGAGTACAGCACAGAAACAGCCTCTGCCTGCAGAGTTTCCTTGAATGGGCCCTCTACGCCATCAGAGTCATTTCAGGTCAGTCTAGGGGAGGGCAGGCCAGCTCCCATAATCCCCCACTCACTGGCCCATTTACCACGCGGCAAGCCGCAATGCAGACGCATGTAACATGCTTCCTGTCTAATTCCTCTTGAGGTAAAAGCATGAAGCCAAAGTAAAAAGATCCCAGTGGCTATGAAGACAGAACTGAGTCAGACTCCGTGTGTGAACCGCAGTCCGCATCTCCTGCAGACTGAATCGCATTAAAATGAAAGGTGCACAACTTTCATTAATATAGTAATATAATATAGTATAATACATATAATATATAAAATGTCAAATTGCGGAATATTTTATTTAGCGTGCGTATCGATTCCACGTTAAATCAGGTGGCAGAAACCAGGGCACACAAAGACAGTGGTGCATGTCTAAGCCATGGTGAAATAACATGGTATAAAATATGGTGAAATGTGGAGAAATCAGAAGGGAAAAGTTACTATCTGGGCAGCGGCTGGATTCTCAGCTAAAAGGGGGTCACCGATTCCCATCCAAGGGTGGGAACAGCCATGTTGATGTCAGGCAGACTAGATAAACAAACAGTTTCGCTAAGATGCCCATACTGAGCTGCTTCAAAGCAGGCTGATGCCGATCGGACAGCCGCAATACTCCGTGACAAAGTAGAGAGGGCGGATCTGAGTCATTACCACGCCTCCACACAGCTAAACGCTCACGACGCAAATTCCTCTAAGCCTACACCAGCCCGCACTGTGTGGGGACGACAGAGAGGAAAACAGGCCATTCAGACCGGAGCAGAACCCATTATGTGATGCATTGCTGTTCCTTACCTACATGCTACCACGCCGCCATCTAGCCAATCAGGACACGCGCCACAGGAAGTTGGCTCAATCAGGAAGGAGGGTGTGGCCTTCTGGAACAGAGACACGAAACAGTGGAGCCACACAGCTCAATTCATCAAGGAGGTGGGAAATAAATGGAGAGGGAAATGAAGGCCAGTAAAGAACAATGTAATTAAGGCATCATTTTTAAAACAAATAAAAGTCATTTATAATCGGGTTACAGAGACTGACCGACCACCGATTAGCAGTTTCATTTGGTCAGGACTGCAACTTTTGATTTATGTTTTCCTGTAAAAATCCAGTAAATGGTTGAAAAAAATTTATCCAAATTTCCAAACAGATATTTCAGTATCATGCCACAATGATTACAATAAATGATTACAATATGTCAAAATCAATTATATGAACTACATATGCTTAATTAAGAATTAAAACTAATTTTCAAGAAGGCCTATATAACTGCAGTTCAAACAAACCAACCATCGGCCAAGTTTGATGTATTGGATAAATTAAATTGCATATGCCAGTGAATTAGGCTCACTAAAATAGTCATTCATGCCGGAGTAATCAATCACAAACAGGCTAAAAGTCAGCTAAAAAGCTAACTTTAAGACATACTTAAGAAGCCATATGTACATACATACATACATATTATTTAGACGCACATACAGAGTGCCTGCAGGGATCCTGCATGTGACTGTATGAGCAGTGTTTCTCCACTGCGTTGGCCAGTGCGCACTGCTATCAGCTCACACACCTGCCCATGTCAGCTGTTCTCCTTTCAGTTCCTGAGGTCACTATCGTCCCGCTTCGCTGATCGGCCTGCATAGAAGATAGACAGATGATACGAGAGCGGCGCATATGACAGCATGATCCATTCTGCACTCTCGGAGAACCACAAAATATCTTTAGTTTCTCTGCAATTCATTAGCTACGGCAAGCTGATTAGAACCCGAGCCTCCTTACAAAGAATGTCAGCTTGCAGAATAAATACTAACGGCTGCCATTGACTGGAACTTTGAGCAGGGGCCACTTAAGCAACCAAATGAATGTTTGGCATTCTGGGGAAGTGAATGGAAGAGACTCCAAGTGCCAAACCAGACACCTGAACATGCAATGGTAGAGCAGAGGCTGACTCGTCATTTCAGTCACTTTGGGTGTCGACTCTCCGGTGGTTTAGAAATGTCAGAATAAGCTCTCCCAAACCAATGAGGTCCCGGGGACTGACCTGCCCGACACTGCTGACTCCAGGAGGCTGAGTGCGCTGATATTAATGCTGGATTATTAATAACCAGAAGGAACTCATGTTTCTCACAGGAATTATTAAAGCTGTAAATCTAGTTTTGAGAAAACATAGAGCTGCCTGAACATTACTTACGTCTCCACACAGCCTGGCGTACCGGTGGCCTGTATAACGAAGCAGCCGTCACGCCATGAGCAAAGCAGCCGTCTCTGGAGTGAAATGCACCTTCCTCCCTCAAGTGATGCTCCTAGGATTTCACACAAGCAGAGATGCCGTTGTCCCTTTTAAAACTGTCCAGCGCACCCGGCCGTTCTTCCCCTCCATTCAGAATAACGTGTTCTTTCCTTTAGCTTCATATATGCTGCCGGCCGCTTCACTGTCAGACATGTAAGGTGCTGCTGGGAGAAAGGGAGGATCGGCCCGAGCTCTGCAGCCCAGGATAAGGTCGACAGCCACCTTCCAGGGCCCCTGGTGAGGGGTGAGCGGCCTTACAGCCCCGCTGGCAAATGGAGGCAACAGACACTCTGTGATCTCTAGGAAGCCAAACATCGGTATGTTCCAGAATTTTCTGTTTGATTTGAATATGACACCACTGAACCTATTCAGTGTGTGTGTGTGTGACACCTGAATGCGACGGCCAGAGACTTCACAGTGGTCAGACTGGAACCACAAGGACGGGCTGCCTAGCCACCATGCTGCAGAGGCAGAGACTTTGACCCTCAGCTTGGGGGCCATGCCGCATCATGGTAAGCTTACACTCATCAGCCGTACTGGGGGCTTGGAAGGAGCAGGAAATGGAAACTGAGAGACAGCCCGGCCTTCAGGTCACATGACGAGAAACTATAGCAGAGGGCAGGGAGACACTCTCCCGATCATGTTAGCACTGCATTATTCAACACATCCTTGATGGGATTAAAAACCTGTGATTCCACTGGGACCCAGCAGACGCAGCGACCTTCGCCATCAGTCGCGAAGCAGAGAGTGATCAGGCCCGCGCAGCCTGTCCGTCTGCGTCCCGTCGACACCTCGTCTTTCCACACCGCCTGCGTCAGCCTGGTTGCCACTTTCAGACAGGTGGTACGTGCTGCTACCATAGGGGATATTTTCACCACTAAGAGTTTGCTTTGGGGAACTAAAGGGCTTTTTAACTTTGTTCTTCAGATGTCGGGAAGCTTACTTCTGAACTTTTACAGGTTTTCTTGTTGCACACATACCTAAGGGAGATCACATTCCTTCCGATAGAAAGTAGACTGGTCTGTTTTTTAATTACACATACCATCGCCATGAATTATTTACACAACAGTTTACTTTACGAACGGTTTGTTCCACAGATCTAAAAGAGTTCGATCTGCTGTGGTCTCAACAAACAGGTTTCGGAAATCAGAGTGATGCAACCCTTGCTGCAGGCAAGTTAGGGTGTGCGCCGTGAGGATGGGGAGAGGGACAGGCATGGATGCGTACTTTATGTGAGGAAGGGAGTGGGTTTAACAAAAAGAGGCCAGCAGGGAAAAAAATAAAAGGCATTAGCCATATTAGTGTTAGCGCAGGAGCGCGGGAGCATACAGCAGCGCTTGAAATGACAGCGAGTACGTGTAAACAGCTACGACCGCGGGCACGGCTGGGAATCAGCACTCTGCGCTACTCTCTTCTCAAGAAGCCAAGGCGAATTTGAATAAAAAGTAACACTTCCCAACAAAACCATAAGTCAATTGCGAGAGAAGGAAAGACGTCATTTTAAGGTTAATTAAAGAGCAGCATTCATATCAGACGGCAGCACAGTTCCTACATACAGTTCATCTCACAGGCTGTCAAATCCGTCCCGTTTTAACATCCATGGAATTAAATGACATGAGAAGAGGGTATAAAACTCTGATACGTGGAACCTGAAGTAACAGACTTAACAGACTGCAATTAACCCAGAATATATGTGTTGTTACTACAATTAAATGTACATTATATTTAATCTATGTATAATCATCTCATTCTCAGCGGTCATCTATAATAAACCGAAATAATAAACTGCTTCGATGCTGAGCCACAGGACAGTGTTGTAAGACACTGTCCCATACTGCCCACTGATCAGGAGTGACTGCTGATTGGCCATCTGAATCGCTGTGGGCTACCAATACTTTTAAAGATTGTTAACATGGGCCGTTTTCTAAGATCGGTTCTGCTTTGTTTGAAATCAAATCAATGCCATTTTTGGCAGCCAAAACCTCCGCATAAACTCAAAAAGGGGGGGGGGTGGTATCCTTATTGGCATGCCTGTGTCACAGACAGACTTTCCACGTAATATGTTCACTGCATGAGATGCATTTTGGAAAAGAAAAATACAGCGGGCAAAGAATGAGAAGTACAAGGTCAATCTGTAGGAAGAGCCATTCTGCAAACAGGCTTGTCTTTTAAATCCAGGACAAGGGAAGGCTAGATGGGAACCAGGCTTTCCGTATCACTACACTTTCATTCACATGCACTTTCATTTCATACACATGGCTTAGAAAGCTATTTCAGCTCAGCGGCTCAATTTGATCATCATTATCACAAAACTGTGCAAACATAACGTAATTTCACCACATGAAGGTCCTTATAGAGAATGAACCTGAAATGGAACACAGCTTAGAAGTCCGACGGGCAGCCGTCGTACAGCTAGAGAATCTGTGGTTCACCGGGAGCTCTACCTAGCGAAATTTTTGTAATATCTTGTTATTAACAGCAACAGACGGCAGCTGGAATATCAACTCTCGCACATAAGGGAGTAATCTACAGCTTCTAAAAGCGATTCTGCATTCAGCTTGTTGAGAGACAGGACAACGTGAAACTAAATAAGGCACCGGTAACGGTGATCTATAATACGAGCATCAGGCGGAGAGACGCCGTAAACATCGGCCTTTACTGCTTCTCTCGTCTGTGCCTCCCATTCTCCGCATAACCCATTTATTCAATTTGTTTTTTTTTTTGCTGCAGTAACTCCAAACAGCAATGTGCCAGGGAAGTGTGAACATTCACAGACATTTGGATCCATCATAAAACCTCAAACTCATAGTGGTCTTTAGCATGACGCCGGGAGATGGGCCGCCCAAGGCGATGGGAAAGGCGCCGGTGGTGTGTCACATGACTCTGCTTGGCAAACACACCCAGGAATGAATACATGAAATGCCAGCAAGCACAAATGGCACAGTGCACCGTTTAGTCTATTCAATAAAACAGCTTCTGTGCAAGTTGTATTAGTCATTTGGCTATTTTCCACCTCAGTTAGTAAAGGAATCAATAGGCTTCTCTAAACATTACTTGGTCTTCGGAACACCGGGGCTTTGAGAGACCCAGTGGATTACTTTCACTTGTTGTGGCGGATTCCAGTATTTATTCATTATGTACTGCACTGGCTTTTTGGGGCAGTTTGGAGTCAATCTCCCCCCCTTCCCACCTGCCGGTGCACCATTTACACTGCAGGCTTTCTGATAACACACTGATATTTCATAACCCACACACACCAACTGCCATATGCTACCAGCAGTTCAGTGTTGCCAGGTGTATATATACAGGTGATCGAGGAGGTAAGAGTGGCCCAGTGAGTGTTGGCTGCATGACCACTCTGCAGTGCATCTGCTCGTGAGACAGCATCTCTTAGAATGAAGCAGCAGAGACCAGGCATCACAGGGGAAGCTCTCCTGCCAATCAGGGGTGGTCAATCTTAGCCCCGCTGGCAGGATGGAGTTCAGCCGTCCCCTACTCCCCGATCCAGCGGGGCCCATGCAAAGAGACGCCCCTGAAATGTGGGGGTCGCAGGGCCCCAGCCCGGCAGCATCGAGTCACCGGTAGAGACAGCAGCGGAGGTGTGTCTCTCAGGAGGCTGAAGTCAGAAAGGGTCATTTCCAGCAGTGTCCCTGTGGCCAGACGCTGCTATATAGACCACTGGGAGGGGCAAAGGAGACAGTTTTGGGGGGGATACAAATTAATATATAAAATTTAAAGACCTATTTCAAATATTGCTTCAGTCAAGTCACAGGCAGCCTGTGGCCACTCCCAGTTAGAACTGGTCACTGTGAGACAATAATGCCACCAACTGAATCCGGCCGCCCGTGGGGGGTGGGGGGGGGGGGTGGTGTGGGTGGGGGGGGCGGGGTGGGGTGGGCGTG
>JAODJX010000020.1:13350228-13367571 GCA_026776945.1 Isichthys henryi | reverse complement strand
ATTTATGTGTACACTTACAGTATACTTATACATTGTGTGCACAGTTACAGCATACTTGCTGATTATGTGTATATTTACAGTATGTGTACACTTACAATATACTTATACATTGTGTGCACAGTTACAGCATACTTGCTGATTATGTGTATATTTACAGTATGTGTACACTTACAGTATACTTATTCTTTATGGGTATATACTTACAGTTAGTGGTGGGCACAGCTAACCAAAAAGTTAGCTTCGATAACCGCTAACCTGCTAACTCCAAAGTTTAATTTTATAACTCTAAATCAATAAACCATTAAAACAATTAGCGGAAGGTAACGATAACCACTAACCGCTAACTTTTGAAACCCTTAAAAACATACCTAGAGAGCTAAAATTTTGACCTGCTTAACACTGGAGTCCCATCTGTCTGACTAAAATGATTACCATGGGATATTAAGGACTTACCCAATTGGGTATTGTTGGATTCTGTAGAGTCTAAAATGCGACAAGTTATCAGGCTAAGCAAGAAATCCAGTTTCGTGATGCAGGCCAATGTTCTCCGCTTACTTCAGGGTAGCCCCAGTTTAAATGGACATTATCTTTGTTCACTTACATTTAGTCCAGACTACCTTAAATCCGACAAGTTATCAATTCATCACATCTTGGGCTCTATTTTGACGATCTAACGTAAAATGGAAAGTGCAAAGCGAAACTAACATTTATGGGCATGTCCATGTGGGCAGTGGTGGCTTAATAGTTAGGGAAGTGCACTTGTAATTGAAAGATTGCAGGTTCTAGTCCCTGACCAGCAAGGCACCTCTGAAGTAGTCTGAGTAACGTACCACCCCCAAGCACTGCTCTCCGAGCGCTGAATTAGCTGCCCGCTGCTATGTCAGGACTCCACATATGGGTTAAATGCATACGACACATTCCGTTGTTGTGCACTGTGGTGTGTCAACATTAACCACAGATCTTCAGATTCAATTCAAATCTGTATCCAAGTCCAAAACCAAACTTTGAGCCGGCGGAAAAAGGTTACCTTAACTTAATTATTCAGAGACGTATTTTGGGCGTAATAAGGAATGAACCGATCGGAATGGCACGACATCTCACCTTTAAAAGGCAGAGGTGCATGATCTACTGCAGGTTACTATTACAACAGCCTATTTGCCTGGCAAACCAGATTGTTTTTCGGCCGAGGAAAAGGACGTGCTCATGCACGAAGTGAAAATGAGCGAGTACATCATTTATAGGAGCAGCACTGTTCCACCTAAGCCTTTCGAGGTGAAGCAGGCGTGGGATGAGGTAGCAGCGAGTGTGTCCTCGTTTCCTGGCATCATCAGATCATCCGCGAAGTGCCGAAAGTGGTATAATGATGTAAGAGGACGGGCAAAGCAGAAGCTCGCTGCTGAACGAGAACTTATTATGCCTGTGTGTTTATTTTAATGTTGGGTCTATAGTTCACAAAATATAAATGGGAGTGCAATCTTTGTTCAAACAAAACAATTTTAATGTGTTTATTTTTTAAATGTTAAAATAAAAGTCAACAGGGCTGTTGTTTTTCTACATCCCACACTTTAGATTACTTACCAGACTACAGACGATTCAGCCCTTCTGCCAGCTGACCCCTCCTTGCCCGCGCTGTTGCCAGCATACACTCCTTTGTTGGCATCGGCACATGCAGTTCAGCATCACGCCTTTTAAAGTCCTCTAATGTGTCCTCATTTATGTCCAACAGACATCCATCATGGCAATGTAACGCAACATACAACATGCCACAAAAAATGCTGCGACCTTCTGAGGGCTGTAATGTTCCACCTGACTTATCTAAATATCTGAAACGCAATTTCAACAATCCAAATGTCGTTTCAATTACAGCATGTGCATAATTCTGATAATGAACGCAAAAGATTTTTTAATGATACAGTTTGTTCTTTACTTAATATATATATTGTTTTTCTTTTGACGTTTCGTTAAACAATATGATCACATGAAAGGACTAAATATATATAATAAAACATATATAAATAAAATAATTTAAAAAAACATCTGTGCACCTTGAGGGCGTAATCTGTGTCTGTCGTGAGCATTGTGCACTCGCACGTTTCTAAAACACGCCCTATATATTCCGTTTAACAATGCGCCGCTGACTTAACACGTGTTGTTTGTTTTTTTGGTCAAAAGCGCAATGCCTTAATATAGCAACACTAACAATGCGCCCTGCCACTGCTCAATTAAAAAATGCCATTCTTACAAGCGGTAAGCGGGTGCAAAATGTGTTATTATTTTGACAAGTGCGCATGGCATGAAGATGACCGATGCGCCAGTGTTCTGTCAAGTTGAACTACCTTGTCGAGTTAGGCTACTGTAGTGTTAATTGATAACCCTTACCCTAACCCCCAAAAAAAAACCTAAAACCCTTACCCTAACCCCTATAGCCTAACCCTAACCCCAAAGGGTGGAACTGCACACGCAAAAAGGCTCGATATTATGTCTCGATAGGTAGCTCAACTCATCAGAACACCAGTACAAAACTAGCAAAACCACTTCATGTAGCACTTTGTGCAGGTGGAAAATACAGCCGCTTGTATTTACACCTAGTCAGCCAACAGCGTGCCAGACAGACTGCTGGAGACATGCTCACAACAGACAGGAACAAATATGCATGATTTTTTTACAAATGTTTTGCACTGTTAAATATTATTCACCTAACCTGCACAAAAATGCTAGCGGATTAGTCTGGTTAAGGATAATCCACTAATGAAAAAGCTACCCGCCCTAATTTGCAGGTAGCGGATTAGCGGAACCCTGCCGACCACTGCCTACGCTATACCATTTCATTATGTGTATACTCATCAGTATCCTTACAGTATACTTAATCATTTATTGCTGATTCCAATTATATGACAATTTGCAGAATTGTTCCCCACGAAATAGATGGTTACTTGTATTCTGTTCTATAAATTATAATGCCCCGGTCTGAAACAGCCATTAACTATGTCCGACTTAAGGACAACTCGTACTTACGAACGGACTGCCATACTGCCCATTATTTTTATTAGTCCGACTTGCCTAAGAATTTGACTTAAAGACAGACTTTGGAAACGGATCTCGTTTGTAACCTGATGACTGCCTGTATTTATCTTTTTTATATGTTCAAATGTTTATATTCTATTTATTTCTCTTTTGCAATACGGCCAAAACATTAAAGTAAGAACTATAAGAGATGCACTAACGGCGGGCTACTGTATGTACCAGAGGTACTCACACTGTGGGGCACTGCTTCACTCCACCGTTCTACCTAAGCAGGTCATGTGCAGTAGAAACATCCAGCTGCAATCATTTTCATCTTTCACATCCTGTTTAAGCTTCAGGGTATTTTTGGGTTCCATCATTGCAGGGCTGTGTGAGACCTCACAGGTGAGCCCTTCCTGTTGATAAGCCAATACTGCTTGTTGATAATGATATTTTAAACAATGTCTTTGCCCTCTTCTAATTAAAGTGTTCCGTCACAACAAGCTTTGACGTGGACACATTATCTCTGGCCAATTGCTATGCAGATGACAGCCGGGGGCCACAGCTCATCACAGCGCATTAGAAACGTGGGGGCGTACTTGTCCCCATCATGGGTTGGTTCTGTAGTGTTCAGTATTCATGAGACAGCAATGCCAACATCAGCATTTTGTCTTAAACAAGGCAATTTGAGGACTATTTCATGATGGGGACTTTTTCTCGAATACTTGGCCGTTTTTCATTTTAATCTCCCCATGCACTCAGTTGCTTTGTGAATATATTATTTTACACACAGACACACACAGACATGAGAAAACTCCGGATATGTGATAACCTTAGACTCGGCTGCTGATATGTCCAGTCACATGTGCTCCCCTCGTACATGACCTGCAAGCAAATGAAACCCACAATATATTCATAAGCACCGTGTGACTACTGAGCCGGGCTTGAGTCATGCAGGATGTTTCTCTCTCAAAATCTCCTTTTTCAGAGTAAATATTTATGACTCACTAAGGCAAGGCGAGGTGGGTGTACGGTTTAATGACTTCATTCTTCGTTTGACCGAGAGGAAATTATTATTATTATTATTTTTTTACTAAATTAAGAGATTTCTGGACAAGATTAAAGAGGGACTATCAGCAGGATTGTTGAGATCCAGAGCACAGGCCCAAATACCTTTGCAGCAGAACTCGTTATACATCTGAACATAATGAATAAAGAAGGATCAGTTCACAGAGAGAGAGAGAGAGAGAGAGAGAGAGAGACTCTATTATCTGCAATGTCAGGGCAAACAAACGATAAATTTGAATATCCAGGACACCACTACATTAAAGTGTTTTCAAGCACAGAAATTATCTCCACTACAGAATTATAGTGTGAACAACATGTTATGATCGCAGGCATAAAACAACACAGAAGTATTACCAGCCTCGCTTCCAGACCAATTAAATTCCCTGCTCCATCAGCAGGATATAGACTCGCCATGCTCAGCCAGCCTTCACTTTCTCGCTGTACACATGTGTTCCTTCACTTATCTCCCATTCGTAATTCTGCAGATTACGTGCACGTGCCTGTTAGCAGCGCGCAGCTAATACCACAGCACCCTTGTGTGTCTCATGCCGAATTGCACTCAGCCAGCAGGGCTGCTGGTTTGCAGCAGCCACAAATTTGAGGCCTTTTCAAATGGCCAGTCATGTTTATTTGCCATATTTAGGCACCGATCAAGAGAATCCTAATTGGGCAAGAGGTCAGATTGAGAGCAGAGCACTGCAAGGTGTAAGAGCGAGTTTGATATTTGGGGAGGGGGACAACTTATTTTAAATATCATTCTGACGAAGTCAAATTAACTGTTAGGGGTATCTGCCTCCCCCTCACTACCCCGGGTTTGCTAGTACTGCTAACAGGTGTCCCAGAGAGTTCACTGGAAATCAGCCCCACACCCTACTGACATGGGACCAGCAGTGTGCCCATACTGCCAATTCAGTTGTCCGTTAGATTTGATATTACAATCATTGCAATACAGTCACCACCCATCCGCCCTTTTGTCCAGATATGACAATTCATTTTAATCCTCAATCAGAGATAATGACCTTCGAAAAGGTCCAAATGAAATGGCCCCATGAAAAGGTCCACATGCCTTGCTTCTTCTGTGGCAGGACAGGCAGACGCCACCACAAAGCCAAAACCCAGACTTTACAGAAAACACTATTATGGCAGTAAAATATAAATTACAGCTTCAGTGCTCTGGGACTGCAAATAAAATCTGTAGTGGGATAGATGAGTCTGGAAAGACCTGAGGCTTGCTATTTATTTCTATTTATATTCATTATTTCATTAAGGTTACTACTACTTAAATAGCAAGCTGGTAGATGGATCATACTTTTTTAAAATCAATACTGAAGCCAGATGGTCCCTAGAAAGTGCCAACAGCATCCGTTCATCATTAGAGATCGAGTGGCAGATCATGGCAAGGGTAAGATGGGCAATTACTCCACCCCCTCCCCCGTCAACAAATTTTACCGTAAACCTTCCCACCCCCCATCAACACCTCATACCTTTCCCATTCTCATTATGCTTCTATCACCGGACATCCTGTTTCTCACCGGTATCCCATCTGTGGGCATCCCGTCTCACTCACCAGCATCCCGTCTCTCTCACCTGCATCCCGTCTCTCTCACCTGCATCCCGTCTCTCTCACCAGCATCCCATCTCTCTCACTGGCATTTTGTCTCTCTCACCAGTATCCCATGTCTATCACCAGGCACCTCATCTTTCACTGGACATCCCATCTCTGCCGCTGACTCTGCCAGGGCACATGAGGGCTGTCAGGCTGCTTTCACACCACAGAATACTACACAGAAGCCTATGTTGAACCTCTGGCAGGTCCTAGTGACCCACTTTCACACCAGTGACCGGTTCGGTTACAAACACTGTCATATTGCCGGTCTGGGTCGGCGCGCACGGCAGTGGAGCTTGCAAAATGGCAGCTGCTGGCAGCCGGCCTTCCCTCCATGGTGCGACATTACGATTAACGACAGAAATGGGAGCGACTTCGACAAACGGTAGCATGAAGCATTACCCAGATTCTGCTTCACAGTCTAGCAATGGAGGTTTTTCAGCGTACAGTAGAGATGTTTTGCATCCTCATGCCTGGCATCTATCCAGTGAACATGCAGTTGTATCAATGGAGAAGTGCTTGTGAATGTATTCTCTAGGGATGCACGATATGAAACATTTAAACCGATACTGATAACCAATAATTAAGTCCTTGTCATGGCCGATTCCGATAACCAATAAGTTCATATTTTTATATTTACTATAATTTTCATATAATCTGCAGTTTGTGCACCCAGGAAACTAGAAGATCTAAGATGCACTGATGAAACTGAAATTTTAGTAGCTCTGGTCTAACTAACTGGTAAACGGTAAAATCATACCAGTTAAGAAAACGTCACTATCGATCTGAATATACATTTCTAATCTAATAAAACATGTCGATTATATTATCAAGTTTACATTTAACGATTATTGTTAATTTAAATCTTTTAAAAACATTTGGAAACGTATTTTATGTAATACCCAACAAAACATGTTGCTAGCCAGTTAAAAATACAGTTGTAATCCATAATGCTTATCACTCTCAAACATACATTAATAAAACAATAAAACATGTCGATTGTACTATCGAGTTAAATGCAAACGAGCTCTTAATAATAATAAAAACATACGTTTTAAAAAGCATTTATAAAATTAGTTTACTGATGTGAACTCTTGCAGGTTAGAGTGCGAATAAGAGTGCACTAAGAAACATCGATCGAGTTAAATGTACATTAAATTAAGAAAACATGTTGGTTGTACTGTCGAGCTAATTACAAACGAGTTCTTCATAGTAATTAATAAAAACACACTTTTAAAAAGACATAAATTTGTATTTTATTACTTAATGCAGCTTGAAACTTTCGTGGTACCTTGAAACTTATGGGGTTCCTTGAAACTGCATCATTGCAATTGCATCATCGGCTTAACAGCTGAGCGATACGTCACAGACAGAAGGAATTTTATAGGCGGAAGAAACTTCGCATGACAGGCACTCATTTGCAGTCAGACATCATCAGCGCGACATGGCCCATTTTAAAATACTGTACCAGGTGGCAAGCAATTTCAGAAATTCTATTACCCTATTTTATCGGATCTATTTATCAGACTTAATTAAATGATTCCATTTTACTCCACATCAGCCGATAATTTATCTGTCCGATAAATATCGCGCATCCCTAGTATTCTCCATAAAGTGAAATTCGGGCTTCCCCACATTAAGGCGTCCTCTAAGCAAATAGACCATGCTGTTTATTATCGGACTGCAGTAGCAACTTCTGTCATTCACATAACTAACTCCACTTGTGTCTAAACGGAAATTCCTGCTTCCACCACTAGGATGAACACAGCATATTTGCTGTAGCATTTCTGGAGATAAGAAGCCCCAAGACGGGCGTTTAATCCCATTTTACATCAAAACAATGGCAGTAAAGGATGGGGAGAAAATCCAGGCAAGCTGGACAGAACTAGTCTTACTGTATATTGAGTTCACATTACAATACTATATATACATACCATTATAAGGCTTTAATCTCGAGGCTTATTTCTGTATGTAAGTGCATTTCATTAGAAAGCCTTTACTGTCATGGAGGGTATTTACCATGAGAAAAATGACATAGCAGCGAAACACAATCCCTGAAACAACAATCTTTAAGGTTTGTGTCGAGATTTGAGACGCTGCCATCTGACAGGCTGTGTTTTCTGAGGGCAGGCATCGCCCCCTGGAGGAACCCAAACATTTTGCAGAAAGAAAATTCTCCACAATGGCGCCTCCCTATGCCCTCCACTGTGTCAGAGTCCTCCAATCCCCAGACCTTGTTTAATAAACAGCCCCCACCCGCTGGGGGGTCAGGGGCTCTTTCAGCAGACCAATGTCAACCCCTCCCCCATTTCTGACTGGGGAAGAGCTGCTGGGCCATTCATCAGATGCCATGACGGCCGAGTGCCATGCTGGAAGCTAACTGCTACGTATGGCGTCATCCTGCCAGCTGTCCTTTTCCTGGTGACTAGAAGATCTCAGAGCTTCTGAAGATCTGGCCCGATGCCGAACAGAGTAGAGGGACCCCAATGATGACAGGGAGAGAAGCAGGAATGTGTGGCTCTTCTTAAAACTTCGATCACAGGAAATTCCATGCTCAGACTGGGCGAAGGGGGTGGGGGGTATCCACTGCACTGACACCCCTTACCGCAACATGAGAGCAGGGACACCGGCAAATGCAGACTGATCATCAGCTCAACTCAGTACATCACTTACTGCTTGGCCCAATCTGGGTTCTGGTCTGAGCACATATGAGTAAAAACAAATCATAGGTTCAGATATCAGGGATGAAGGCAACATCTAGATAAGAAACCTGTTACGCTAATGTGCGAGCGACCTTGAGGGGAGCCTACTGGCCACATGGACTTCATAAAGAGTGACAGTATGGGGGCGGGTGCAGCTCATTGGGTTAGGGCACTCGGGCTGATAAAGATTACGGCCGGGGTAATCATTTGAGTGTACAGCATAGTGCAGCAGCAACTACACAAGTATAAATCTGTCTCAATCCAAAATCTCTGTCTTCACGATCTTACAAGAGTTTTTGGAAGTCAGGTTCGCAAGACCGGTCTGGCCAAGACCACAAGTACAGTTTTTGTGTTTTGGTATTGAGGTTCACCCCCTGCCTGTGATTGGAAGGTTGCTGGTTCAACTCCGAAGCTCGGCACAGTGACATCACCACTGGGCCCTTGAGCAAAGCACTTAACCCGGATCGGCTAGGAACTTCTGAAAAATGTACCTCACTTGAAAGTGTCTTATGAAAGTGTCTGATGAATAAACAAAATGTAACTGCGGTGGTTAATATGTGGCAGGGAGCTGGCTGGAGTGCATTTCACAAGCCCAGGGTGAGTCCACAGACAGCACTGAGCAGGCCAAGCGTAAGAGAGACAAAACGATCGGAGGGAAGAGAAATGACAGCATGACAGCATGTCGGCGGCCCACGGCGTCCTCTATCAGCGCTGCACTCTGGGCAGGCGCTCTACTGGTAACGCGCGTGTCTGAGAGGCGGTCACTGTGTGTGTAACCTCCCCCCCCCCCCAAAACCTATCCAGTCCGTTGGCCTCTCAGTGCCTTTATACCAATTCACCCCAGGATGATCACATCAATATAGCAGTCAGTCTTTCAGAAAACACTCTTTTCATGATGCTAAATTATGTTTTATGATTCTGTTTTTTACTGGTCTGAGTGTTTTCTCCAGTGCGGAACTGTCAGCTGTCCATCCCAGAAATGTATTAGAATCCCCGCTGCGGCCTATAGACTACTGGCAGGTTGTAACACTGACACTGGATGGGCTGAACTGTGACGTTGACCGGTTTGCTCAGCATAAGCATAAGTTGTCCAGCAGCCACGTAAAGCAAAGCTGCTCCCTGTTATAGGCTCATGTAGGGTTTCCTGATGCAGTGAAGCAGCTCAACACACAGGCACAGGGAAACAGTCCGAGAAGCAGCCTGAGAGAGTTACATAAATACTCAACAGGGAGCACGATACAGAGTCCAGAAGGGGTGTGGCAGAAATAACGAAAGGGTCACCTTTAGACATGGTGCAGTGAAAGCAGAAGGATGGCGTTGTTGGGGGGTGGGCAAAACAGAGAGACGCAAAACAATTTGTTGGTGGGAAAGCTCACTGCTCCCGTGAGCGTCCTGACATCATGGCAGTGGGCTAACAGACCTCCAAGGTTACCTTTGGTGGGGGTGAAGGCACATCGCCTACTGTCAACTTTTGGTATCATTATAGTTGCCAGCGGTCAGAGGCCAATGTAAAGGTCATGGGTGTGAAGGAGGGGAAAGTTTACACACAGCAGAACGGCGGCCCAGAAGGCGCCCCACCGAGCCAACTGCATACGAGGAAGCAGTCAGGGAGACACAGGGGGGTGGGGTGGCCCACCTTGCAATGTTTGGACACATGTCAGTGCGCCTCACATAGCCAGCCTCGCAACCCACACTGCAGCAAGCAGCCAGTGCATTGCCACCTCATCACTGAAACAAGACCCGCCGCCCACTGGCAGCCCTCAGGGTATGTGGCATTGAGCCGGCGTCCCCCCGGTGCCGACTCAGCCTGTCGGGGAGAGGGAGGGTTTGCTTAGTTACCCGGCACCGCTATCGTCTCCCTGCTCCACCTGCACTTCAGCCGCTCACACTCCAGGCCAGCTCCGTTATCGGGGCTCCAAAGGCAGGCCGCAAGGACAAGGAGACATGTACTGGGGAAGCCTGTTACCAACAGGGGGTGTGTCTTAGAAACGCCACTGTGGGCCGAGGACTTCATGCTAAGCCATTCACAAGAATCCCTCTGCGTGATGGGGCACGTGTGTCTCTCCTCTGAAAGCTGTGAAAGCCAAACTACATTCATGAATTATCGAGTGCCATCATCATACAGCTTGTATTTAATGTGCGAACGTGTGATAGCATCACTGTAGGAAAGGGCTCATGTTTGTTGTGCAGTTAACAGCCTGCATTCCAGCAACCATAAACAAATAATGAAATAAAAAAAGCAAAAAATAAAAGTTGCACCACTGCCAAGAGAGAGCATGGAGCAGGATCGATAAGACAGTTAACAAATACGACTTTCTGAAAGCAAGGATGGTTCTTCCCCAGAGTTTTTATAAAGAGAGAGCTCAGATTTTAGCTTGAGTTGACACAGCAGATGTAGCTGCTAATTAGCCTCTGAGTCTGATTCATACTTGCCAGCACCATTTAACAAACAAAACAACAACAAAAAAAATCAAAGTAGAGTAGTTGCCAGGATATGTTTTTCCCCCAAAAATGAACACTGACAGCACAGCACAGCACAGGTGGTATATACTACTCGCAATACTGATCCTCTGAAGGACTTCTAAGAAAGAGAGGTGTGACTGTGCCCCCTGCAGGTCGTCATTATCTAAGCGAATGCCTAATTCAGGATAAGTGGCTCAAGGCGCTGGCCCTTGTACTGATGCAGCATGTCATCATTGTACTGCAGCTTTTGAAAAAGGTAGGAGTGATGTAATAGATCTGCGGAGTCATATAACAGATTTCAAGAACATTGCTGAGTTTCTGCCAGGTAAGGGAACAGTGCCACAGAAGTCATGTGGAGATGTTCTGAAAAGCACGTGTTCCAGATGGGATTATGACATCACACGATGGTGTCTTATTACCTCGAATAGTGACCTGTGACTTGATATGAGTCTGTGCTCTTCACAGTACCCTTAATGTGACAGTTACACCAAAGTAAAAGAACCACAGTTACAGTCGCTCCTTTGCACCTTAATCTGATGTGCTACAGAACGGCTGCCCACATCGAACAAATGAGCAGATCGGAGACTCACCTGAAAGGCAGCACTGCAGAGCCCTCAGGTCCGATGTTAATATCTGCACTCTCTATGGAGATGGTAAAGGAGCAGGCATGAAGGCAGAGGCTAGCTGGCCAGAGTGAGACGGGGCCGTCTGCCTTGCAGCCTGCCTGGACATTGATGACAGATAATGAGTGGCTGTCACAGAGGCACCTAACTGCTGCAGATGCACCTTCCTTCATCATGTTATCATACTTTGTGGACAAGAGCAGCAAAAAGGGCGAGAGGCAAATATTTTCCTACATGCTGTTTCTTAACCAATCTGATATTTATCTCTAATGTATTTGCAGTGATTTGAGACAACCTTTCCTTTACGTGAACTCATCAGGCTGCTACACTGTCACAAGCTCTCCAGGACAAAGTCATTACCCAAAGATTCCTCAGGCAAGACTTGCTATGGTCTGGCTTGGCTTCATAGAAGTTCTCATTTGAACCCCTTTCTTCCAGCACACTGTTTATAGCTAGAATTTTGTGCAGAGTGAGGGATGAATGAATTGTTACAAGAAAACAGTGAAAATTACTTTAGGGGTCTTAGCCTGGAAGCAATATGTTCATTTTGGATACAAAATATGCTAAGCGTACAAGGCTGCAGGTGATCCATATGCATGAGCTCACAGGTAGCACAGATTTCAGAATGTGTAAATGAATAACTGCTCTGTACACAAGGTCAAACAATAGACATTTCAGAAAGATGGCAAATCCGACAACGTGTTGGGTAACATCCACCGGTACTGACAGTGGGTACATCTGTCAAGGAGTATGGGCCATAATCAGAATACAACAAGCATGCTATAATCTCGTCATTTTAAAAGCTCGGGAGATAAATATATAAACCGCAAAAGAGGGAGGGCTGTCATTACTGGCTGGAGAAACTAAGATTTTAACAGGTGCTGCTACAATTTATTATAGAACCATAAAAACATGTTTTGCTGTTTACAGATGAAGACTTAAAACCTTCATTAAAGAACCAATAAAAATAAAATTAACTGGATGAAGTTAAAACCCACAGAAATACAACCTTCTGCCCCAAAATTGAAGCGTCATTTTGCAGACAGCTTTATCTAGGGAAACTAGATAAAATGTGGGAAGCAAATGTAATAATAAATCTAATATGAAACTTTATCTGCATATGAATTCACCAGAATCACCATATTACAGCTTACTGGAACAAAAATTAGAAGTAATGAATTTATGAACACTTAATGAATAAAAATATAATAATGCAACAAAACATATTTCACATTATTATAGCTTACAACTACAAAGGATGCCCCCAGAATGAGTATTATTGATTAGACAGGTATTTCTATTGAACAGATCAAATCCAGTTAGCAAGGGAAATTACGTACAACTGCAAATATTCATATTGCTAAAATCAAGTCTCCAATGGCATAATGCATAAATGCTAGCAATTGTGGTTTTCTGAAACCCAAAGTGAAGCACGTGCAGCATGTAGCCGTCACATGGAAGAAAGGCACAACACTAATCCTATTATCTGAACTTTATCGAGAATCCTAACGTCACTGCTGAGGTGATCTTGGCTTGTCAATCAGTTAGTCTACTAGCACAGTCCCTGGGAAAGATGGCACGACCAAACCGGAACTATTTGGGAAAAAATCTGCATTAAAATATCAACAGCAGTGCACACGCACTGATATTACATAACAGCCCGGGGATCTTTGGCAGAACTGGAGAAACTGTTTGTTCTGCTTGTGTGAATGCAGGTGAGCTCAGAGTTGCACTGCATCTTGCCCTGAATCAAACCGCAAATTACCAAATGCAAACTCCTACATTTTCCTTCAATTATAAGTGGAGGAATAAAAATGATCTGCATCAAAACAGCCATCAAGGATGTGTGAGTAATTGCTGTGCTGAAGGACATTTTCATATGTATTCAGGCACAGACATACATCACAGCTCAGTATTATGTCTTAAATTGTCTTCCAGAATCAGTGCCTGAAATACAGTTAATAATAGCAATGCCCCCCAATTCAATAAATGTATGTATTTTCTAAGTAGTACTTTTATATTTCTAAAGGCTTTCTAAAAAGGCCAATGGGGTAAATATATAAACAGTCCTGAGCAGACTGAATTTGTAGTTTTGATAGAAAATGCAGTCGGCTTTGTAGATTGCAGCAGAGTTAGGCTTGTGGCCTTCCTGCACTGGGTAAAATATAAAAGTTGTTTAACTGAGCATGCCTGCGGGCCCATGGAAACACAGCCCAGCGCTATGCTAACTGAGCATGCCTGCGGGCCCATGGAAACACAGCCCAGCGCTATGCTAACTGAGCAGAGTAGATTCTTTCTGCTCATTTCCCACCAAAGATTGGAAAACCAGCAAGTAAGGTCATCTGGCTTATGGGCCATTTACGAGTGAACGGCAGTAAAATGGATTAAGCTCAAAATTTTATAGACTCTAGGTTACACAGAATAGCCTGCAGTGAAGCATGGCCTCAGACCACCAAAAGCACATGTATGTTAAAGACCAACATGTATGTTAAAGACTCGCAGTCACCCAAAGGAGGATAGCTACTGCGACTTAACGTAGCACTGGCATAGCTTCTCGGGTCTCGTTCTCTTGGTGAGAAAAAAACCTTATTTGCAGCCTGAGCCTCAAGTCCAAGACTGCAGAAACATTTATAATGCTGGATGTCATTGTCGTATACTACTGCAGACTTATTTACAATAATGCTACAGCCTGACCTAGTTACAGAGCGTGCCCAACCTCAACCAGACACAACCACACAGACATAAATATATAAGTAGATACATAACAGTTTGTGGAAGTGCCCACATCTATGGCAGCCCAGGATTCATTCACAGATTCAAAGGCAGGCTGCAAGGATGAAGAGGGTCAACCTCAACATTCTGTGGACCAATCAAGGTTCCTCCTGACACATGGTTTGGCTAATAGCTGGCCTTAATGTGGCCCATGGGGGCGATGCTTAAGATGACCTAGCTGTCAGAGAATGCCAACTGCAGATTAGAGAGCAGAACAGCAGCTATCGCTTCAACGTAGTTTATTAACTCCATATGTTTTAAGGAACCGGGGTCATGCTCTGTTATGTGGCATATCAAGCCTTCATAATCATAAATTATGTGTCACACTGTCATGTTTATGAATGAACACACCTTTAGAACAGTACATAACAGGACATACATGCCACACATCTATGTATACAATTACTGCAGGGCTTTCACAGCCAGCAAACCTCTACAGACCCAGTTTTCTCATGTGGTATCTATCTTCTAACGCTTCATGCAGCGGCAATAATGCGGGACATAGATTGAAAAGATAAAGTGTAAATGTAAAAATGGAAAACGTGTTCTTTCTAAACATTTCATCAAAGCACATTACAGCACATATTTCTGTCCTAATGGATTTTCTTGCTCAGAACGCTGGCTTGTTAATGACTAATGCGGGAAAAATAGTGGGATAAGTATTACACTGACAATTTAATCATGGCTATGAGCATTAATACTTGCTACACCATTGTCTAATACACCATCCCTATCTGGCACACAAAGAGCCCCTGATATTGAAACCTTTCAAATAATGCAAAGGCCCTTCTGTGTGCTGCTGAAGACACTTCCCATTCAGACTTCACCCACCGCTCTCGTTATGATGTCACTTCCTGATGTTAACGTGCGGATCACCGTCGACATAGGAGAATAGCACCGGTACACACTTAATTACTGCTGATTCATCTAAGCAATTTAACCTTTAAAAATCCCTATATTATTATTACTTTAACAATTGTTTACACACAATTGGCCTTACTCATGACTCAGGTTTTAAAAAATGACACGGGAGCATGTCTCTGGTCCATTGTGTCTCCATTCTCAGTGCCAATCCTCAGACAGCTTTAATAGAGTATCGATTGCCCCTCTAAACTACGCTTACTACCATTCAGTTTCTCCGCTCCCACTCTCTTATTGTATACCCCCGCACAGGCCTCTACAATCCCAGGCCACAATTATGTAGCCCCATCATCGCCCATCAAGGTTTCCAAGCACACACTGAAAATACCCCGATAGCACGCATAACGACCATCATCACGCAGCCTGACTCACGGCGGCAGCGCGGACACGGGCGAGTGATCTAGGGGAGGAGAAGTCTCCAAGGGGAGGAAGCTGACAGGCTTCCAAACATGCAATCCACTGTTATTTTTATTAAAGAGCCCCCACAGTACAACTGGCCTTATTAAAATTTCACGGGGGAGCGGCACCGCTCGCATGTAGGTCGAAGGAAACTGCTGCCCTCAAATCAAAGGTTAAAGTTGAAGCTGAATGCCCCCTCCCCCATTAATCCTTCAAAAATGAGCCTGCTTTATGTCATTAGTTGATGCGAATGACAACTGGAAGGCATTCAGCTGCAATCTCAGCCATCTTGTGCTGCAAAAGCAAACAAAAGGATATAATTTCACACAGCAGCCTATAATCACTGTCTACATTGTGTTCTCGAATTAAAATCCAGCTTGGGCCCAGTGATGAGCTATTCCTACGTCATTTAGGACTTTAAACTCTTACTCCATTTAGCTCTTCAGCCACTATATAGCTCACTTAATTTATTTTTTTTTTTGTCTAAAATGGGAACGTTGATTATTTCTTGTTACCCCTACACTACCACACATCTGTGACCTAGAAAAAAAAAGTGAGTATCACTTATTAACTCTGGCATCGCACCAAATCCAGTATGAGGTAAGATGCGGTTAGTGGAGAAGAAGAAGAGGAAAACACTGTCATTTTCACAGTCCCCAAAAACCCAAATGAAAGAGGACAGGGTCAGCTTAGCACTGCAGTGAAATATTAAGAGAAAAGCCTTGCTTATTTAATTTAACGTTTCATTTATTTAACACTTCCCACTGTCAGAATGACCTTTGTCTCACAACCTCAGAGAATACAAAGGATTTAACATGTGTGATTAGCATACAAAGCCTGCTCTCACCAATTTCTAAACTATTCGCAAGCATTGCAAGACTTGGGATTAATAGTGAAAATATGCAGAAATGTAATCAATTAATGTAATACCTTTGTTTCCTTACATGTGGAGTCAGTCAGTGCCTGGCAGTTTAGCATTATCTGATGGAACATTTATGCTATCAAGAGGGTGCTTCATGTGCTGAGAATTCCTGCAAGACTAAGGAGGGGGAGACCTTTTCTTTTAACATGACCTTCAATAAAGTCATGCTCAAATAACTCGGTGGAATGTTCCAGTTCATGGGTCACCATCACGCATCATCAGGAAAATACTGAGGAAATTTTTATATAGATGAAGATCCATGATCTATAGTGCTATATAAAAAATGTCTTTATGTATGGTTAAAATGTGCAAACTTGCTTTAAAAACTGATTTTATATTCCTAAATAAATCTGGGGTAGGGTTCCTCATGGAGACCGTATCTTGTCTATGTTCTCTGCTCCAAACCTGGAGTATGGAGCATGTGCAGGACTCCAGCTGAGGCAGGATGCACAGCGTTCCATTTCATCTGCTCCCAGTTACCAACAGATTGTTTCCACACACACAACGAATCTAAATTTCATTTGAGACCTTGACATTCTATGTGAAACCAAGTGCTGTAATTTGATGGCAAGGCAGAGCACACCCACGACCAGCGCACACATCAGGGCACACCCACGACCAGCGCACACAGCAGTGCACACCCACGACCAGCGCACACAGCAGGGCACACCCACGACCAGCGCACACAGCAGGGCACACCCACGATCAGCGCACACAGCAGAGCACACCCACGATCAGCGCACACAGCAGAGCACACCCACGATCGGCGCACACAGCAGATCACACCCACGATCGGCGCACACAGCAGATCACCCCCACGATCGGCGCACACCGCAGAGCACACCCGCGATCGGCGCGCACCGC
>JAODJX010000020.1:13327074-13347027 GCA_026776945.1 Isichthys henryi | reverse complement strand
CTCGCTCCTGCCCCCTTCCCCCCCCCTTTCCAAAACCTTTCCTCCTTCTGGGGTTTTTGCCCCAACCCTCGTTTTGCACTCCGTGGGCACTTACACTGGGCGGGGTAACCCCCCCCCCCCCCCCCCCCACACAGGGGGTCCTCGCCTTTAGTGCCACTCTGCTTCTTCCTCCCCCCCTTCCTATGCTGTGTCACATCCCCCGGATTCTTCCATTTTTACATTCTGCCAGGTTCCCTGAAGAACCTGCTTTTCACCATGACTTCTAAAATCGCAACTGCGCCATTTTTGACCACGAGGCTCACTGGTCCTTCGCTGAAAAGCTGTAACCATTAGTAGAAAAGCATGTGAAAAATATGAAGCCCTCATTTTATTGTGTGTAAGAGACAGGGCCAAAACCCCATTCCACAGCTTGCAACTTCAGTCATGTGATGCAGGCAGAGAGAGCAATTTCCGCCCTCTGTCATCAGCTCAAAGGAGCTCGACGCAAGTCCAATGCTAAAGCGTGAAACTCACCTCAAACGATGCTAAGAAAAGCTGTACTGGAAATTATGAGTGCTACAAAAAGTCAGAGTGGAGCCTGTTTTTTTCCACCCGTAATAAAACACAAATAAATACGTATACGCATCTAAGTAAATACACACAATACCAGTCACACATCTGGTACAGAGTGTCTGCCAACTGAAGGGCAGATGGGTCATGTGGCCGCTAATTTCCGTAACCGAATGTACAGTAAGTCACCCAGCCATTCCCCCATGCGATCACTCAACAGTTTTGTGCAAAATGAAACAGACTGTAACCTGCATACAAACAGGATAAGAACCCCCTTGTGTCCCCCTGCCCCCAGTGATCTCAGGAAAATACATCATGTTAAGAAATGTTTACTTGGTTGATTAGGAAGGGTTCATGAAGGGGATCTGAACGTAAGAGCAGGCAGCCAGACAAAACTGGGCAAGGGAAGGCCCACATCTCTCTTACTGTCCCATCTATCATTCCAAATGCGCCTTCCCTGCGGTTAGATGTAATAACAAAATGTACAAGGTTAGGCGATCGGACACTCCACAGGCAGTGTGCACCTTGCCGTCTAACTCACCAATTTCTACTTAGTCTGAAATGAAATTCTCCACAGACAAACACTATTACTTGAAAAGCTTGGCAAGGTCTTTGGGCACTTGTGCCACCCATCAAAAG
This sequence comes from Isichthys henryi, assembly GCA_026776945.1. Taxonomy (NCBI): domain Eukaryota; kingdom Metazoa; phylum Chordata; class Actinopteri; order Osteoglossiformes; family Mormyridae; genus Isichthys; species Isichthys henryi. The sequence goes on along the minus strand of JAODJX010000020.1, from coordinate 13,345,839 downwards.
AATATATCAACCAGGAGTTCACTGATAATTCTTTCTAGTCTTGTGCTAGTGTCATTTTTAAATATGGTTACATGGTTTTCTATTATTGTCACAAGGTCCAAAGCTTCTTAGATTTGCATATAGTTTATTATTGTGCCACAGAGATCAGCAAATTCCTTACACCTATTACAATTAATCACAGATTTTTTTTTTTACTTATATACCATTATATTATTCCAGCAGGTCAGGTGAAGCGCTGTGCTGGAAAGTAAAGCAGCAGCGACCCTGTGTGAATCCTTTGTTTTTACAAGAGTGGCGCTCCTTATACACTGCACTACCAGAGGGTCAAAGGTCAGAGGTTATCATGCCGAGGCAGGCTGCTGACAGGGTGCTGATGGCAGCGTTCTGACAAGGCACCCAGGGAGAAATGAGGAAGGAGATGCGTGTCTAAAAAGCTCGGCATCACCGGACAAGGGCATCAACACGCGGCCAGCCCTCTCAGGGAACAATCAGTACAAATCAGCCGAGTGACATGGACAGTAATGGCCACCTAGTGGGAGGCCTGATTGCAACACAAGCTGGAATCCAGTGGATCAGAATGATAAAAATGGAAACCTGTTGTCGGACAGATTGTGTCTACGTTACGTAAGATATACATATCAATTAGTGACACACCAATCAACCAACCAGGGACCGGAATCAGCTGATTCTCAGCATGCTTGGCCTGGACCAATGGGTCAGTCTCATGTATTTTTGATATTGAACCGGACCATTTTACACATTTGGCACACATCATATGGACAGAGGCAAGAAAACTGCAATCGGTGTATCTCTAATATCAATACGTTAATTTAAAAGTCAGAGGGAAAAACATAATCACAGCCTCATTTGAACAACTGTGACCTCTCACCCCCAGGTATCTTCAACACATTAAAACTATTCCATCACACTTATCGTCTGTTGAACATAGAGAAGCTTGAAATAGCTATACCGTACACAGTTATTCATCTATCATTGTTACTTTTTAGCACATTTTAGTCTTCCCACTGACTCCGGATTTCTTCTACAGCCCAAAGAGTCGTTTAAGTGAGCTCATGTCTATAATTGCCCTCAGTACATGTGATGAACTAGTGTTCCTTCCTGAACATTCCTGGTTTTGCACCCAGCACTTCCTGGGATTGGCTACTCATCAGACAATCACTTAATTAGACAGGTATGGATTATACGATTATACGGATGTTATGGGTTTTCTGCAGTCGACCTTGAGGAGCTTTCTGCCGCTGACCATAGAAGATAGCTGACCTACCCATCCACAGGCACCCATGGCCATGGTGCAGATCAACAATGGGCACAGAGAATCTCTCAGAAAAACGCTGCAGTTTAAAAGAAAAAAAATTACATGTCTCCACCCCAAGTGGTCAAGAAGTGCAGCTCCAGAGACCCAGTAGGGAGCGTATGAATAAATAAAATAAAACTGCCAGCATGGCTCCAAGATGGAGCAGCAGATCTACACAGAGCTGTTTAGCTATTTATTCATTCTGTGACTTTCCCATTCTGCGGAACAGAGGCTTAACGATGCATCTGAAAGGCCTTGCTAGGAAAACTGAAACCAGCCCACCTGCCATCATTGGGGAAAAACCTGAAACAATCCCCCGACTGTTGAAAGTGCAGTTTTGTAAAACAAACAAACAAATAAATAAATATGATATTGATCTGCCTGTCATCTTCACTTGTGAACCATGAATAGTGGGGCTGCTTCTCCTATCGATCCAAACCTACAGCCACACTCAGGATCCCAGAGGCAGACACCCAATTATAAGAGCGTTTCTGTATTTGTTCCGTATGGTGGTGAGGTTGTTTAATTCAAATCTATTTTTCAATTGAATTTTATTTGTATAGTGCATTTTCACAACACTACATTGTTTCAAAGCCCTTTACATTATCTCTGCCCAAAGCCCCTAGTGAGTAACCAGAGGTGACAGTGGCAAGGAAAACTCCCTAGAAGGAAGAAACCTTGGGAGGAACCAGACTCAAAGGGAAAGTCCATCCTCCAGGGCCCAGCAGAGAAATTTAAATGAACAATTGAAATTTATTCCTCTGTGCCTTCCAACAAACAACTTAATTAAGCAGATGGTGTTAGCTGGCCTTTAATGCACAGATGCACCGCTCAGTCGGAAAGATAGAGGGCATAGCTACCCTGCTCCAAGAGCTTCTGGCGGGCTCTGGTGGTGGTGGAGGGGCGCTATCTATGGGCAGCACTGTGCAAAGGAGGATTGGAAAATGGCAAAATTGGACAGAAATACCAGAAGGAAAAAAGGAGAAGTGAAACCCAACCACAATACATCATCACCTGAGCCATCCCTACCTCCGCCGAAATCGGATTTTGATATTCCCCACGTTTTTGCAGGCTGACATCCTAATCCTTTTCACAGGATGGAGCCCTACATCAGGCAGCGCAGGAGCCACTGAATGGCTGAAATTATTCTGAGAATGGCAGCTAATCAGCTGACGACATCCCTGCCACGCTCCTCCGCTCCAAAGGCATTAGCACGGTGTAATTCAGAGCAGAAGGTCTCGCCAAGCACTGGCCGTGGGACCTCCCTTCATTCCCCCACAAGCTCATCCGCATCACGCTCTCTTCGCGGCCCATGAATGAAGATTCAAAATCTATTCACATCATTACCACCAATTCCCTGAGCTGTGAATCACCATCCGAAGCGTTTTTACAGAGTGTCAGGAAGGGACTTGGCAGAGTAGGGGAATACATTTCTGCTTAATTAATCCCATTCCTTACTTTAGGTATTAAAAGGTAATGGTCTGTTTAGCCATCAAACGGGCAATTAGTCACTGTCTAATCATTTTTCATATATTTTATAGATATGTCACAGTCAGGTGTGTCTTTCAGACGGGACCTTTCCCTGAATGCTTTGGTTTATCTCCCATATCCGAGGTCTTATGGTTGTCAGGGGTTTTCACAGTATAACTTGCAAATGTAATGAAAAAAAGCTTTTCCATTGCGAACACGTTCAGCCAGAAGTTTACCTGATTCTGTGCACCATCACAGATTAAAATGTAAATACCCCCTCTCTTCACTCTCACACTTCACCTGGACTGCAGCACCTTCAGAAACCCCCCCCCGCAAGTGACTTTATGGCATCATTACCACATTCTATTGGCAGCGCTCAATCAGCAACCCCCCCTGTAACATTCCCTGCTGTCAAATTCTAATAGCTTTTAATGTAAACAGTGAGCCGCAGAAGAGGTGCAAACAGGATTTGCCAGTGAAGCCACTGTGGGCCTCATCACAGCACATAGTGGGCTTGGCTACAGGAACAAGCGCCGAGGCTTTTCACAGAAGAACAAAAGGCAAATAAATCTTTATTATCAGGTATGAACAAAAAAACAAAACACACTCTTAACTCGTGTGGTTAACACCCAGGGAACTGAGGCAATGCATACATTTAATTATCATTAAATAATCATGTTCTAAGCTGTCAAAAAAGTATTAATAAATACTTAGTTTGCTTCTTTCTCTTAGTCTAGCACCTGAAACGGTTGTTGTTTTACTTTTCAACAGTGTTAGTTCCCTGCATTCCGAAAGCCCCGGTCTCCAAAATGAGCAACTTAAGAAGTGATCACACCAGCCAGCTGTTACACATCCAGCACTGTACAGTACTTATTTTCGCAGAAGTCCTTCCCATATCATATCGTATGCATAACATACACTCTGTGACCAAAAGTATGTGGACAGCAACTCATTCCAAAACCAAGGGTTAATTATTAACTAGGGCTGCCACTAACAACTATTTTTCTGTAGATTAATCTACGGACTATTTTATCAATAAATTGATTAATCTGAACGATTAATTTTCCTCCAGAAAATAGTCCATTTTATATGCTATTGTAGGGCTTTTATTTGGTATCCGTTCTTGGTTCAGTTTTAGTTTACTATAATGTCACTAATCCCAACGCGCACGAAGGCGCACATTGATATCATCAATCAATGTAGAATAAGCCAGATTTTAGCCTAAACATTTTCACAAACATTTAATTAGTGGAAATTCTAATGTAGCAGACAGACAACTTTATGGTTTATTAATGAGTGTATTTGACAGCGACAAGGACAAAAGATATTAAAAAGCTCTGGTACTTATAGTAATTTAAAAAACATGAATAGACAACCCGGTGGTTTTGCCTATTCGGGTGGTCTAGATTAACGCCTGCATGTTTGCTCTTCCAGCGCTCATGCATAGCACTAGTGCCACCATGACATGCCACTGCACCTCAGCGTAAAACCACTTGTTTGTTTTGTGGTCATTTGAACTATTCCCACAATTACATAATATCATTAAAGGAAAACTTTTGTTGTAATGAATTGACATTTTAAAATTCATAAAGGTAATTTTCTTAAAATGATTAAAAAAAAAATGCAACGATGCGTCGATTTAAATATTGATGGCGACGCATTTTCAGCGTCGATGTCATTGACTATGTCGACTAATCGTGGCAGCCCTAGTATTAACATAAATCTGATCACACTGTTGCTATAGCCATTTTGCTGGCAGTTGAACAGGGCAACTCCAGTAGCACAGAACTGTGGTAAGCTGACTTGTTGTAAAGATGGTATCTAATTATGGTGCCAAGTGAAAAGTCACTAACCTCTTCTGTATGCCACCCATTCTGCTGCCAGTGCTTGTCGCTAAAGGAGTGTATGGCTGTGTGCCTAATTATACACCTTTGCCAGCAAAGGGTGTAGCTTAATTAGCCAATTCCTAAAATAAACAAGCCTCCACATACTTTTTATTTTTTTTTAGCCAATTTCATACACCACACCCACCCACTTAAGACATTTAAGCTACTTGCATGGCATCACTCAACTATATTGATTAGCCATGAAAAAGTACAACTATCAGTCCATCACACTGGCCACCTATGACCTTCCAGTCCAAGTCCACCAGAAATCACAGGCAGGCCCTAGAAGCCTTCAGTCCAAGCTCTGTGCTCAGCCTTCTTATGTACTGTTGCCTCATATCTCCAGGGCTGAGGGTTCAAATCTCACCTCCATTTTTGTGTGCAGAATATGTTCTCCCTGTATCACACCAGTCTCCTTCAGATGCTCCAGTTCCTTCCCATTAACTGGTGTCTCTAAGTTGCCATAGCAAATAAGCATGTATGTGTGTATTCCGTCATGCACTGGCATCCTGCCTAGGACATACCTCAGTCTTGTGCCTGTGCTGCCTGGGATAGGTTCCAAGCTCCCCCACAGCCATGACCAGGATACACGGTTAGAAAATAGATGAGAGCATAAACTTCCCGCTGACATAAGTTACTGGCATATAAATTTAATGACCTGTCTCATATATACATGCGTAAATACCTAAAATTGGATCTATATTATATATCACAGAAGATGAATTACAGAAGAAGATCACGGTGCCCAAATGTATTATGATTCAATCAAAATTGGGTCTATGATTTTCAGGTCTAACCTGGATCCTGGCTTGAGGGTGTCACCCAGCCTTGGGTTAACAGAGCCTGTGTCAGACGCTTGGATCTGTGACAAACCTCCCATCACCACAGATTCGCCGCTTGACATTCATCATGCCACAGCGTGACGAATGTGCGGACAAAGGCGGGCAGGTAGGTGAGCACCCCTAAGGACAGTCCCCTACCTTCTGCCCCCCGCCGAGGCAGTGGGTCGAAATGAAACGGCAGGACTTATTAAATTAAACTCGCAGTCGCCACAAACCATAAACAAGGTACAGCGCCAGTGTCACCGCCAGAGTCTCCCGCTAATTGCACTATTGAAAGACAGGCTGAAGGGCACATGGAGCCGGATGAGTCACGCTTAAGTGGCAAATCACAATCAGCAAAGTACACCGCCCCCCGCAGGGCGAGATCGGCACCTCCGTCGGGACTGGCGCTGAAGGACTCGCCCTGTACCATGACCAGGGGGAGGGGGCAGATTGTGAAAGCTAGGCTAAATACTGGCGCTGTGCTCAATAGCGATTTTCATTCTCCTTTCATGCCATCCCCAAACATTCTTCCTTCATGGCCACCCATCTGTGCTTTCACACAGCAAGCTGATTCGAATGCCACAGGCACCTGGTCGACGAGGCTGGGCCATTAGGATAAAGGGGCCGTTTCATCCTTTTTCCCAGCTCGCATGAGTGCATACAAACACGCATAGGGCCACTCTAACAGCCTTCTGCATGGCCCCCCTCCCATCTTCATGGACACCCCACTCACAGTGACACTGTGACGAGGCCATCGCATGCAGGAGGGAGTTGGCCAATGTTCACCTTCAGTTCAACGTTGATGTTATCTGTGAGAGGCGTTTTACAGGGAACGTGCCTCATCACTGTGACGCACAGCATCCTTGCTGTCCCCGAGTCATTATGCGCTCGGATGTATGGCTAGCAGCACTGCGAGTGGCTCACGTGCCAGATTATAATTCTGAGGCCGGAAGCAGCAATATTCAAACCATGGCCCCCTTCCCGTTCTTTCCCCACATGGTTTCAGAGGCTCCAAAGCCAATGCCTCCAAGTCGTTGTCCGGTTTTCTAGCGGATAATGAAATCAGGCAATAATACTTGATAATAAAGTATTCAACATGGAAAACAACACAGAAACCAAGTGTAATTCAAGGTGTGGATTTAGAGTAATAACTGAAAATTGCTGCCGGGGGCCACAGAGTGCCCTCCATTCCGACACTGATATCTGATCAGTTAAATCACTGCAATCTGAGATGAATTCTCGAGACCTGTTTTGATCCGCTCTGCCTGTTTATCATACAACAGTGATTTTTTTGTTGTTCCTGTTAATCCTTCCTCAGTTAATTACCATTACATATACTGAATGCCCCTCTTATCTGCTCCATTATATCACTGACTAAATCTGAAAGCTGAAAAGCAAGTAAAACTTAAACAAACTGAGTCATGATTCTACAAGTCATCTGTTTTGATTGTATTGTTGTTTTTTGATACGTCTAACTCATCATTACATAACAATAAAATGGAGAAAGTTTCAGATTCTGAAGTGGCATTCTTCAGTCTTCGGTCTGTCTATATCACACATTAAGTGGTCAACCCTCATATTCAGTGTTTCTGGTGGATGTGCTCCTAAATTATAGCACTTTTATAGTTTCATAATGTGGTTTATTTTACAGTAATTCTATTTCTAGGGATAGACTTAATGGTGTAACATTATTTCATGTTTCCTATCTTTAGGGAATCAAACATGAATACCCAGTGCCCATTATGTACTAGAAAAGGACAAATATGTTGTAAGTATTATTAGCCACGTGCCATATTCCTTCAGAGACAAGATCGCTTGACTAAATTAATATAGGCCAGTTACTCTGACCTCAGCAGTTAAGAAAACCTTTGAACACCTGATGCCGGTCTACCTCAAATCCATCACAGACTCTCTCCTTGGCCACCTGCAGTTTCCACACAGAGAAAAATCACTCAGTGGAGAAGTGACACTGTACCTTCACTACATTCTTCAACATCTGGACGCATCCAACACATATGTCAGGATCCTGTTTGTGGACTTCACCTTCAGCCTTCAATAATATTGTTCCATCACGTCTCCACAGCAAGCTGTCTCAGGTATCTGTACCCCTGTACCTGTCAGTGGATTACCGGCTTCCTGATGAACAGGAAGCTATATGTAAGGCTGGGATCCCACCTGTTTGACCTTATGGCCATCAGCACAGGATGCCCCCAGGGCTCTGTTCTCACACCCCTTCTGTTTTTTCTTTGCATAAATGACTGTACCTCTGCAGACAACAGTTAGCACATAATAGCAATAAAGTGAGTTTTGATTCTGATTCTCATTCAGATTGAAAGTGGAAACCCTAACTGTTGGTGTTTCTGACTGCAAGTGCTTGCATTTTGTACATTCTACTGGATGGCAATGTTTCAAATGGTGAAAACAGATCATAATATTTCCAGTTTTAGTTGGCACAAGTTCTTCGCAGAGTTTACAGTAACACTGTGCTGCGTGAGAGACTTTAAACTGCCAAAGTACCACCAAAAATCTTTATAAAAGATCTTTGGTCTGCTGAGCTGTTGCTTTCCTCACTGACACTTCTTCCATGATACTACTAAAAGCACATAGCTCAGCTAACACAATCAAATTTCTGTGCGTTTGCTATGCATAGCTTATCCATTCTTAAAAGACTATCATATGATTGGCGAGAATTGCTTTTGTTTCTGTGACAGTTTGTCAGATTTTCTCATTGTCTTGTCCATTAATACCCCTGAACTTGCGCCCAACAACCAAACAATAACCAATTTCCGTAAGTTTTACTCATATGGATAAACAAACTTGAATTGTTAATGAACTCACGCTCACAGGCAGGCTAATGTGGGGTTCCCTTGGTATTATAAGCATTTTGCAGACTTCTGCCGTTGGTAAAACACATTATTTTGAAAACCCTACCCATTGGCAACAATCCATGTAAATTCTGTCTCGATCGGTTTAGCTTTACTTACGTCACTTCAACTGTACCCAAGCTAGGAAACAGCAATTAAAACGATAAAAAAAATTAATGCCTTACCTGCATTTGATTGTAGTTTTTTCTGCTTAATTCTATTCCTCCCAGAAAGCTGTGGATTCCAGGCCGGGTCCGCCCCAAGTCAGAAGATTCGTCTTACAGTCAGATCCGGTAAAGTTCCTGCATACTAGAATAAGTTGGCGTCTCATTCAGCTTCCAGATACCTCATTTCCACCAAGGCCGTGCCGGACTTCTTCCCTATCTGGCACTAACTCCATGCGTTTCCACCGCAGGCAATGGCACCTGGTCTCAGAACTTGGAGGTGCGACCCCAGCGAAAGTGGCCGGGACGGGCCATCGCGTCCAAACCCTCCGCATAACCGGATAATTCAATCCATAACCGCTATAGATTTGTCCCCGGCGCCAGCAGTAAAACTACTTACCGACTTATTAGCGGAATAATGTTACATTTTTATTGAGGAAAACAAAAGATAGAACTGCTGGCCAGATTTAATAATGAATTATAACCGTGTCGCAGGTGGAATAAATATTGTAGCGCCGGAGTGGCGAAGAGATCTCATGGAGTCCACGCGAGTTCGTTACGGAATGGGCGCGCGAGCCGTCGTTTCCTAATTTTAATCGCCAAGATAGATATACTGTGCTTTCCTTTTATTACGTAAAGAACTGAAAGAAAACTCAAAACGAGCAACTTTTAACATGCTCGTTTACATGAACACAGACTGTTTTGTCTCCGTCTTTTCATCCCTGCATTGGACAACGTCTGTAGACGAATTAATCATTGTCTTTTTTTGTCTTATGTCGAGATCACTTCTTATTTTCCCCAGATCTCAATATGGCCAAAGTTGTTTCTCAGACACGCGACGCATGTATCATGAGAAGGAGGGAAGCGGATTCCACTAATGCCATGGCGATCATGCTATTGCATTCGTGCATTTTTTTTGTTACTGAATTCTTACAGAAAATCTAAAACCCCCGTGTCCCACACGTAAGCGAGGTATTCTCTCTTGTGAGAAATGATTGTAAGTTTAAAAAGAGACAGCGGCAATAAAACCTTCACACTCACGGTTAAGCTTTGCAGTTAATCTGCGACTCACATACAACCAGGGTCTGTTATACCACTAGTATGTTTATCAAATTGGCGTTAAAGTTAGATATTTATTGGAGGTGCCTGACAGTCCTTCTGCTGCATGAGATTTTCCAGCTCCATGAACATAAAGAGGGTTCACGCGTCAGAGCAGCGTATTTCTGTGGCTTGCCAGCTAACATTAACTCACTAGACCAGGGGTGTCAAACTCCAGTCCTGGGGGGCCGGAGCCCTGTGTAACTTAGTTCTTTCCCTGTTTCACCACAAATGATTCAGCTCAAGAGCTGTGTGCCAATGAGCACAAGGAGTTGAATTAGGTATGTTAAATGAGGGGAAACCCAAAAATGTGCAGGGCTCTAGCCCCCCAGGACAGGAGTTTGACACCCCTGCACTAGACTAAGGATATATCAAGCTGGCCACCTTGTTTTATCCTAAATCAGCGGAAAAGGTAGAAAATTACTACATTTATCTCTGACAACGTTATACTATTACATGTTAAAAATGAAAAAGGTTTGTTATTCACATGTGCCATTTTCACAATTTTTATGATGGATCCCAATGTAAGGTACTGTAAAAATTACATTATAACTTAGTGCTACGTTGAAACTATTTGCGTGGTGCAATCAATTACAGCCTCGCTGTTTAAGAATGACATGTGCATGACATGAGATGCTGGTCGCATATCGCATATGGTCCAGCCCTATAATACACTACAGACATGTTTTGAATTCAATACAAAAAACCCGCCTCGTGTTATGACGTCATTTGGCGCTGATACCAGTTTTTACGTAATTGGAAAACTAACACCTTTAGTACCACTGATTTGGCACTTTCTTGTAGTACAGTACCTGGTGTGGTGGAAAAGTACTTTTATACTTACAAAAAGCACTAATTCTAATAACTCACAGGTAAAATTCAGTCAAACTGTTTCACCACTTCTTGTGAGGTATTTGTCTGAGTCCATTAAGCATTACAGTAGTTATTTGATTTAATTCCTGTTTATATTTCTAGCATTACTAATACTTTGTTCCCTAGTTACCTAATTGTCCTGTCCTACAATTACAATGTGTGACATCAGGGACATAACTTTGGGTTGAGCGTTGGAGGGGTTGGGGTCTTCAATCGTTTAAAGGGGTCCAGGGGGTTGTATTGACTGGTTTTGATTATTGAGGGGTTACAACCCCCCCATTCCCCCATAATATACACCCATGTATGACATTTATTTTAATTGCATCCAGGTAGATTCAGGGTCAGATCTGCTGCGAATCTCTAATTCATATCCAGTCTGACTTTGAACTTATGTGCAAATAGATTCAGAACCTCATCCATTTTGAGGGGGCCGACCCTAAGGCATAGCTACCTCTGAAAGATATACGGAGTGGTATCCATTTCCTATCTGGGCTGGCATTATATCCTGAATTTTGGAAGTCATTCCCACTGTTGTGACACACCACTACTTGTGACACACTTTCCATTCCATGCAGTGGTTGTCACTATTTGGATGTAACTGTTGAGTCCTGCTGTTTGACCTATGGGGTGTTTTAAGTGGTGAGAGCTTGTGAGTGTCAGTTAGCAGAGCTCATACCCCCCGTCTAGCCCCCACGTAGCTCACCTGTCCACCTGTGGCTGTTGTTTATCTAATGAGATTTTACACAGTGCGTGCCCTCAGGTCTTCAGCCAGCAGCTAATGTCAGGGACCCATCATCCTTCAGAATCTGATCTATGCTGGCCACAGACAAGGCCAGGTGTTCCATTTACGCCTCTCTTCTGTTCAGCTATATCGCCACACGCATGCACATAGAAAGACATCGTATCCTCATATCCCGGCGTAATTCCCAGCTCCGATAGTCTGACAGCTCCTCTGAAGCACAAAAAGACTTCAAGGATCTTTTCAGCAGGCCATGTGCAGCTCAGCTGATCAGGTTTCCTAGTTCAAACCTTGACGAATTCTGATAAACATTTTGGTCAAAATGCAATTTTTATCACGGACATGATATCTTAGAAATGTAGCCTATACAGGTTTATTTCTCAAATCAAAACATTTTGCCACAGACACACAAAAGCTATAAAGTTAAGTTGACAATGCTTATGTTCCAGTCGCAGGGTTACCAGAGTGGTTCCACCATTGGACCCCTGAGCAAGGCCCTTAAGTCAAATGCTCCAGGAACTGGCTGACCCTGCTTTCAATTGTAGAGTGACTGCCAAATAAATAAAATGTAAAACTGTAGAGACAGAGCCATAAACAGCCTTGGTGGTGGTGTGTATCCTACGCAAGGGGGCCAATGGCCAGGCATGATGTCGCACGAAGAGCAGCAGGGCACCCGTAATTAATTAAACTCCTTTTTTCTGTGTTGGCGCGCACTGATGGAGTCCGTTTACAAAGCAGATACTTCACAATGGAGTCAGAAGGCGCTAAAACAAAGACAAAGCAACCAATTACAGATGAGGAAACCGCAGTGTGGGTGGCTGCAGGAGGGCTAATTTATGCAAGCCGTCCTCCCACTAGGACACGTGTGAATTGTTGTCGATAAGCTAGCCTGTTTCAGCAGGCTACTGACAGGGAGCTGCCCCCTGCTCCTGGTATATATAGTCAAATGCTGCTGTTTCCTAATCTCCCTCTACTTCTGCCTCTGCTCACAGAAGGACTCTGAACAAAAATGCACATAAACCGGAAAAGGAAGCTCGCTGCGGACCACCGTGAGGATGCGAGGGGCTTGCTCTTCATTTCTGAGTGCAAACCATCACGAAACACAAACTCGAAACTGAGACTTCATAGTCTGTACCGCCAAGAGGTCTGTGATGTGTGCGTCTTTAACAAAGGAGAGACAGTGAACTAAAAGTGGCATCGGCACAGAAATTATGTTATGGGAATTACATTATTTTATTTGGCAGATTCTTTAATCCAGAGCAATGTACTAAGGTCAGCTAGTCCTTAGAGCAACTGGGAGCCTTTGCTCATGGACCCAACAAAGAAATCACTCTGCTGATGCTGGGATTTAAACTGGCAAACTTCCGATGTCATAACTCACTGAGCTACACACTCAAAGAAGCATTAGAGATGTCAGACCCGATTGGACAGATGGTCAGTTTGAATTGTTTGAAACCCCCACAGAAGCCTGCCCCTACCCCAGCTCCCCCATTGCTCAAACAATGGCCATGCATTCATTTCCTAGAGTTGAATTACTCCAGAGCCAGGTGTTCTTTCATTGATCACTTTTTGTCTATCCCATCATTTGCCTGTCATGGTCACACTCAGGATGAGCCCAATCATACCTCTCTACGCAATTATGAAACACTACTTAACAGAAGTTTTAGCATTCAGCAACCAGTAGCTCTTTCACTTAGAATGTCCGTTTATGCTGATGGTTTCTTTTATTTCTAATTATTCAAAGGGCAAGTTTTATTTTAGTGCTAGTTCAATGCTCTCTAATAATAAAAAATGTTAAGTGGAATGAGCCCACCCTTGACCAATCTGGTTGGATCAGCCTGGTATATAAAATTTGAAATAAACTCAATTTCTGTTGTAGTAATTTGCTTTTAATATGGCCTCCATACCACTTACCTCCAGCATCTCTCTATAAAACTGCATATACATATTGGAACATGCAAAACAAAAACTCTAGACTGAGAGGAGAAGGTTTGGTAATAATTCAAAGTGGTTGGCAACAACTGATGGTAGCCAAGATTAATGACGGCATGTCCATATGCCATATACTGCTCTGAAAGGTCGTCACACTGCAGAAGCCAGCTAAGTGGAATCAGCTTGCACATCACATCTCCCCCAAAATCCTTGTTCTCTCCAGCAGCAAAGCACCAGACTGTGGTATAACTAAGTAATATATAGTGCTCTTACAACGATTTTTCCTTCTACTAATACCCTGGTATAAACGACAATCGATCGGTTTAATATAAAACCGGAATTTGAACAGCTTAATTTATCGCAATTGCTCATCTGGAAATATAAAATACCAGTTTTTGGTGAAGCACTGCTACTATATACTTACACAGACATATGTAAACTATGCACAGAGGAGATTACGGTACTGGAATTCATTTAGGTAAGGTACTTAACTAGCAACCTGTAAAATGTACCCTGTAGCATTAAGCAAAGTAACTAAACTAATTAATATTGCTTTAAAACTTACCTGAACGCCACATTCCTCCTGATATCCCAGGTGAATAGCATAGCTGCTGAACTGCACTTGCAGTGTTGCTTCACAGTTTGCCAAGTGGACCTCCATGAAGGTTATACATTTAAAAAGCCAACTTCCAATTAGTGATTACCCAAGAGTGCCACACCCATGCAAAGCAGACCTTTAGCACACCAAAATAAGGCGAAATAAAAGTTCACATTCTGTCCTGATGTATTCATAAATTTCATAATTCAAGACATTCAGTTATACATATGGAAATAGTCATTATCAGTAAACTAGATCATTATCTAATTTAGATGCCATCAGAATGACAACAATGTATTCCCAGCCGACTTCTCCTCCCCATCTAATCCCTATTACTCCCACGTCCCCCAACCTCTATATCTAACTCACGTACACTAGGCTTAGATGGTAACTAATACTAATGGTACCTTTTCATATACTATATGGACACTGGCCATTACACCCACAGGAACTTGTATGACATCCCATTCTAAATCTACAGGCATCAGTATGGAGTTGGTCCCCCCTTTGCAGCTATAATAGCTACCACTCTCCTGGGGAGGCTTTCCACAAGATTTTGGAGTGTGTCTGTGGGAATTTTTGCCCATTCATTCAGAAGAGCAATTGTGAGGTCAGCCACTGATGTTGAACGTGAAGGCCTGGCTCGCAATTCACGTTCTAATTCATTCCAAAGGTGTTAGGTTGAGGTCAGGACTCTTGGTGAGCCAGTCAAGTTCTTCCACACAAAACTCACCCAACCATGTCTTTATGGACCTTGCTTTGTGCACTGGGGCACAGTCATGCTGGAACAGAAAAGGGCCTTCCTTCCCCAAACTCTTCCCACAAAGTTGGGAGCGTGCAATTGGTAACCTTCACCTGACGTTCATCAAACCCAGACTCGTCCACGAGACTGCTAGACAGAAGTGTGATTCATCACTTCACAGAACATGTTTCCACTGCTCCAGAGTACAGTGGCGGCATATTTTACACCATTTCTTCTGATGCTTGGCTTTGCTCTTGATGATGTGAGACTTGCATGCAGTTCCTCGGCTTTGGAAATCCATTCCAGGAAGCTGCTGGCGACTAAACTTTGACCAGCTACCACTAAGATGTAACAATTTTGCTATCTAGCTAATAGATTGACACCAGTAAAATGTATTGAGCAGAGCTGGGGTGGGGGAGGCACAAAGATTTTCACAACTGGCTAATGGATTGATGCAGAAAAATTCTGCCTGACTGTGATGACAAAAACTTACTTTTTTCTCTTTCACTTTATGGTACTGCTTCCATTTTGGAATGATTTGCCTCAAAATTTGACCAGTCCCACATCTCGTCTGTTTACAAAGTTTGAAAAAGGTCCATCAGATATTTTTAGAGTTACTACGTTCACATGATCAAGTGTTTGCTTAAATGTTCGGTAAATTCGAAATCAGGCGTAGATATTCATCCATATATGTTTATTTTTCTTTTGAAGTAGTAATACCATCCGTCAAATTATTTTAAACTTATCACACTGCCACTAAGTAGCGTTGCTTCAATTTTTGGATGATCTGTCTCAAAATTGTTCAGATCCAGAACTTCACCCATATAACAAAATAAGGCTGGAAAAAATCCTTCTTTAGGTAGAACGTGAACAGTAAAGTGTCTATGGAAGCAGGCTGGCCCCAAAACCACATGTATTCCCCATCTGGGGAATACAATTATTATTTGGTGTGCATGTAGTCAGTGATTTTACTGCAAGTGTGGTAAGTAAATCATACTCTATACCTTTAAATGGACCTGGATTTATTTCCAGATATTACAGTTATGTTGCTCAATTTGCCTCCAGGTGCTGCGGTTTCCTCCCACAGTCAAAAGACATGCATTTACACTAATTATTTGTGTCTCTAAATTACCAATTGTTTGTGCTACAATGAATTGTGTCCCTTGCAGGCTGTTTCCTGTGCTTCTTGGGATATGCTTAGTGGCAATTCTAGGATTTGGCTCTTAGACGGGGCTCAGATTTGCTGAGGAGGTGGCAAGGAGGCCCTAACTATATAATTTGTACAGTATGCTGTACGAACATATGTATTTAGGAAAATGCTTTACATTAACTGCACCTTCATAATGCATTCATAAGCAGCATGTAAGTATACCTTAATAACAAACATATGTTAAACATTACAATCGTTTAATCAAAAAATGTTTTTTATTAATATATATTAAAGTTACATTAAGGTACGTTAGGATGTAAAGGTATACATCCACGTTGCTTATAAATGTTCTACAAATGCCTTATTAAGCTGCAGTTAATGTAAAGCATTACCGGATTTAGAAATGGATTTCGAAAAATAATTTTTCAGGGGGAGCTAAAACAAAAGCTAGCATGGCTGAAGCCCCCCTAAAGAAGGTCTAGAGCTGTCGGTGCATGGGCTCCAGGCTCACTACTGTACATGTGCTTGGAGGTTTTCTAGGCACTGCAGATTCATTAGGACATCTGGCAGGCTGTAAAAGTTGTCGTGAAGTAGACAAATATAAATAACAATGTTTGCTTCGAGAATGATCACTTCTGCTGTTGGTACGTGAAAATCACCTGCGGAATGAAGCACTAAGAGAAATATGCATAACAATCTATTTCAAGAAACCTTTGGGAGATTTATAATAAGAAAATCAATAATTCAGATTTATTCCGTACAGCATGTGTATTGTAAAGTAATCCCATTGGCATTGCCCAAAAACACAAGCAACATGAAAACACGTTTCAGTATATTACTTTAAAAAACAGACCTAAGTCACAAAGCGCAAAAGATCTAACGACATGGGAGTCAGGAATAGGTCAGAGAACAAGCAAGAACCTTGGGATATTTTTTTGTTTAATTCACAATCATTGCACGAAAAAACAAGCTGGGAAGACTGCAGGTGGAACTCTCCCTTCTACAGAGAATAAGACTGCTGTATATCAGCATAGTTTGTATATGACTGCCCCCTCCCAGGAAATCCAAACCAATCTTTAGTTAGCATGCCCTGCGATGGGCTGGCCCCCCATCCTGGGTTGTTCCCTGCCTCGTGCCCATTGCTTCCGGGATAGGCTCCGGACCCCCGCGACCCAGTAGGATAAGCGGTTTGGAAAATGGATGGATGTTTAGTTAGCATACAGCAATTCTTTTTATAGCACATTCTATAATGTAGTATATTTGCAGGTTTACATGGTCTGTTTCATAGCACCAGGTCACTGTATTTCAAATCAAACTTCGCTCATTTTTAAAACGTCTCATTACATGTCAGGTACGCAAATCAACTCATTATATGCCTTCCATGGGCTTGCCATTCTTCACACTAGTGAATGAGTAGTGTGCTGAAGGAACACAAATTGAAGGTCGCTGTGCTTCTTTCACATTTACATTTAGCAGACACTTTTATGCAAGGTGATGTACAAGTAAGGCAAATAGTACATTACAAGCATTCAGCTGTCAAGGAGTCTACTGGGCGTAAGTGCAGCTAGGTTGAGCTTCCAGTGAACAGTCAGTAACAAGTGTAAGTACAGTAGCATTGGCGTTAGAGCTATACACTGCATATCAGACAGAGCACGGACCTAGCAGGGCTGTTCAGTGAAAAGACAAGATGCAGCACTCTGGCTTGGATTTGGGTTTGATTTCATTAGTGAAGGATAGCTGGTGCTGGCGTTGGGAAGCGGGGCTTATGACTAAAAAGTTGTGGGTTCAATAATCTTCAGAGTGGGTGATGGAGACCTGCATAGCCACAAAGTGAAGCACATGGGACCCACTGGGATCTGCACAGCCACAAAGTGAAGCACACGGGACCCACTGGGACCTGCACAGCCACAAAGTGAAGCACACGGGACCCACTGGGACCTACACAGCCACAAAGTGAAGCGCATGGGACCCACTGGGACCTGCACAGCCACAAAGTGAAGCACGCGGGACCCACTGGGACCCGCACAGCCACAAAGTGAAGCGCGCGGGACCCACTGGGACCCGCACAGCCACAAAGTGAAGCGCACGGGACCCACTGGGACCCGCACAGCCACAAAGTGAAGCGCACGGGACCCACTGGGACCTGCACAGCCACAAAGTGAAGCACAAGGGACCCACACAGCCACAAAGTGAAGCATGGGTTCCACTGGGACCCGCGCAGCCACAAAGCGAAGCACAGGGGACCCACGCAGCCACAAAGCAAAGCACAGGCGTGTTTTTCTGAATGTCTTGACAGTGAATGCTATATTATACTTAAAAGCCTTGCATTTCAGAAAAGATAATGATTTCTCATTTTGCCCATAACAATACAAGTGTGTTATTATCCGAATTTGGAGCAGGTGTTTCTGTCACCACTAAAGCTGGCAGAACATCATGGCCCTGCTCTCCCTCTCATGGACAACTATGGTATTGAGTTTTTGGAATTATGTCCTGCCTTCCGAGTCAGAGCCTCCGGTAAATCGTTGTCATGGAAATGTTTCCTCTGAGCCTGACCTATACCAACTGAATTTGTCCCTCGCAATTGCTATAACAACCACATCAAAGAAGGGAAGACAAAATAGAGTGAGATATTGGGAGTTCTGAAACTGGGCTGTGCTTTGGGTCTTGAGAAAGAACACTGACACACAGCATCTTTCATTATGAAAAGCCAACTTTATCCACTGTGATTAACAATATGGCCTCTAGTCAGAGAGGCCCTTCAGCTGTGCTAAATATACCCCACATTTTCTATAAAAGGCAGGGACTGCTACTGCTTATACATTACACAATGAAATGCAACTGTCCCAAGTGCCTGAAGGAACCTTTATATTAGCGGATTTATATGACAGTTTACAATCCGGTTTCATTACAGTGTTATTAGGATAGAGCAGGTGGAAACATTACGGTGGAGCAAAGTTTTATGGTAACAGCTGACAGGTGATGGAGACCGGATTTTAAAAAACTATATGGACTCGGTTACTATCCAAGACCTGATTCCAACAGCATTACTGAAGACTTTACGCACAAGACCTTCTGTGTAATTTTTATGGTGGCAGGTGGGGGGGGGGAGG
>JAODJX010000020.1:13316450-13326974 GCA_026776945.1 Isichthys henryi | reverse complement strand
CCCCCCCCCCCCCCCCCCCCCCCCCCCCCCCAAGGCATCTCATGCTAATCGCTTATCTACGGGAGTCTTCCTTAATATTCCTTAATACTGCAAAATATTCTCAGAGTGATTTTGTTAAATATTTCTGTATTGACTCTCAGAGCAGAAACTTAATGTAAACAAATGTAAAAGAGATTAAAATGAGAAAGAAAAGTGTACCTACTATTTAACACGATAAAGCTTGGTTTTTCCCAAACAAATGACTGTTTTAGGATGAGCTGTGATGAATGAAGAGAATCCCAGCTGCAGCTCTGCGGATGCTGATGGAAATTTGCATGGAGAAACCCCCCCAGCTGGCTATCCGCTTCCCCTCCGCTGAGCCCAGGGGCCAAAGCCACCCTTGCGTGAGAGTTTTTTCCCCAAAGATTTGCCCAGGACATTTCACGCTTATGTGGCTCCTCAATACCCTGTCACATTACGACTCCCATTAGGCTAGAAGACACACTCCATTCGATGGGTTAATTACGTAAAGTATAATTAATCAATGATATGCTGAACTACTGAATCATAAATCAGTGGTTTGGGAAGTCTCAAAAACATAACCTTACATCTACTTATTAGTGAAAGGCAACTGATAATGTTAAACCACACTTTTAATAGTACGACTTAAGACTATCTATTTATGGGAATCAATGACAATGTGATTTTGACAATGTTTTGAGGATTTATCTGAGGACAACCTCTTTGGATGTGTGAAGACAAGATGGCGGCATCTGACTGACACGGCTCCGTTCCTTTCCCTGGTTCAGGCATTGTCGGAGTGCGGCTGCTGCTTAATCAGGTGATGATAATTAAACACAAATGAGTTCCGCCGCCCGAGTCTGCCTGCCGCTCAGTCTTCCTTCAGGAAGGGATCAGGCAGCCGCACAGCAAACATGCTGGAAATCCGGTTAACTCTGCACGCCGTGAATGCCCTGCTCAGGAAACTGACGGAGTCTCATCGCCAAAGATGTGTTATGAGACGGACAGAAACTGGCACATTCGCAAATGCTCAAATAAAGCCTGACGTTTTATCCCATGTCCTGGTTTAATATTGCTGTTAAAATGTCAGTCTACAGCTGCTGAGTGTGCAAACTAAATCTGCATGATTAGGGGTGTTATATTAAATGGAATAGCAGTATCATGTTAACATTTAAAATGACTGCTGACTATTAAATTTAGCCACCATGTTTGCATTTACGTAAGTGCTGGACACCCAGATTTTTGAAAATCGCATCTTGACAGGTTTTCAATTAGCACCTCAATTACCTGAACACCAGGTGAGGTGATTTTTATAACAATAATTATAGCAAAAGAGGTAGAACCAAAATATTCTGTCATTCACTAGGACTGGAATCATGAAGTTTGGTGTGAATTACATTTATATGAGATTTTTCATTATCTATTGAATTTTGAAGTATCTTGCAACTGCTAATTCTGGATGGGGTCAACTGGAGTCTCTCTTAGACAGCACAGAACACAGGGGAGGACTACACCTGGGACAGGATGTCTGGCCTTCGCTATGCGCAATTTAAACATGCAATTTAGTCCAGCTGCATGCCTTTGGACTACAAGAAGAATCCTATAAATAACAGGGAGTGGAGGTGGCTTTTTACCCACCAACACACAAACCCTGAGGCAGCAGTGCAATGTTCGAGTTCCCCTCTGTGGACACATTAGTAGGGACACATAGCTAGTACAAGGTAGGATCCAGTATATTATGTAAGCCTGGCTAGTACCAGGTATGTCCCACTTTATTACGAACACCTAGTAATAGTAATAGTTAGGATTAACTATTAGGGACACCTAGCTAGTACTAGGTAGGATCTACTTTAGTGAGGGAACTTAGCTAGTACCAGGTAGGATCTACTTTAGTGAGGGTACTTAGCTAGTACCAGGTAGGATCTACTTTAGTGAGGGCATTTTAATAGTACCAGGTAGAATCTACTTTATTGGGGACTCCTACACTAGTAGCCAACATTGTGGAAACACTTCCAGTTTTCTACTATTGTTCCAGTTATTTATTTCATCATCCAATGTATGATATATGCAACACTCTGTTTATAAACAATCCAATCCCATATTCATTTTTAAAGCGTAATGCCAAAAATGCTACGTGTTTCCACAATATTGGCCACTAATGTAGCTAGTACTGGGTAGGACCTGCTTTCACCTTCATAACTGCTTCAAGAGAAGACAAGTTGTTTGTTCAGAGTTTGTTCAAGTTGTTTGTTGCTTTTCTGCCATGGTACTGAACTGTTACTTTTGCACAGCCTTCCTGTAGGCTTTAGCGAGTCTGGTCATTCTCTTTTGACCTCTTTTATTAACAAGGTGTTTTAAGCTGCACCACTGTCCTTGACTGGATATGTTTTGTTCATTACACTATTCTCGGTAAACTCCAGATACTGTAGTGTGTGAAATCCCTGCAAGGTGGCTGTTTCTGACGTGCTGGAAGCACCATGCATGGAATCCACAATCACATCATGTTCAAAATCGCTAAAACAGACATCTTAGCTATTGAAATTTTAGTGCCGCAATATCTAAACCTCCTGACCTTGTGCTGTGTCTATTCAATTTCAGCCACATGATCCTGTGTTTGGAGGAGCAGCTGTTTGCTTTAACATCAGGTGTAGCAATTAAACTCACTACTGAATGTGGGGACAGCAAAGCACCTAGTACTTCTGAGCCACAGGAGAAAGCATGTGCAACACATACACTCCATACATAGAGCAAGCGGATAGGGTTCAAACCCCCATCCAGGAGATGTGAGATCACAGCACAACATGGGGAGAAAAACTCCACACACACCGGCAGTGTTCAAACGCCGACTATGGAGGTGTGAGATCACAGCACTTCCCACTGAGCTGCTGTGCTTCTCTTTAAACATACACTACCCCTTCTACATAGAATAATTACTTGCTACATATTTAAGACACACCTGAATCAGATTTACTTAAAATTACATTTAGATACTAATTCAAGCTTCTTTTGTATATGCCTACCTTTTATAAACTACAATGAAACAGGAAGCCGTTGGTAAGCTTCCATATCAATATAAAATATCTCTCCATGGTCACATAAATTACAAGTAATTATTGTCTACCTTTATGATTCCTAAGAGTGATTTCTGGTAATTACACTACAAAATCTTTTGTTCATATATTAAAATGTGAGGTTGATCCCAAGGCACACTCTTATGAAACTGTATGTTTGAAGTTGAACTTCATGGTGGTAAATGACAATTTAAACCGTCACACTGCATCGACAAATTGCCTTTTTCTCATTAGGATGTTAATGATTAGCCGAAATGAATGTTTCTTTCCCTGAATAAGATTGACGTTGAGTGGTTATAGTAAATTAATTCCACCCAGGGTCCTTCAAGGTTCTCATCACACTTGTCCTTATTTCTAATCCTGAATAGACTTGTTTGTTCAATGCTATTGTTTATACTCATGGTTCATATTGAATAACTGGATTGGATGAAGAGCTCCAGTAAAGTCAAATCTTGCTCAAGTGTAAACTTTTCAATCAAACTAACCCAAGTGTGACTGTAGGCAGTTAAAGGCGTATTTTAATTTACCCAACAGAACTGACCTATTCGAACAGTAATAGTAATATGTATGATTGAAACAGTGATTGAATAAAAACTGGAATTTCGGTCTCAGCATTATTCTCACCAGCATAACAATGTATTCAAAATTAATCAATTTAAAATATACAGATTAATGAAGGTTCCCTTTGTTAGTACGATGATGTAATC
Source organism: Isichthys henryi (assembly GCA_026776945.1). Taxonomy (NCBI): domain Eukaryota; kingdom Metazoa; phylum Chordata; class Actinopteri; order Osteoglossiformes; family Mormyridae; genus Isichthys; species Isichthys henryi. Next base: position 13,323,196 of record JAODJX010000020.1, on the reverse strand, counting down.
ACTGCTAGCAACATGAATTTGCTCACACTATATTCGGTTCAGTTATTATGTACCTTTGGCTGCCATAGATGCAGTATTTCTGTTTTGTTGCATTTGTCTTACAGCAATTCTCAGAATTTATGCCTCACATAAATATTTTTCACGATGGACTTAATCCTTTTCATACCGTCTAATCCATCTGCAAGAGGAAATGCTTTTAAAAACAGTGTGGTTTCGAAGACACAAGGAATTGATTGTATATATTAGGCTTCAGCTAATTAATGTTTGAGGATAAAAAATAAACACTACAGAAAGAAATTCTATAGCAACTTTGTTGTGATAAACTTTACATTGCTCAAAGCTTCCATCTCATTCTTTGGAAATTCTATTATTATCCTATTATAAAGCCTAGCTCATCCCACAGATGTTGACCAGAGAGGGGTCATTGTCACATCAGTTAGGCTCTGGGAGCGGTTGTGTCGTGCTGTTTTGCTGCATGCACAGCTGGCAGAAGCTGAGATGAATGCCAACACATGCTGTCGTCATTCAGGCTACCAAAACCAGAGGGATAGCAGGTGATAGATTCTAGCTACTCCCAGGTGGCCTGAAAACGTGGGAGGTGCATAAAGAGACTATCATAGGTTAGGGGGTTTAATAGTAGAATGACATGTGTCTCGGGTGGGGGCGATGCATCCCAGTTGGCCTCCTGGTCCTTGGCCTCTCACTGAATCGAAGCCACAAAAGCAAAGCAAGACAGAATGTTCTCTAGGTTTCAATCCCCAGACTTAGTGTATGGAGCACGTCTACATTCACAGTGTTAGTTGCTGGACAGTAAGTAACGAAATCAGCAGGAAACCCAGGATCATCAATCCTGTTGGTTCAGGTGCTTTGTCAAGTGAAGATATTTAAGATTCTTGCCATCCGTTTTCCACAAATGGGAATTTAACCCCCTCTGTCCAATGACAGCATTCCACCAGTGCTAACTCAATGGCTAGCAATTCTGTTTCCTTTCTCATAATTCTATTCCACACGGGACAATCAACAAGAGAAAGAAAGTGCACGGATGGATTCTCTCCAGCATCCACACACGTGATGGCAATACCACACACACCCCAGTGTCTGAGGTACCCACCCCTATGACAAAAGCCCTTTAAGGAATTGAGTGTCCAACCAGAGGAGTGAACAACAGTATCAACCTGCCAAATACCAGTTGGGCCTCTATCCTATCTCCAGGAACAAGCACATAACCGGGGAATGATACGATAGATATATCTAACTCCAACTTGACACACAACCGATTGCCTATTAAATGCTGAAGAATTGGTCTGACATAAGATGATATTAACATGTACATGTTCAGGCGTCATTTCAGAATAGATTCACTGAAGGTAAACTACGACACTCTTATTCAGTATATCCCGGGGCACTACATTTACACATTCCTGAAACACATTTGGAGCACTCACTAGCCCGAAGACTAGCATTTATAGTGTTCGTAATGCTCTTTGGTTGTTCGGAAGGCTGTTTTCCACTTTTCTCCCTCCCACATATAAAATAGGTTATAGGTGCTGCAAAGGTCCAGTTTAGTGAAGATACAAGTCAACTGAACCTTTGCAATTGATGACAGGATCAATGGCAGAGGTAATGATTCTTAACTACAATCTCATTAAGAGTCTGGTAATCTATACAGGCCATAACCCTCTGTCCTCTATTCCCCCCACAAAGAAAAAGCTAGTAGCTACAGGAGAGGTCAAAAATGAATGAAATGATACTCCAGAGCTTCTGTAATATACTCATCTATAGTTGGTGCCATTGAGACAGAGGGAGGATGAGAGTAATAGCACAATGCTTGTGAAGGGGGAGATCTGAGGTCCTCTTTAAATTAAACAAGTCAGCATGAGGAGCAGACATCCGTACATCCTTAGTGGTGCCACTCTACAGTGGCAGCACAGACAGAGAAGGAAATGTACCTCGCCTTGCCTACACTAGACATTTGGATAATTCCACTGAGGCCCAATCTATGTGTGGGTTATGTAAGTGGAAGCAGAAAAGTCCTGAAATTATCACGACTGATGGAGCACAGGTATCAGGTTACTCAATAGTCTCCCTAATGAGGATCCCTACACTGAATTCTGAGGGACATACAATAGCAATGACCAAAGCTTTCCTTAATGGTCACCTATCTGCACCCCAAATGGACAACATCCAGTCAGTCTTTCAGAGGAATCTTATGGAGATGTGCAAAAGACTCATCCATGGAACTAGCTGCAGTCCTACAATCTATAAAACCTTCCACTGGAACCTTGGCTCTCTTAATTTTGAGACATGCTGGGACTTGCAACTGCAGAGGACAATTATTTGGGTGAACTGCTCCATTAGCTACATAGCCATTGTTCCTTTGTGGGATTTTGGTCAAATAGGACAACTGCACCTCCAATAACTGGCATAATCATAGCAAAACAAAGCTGCTGTGTCAAGCAATATTGTCTCTCTTGGTCAGAAATTTGACCCATTTGCCTAAGGGAGAGTTACAGGTGCCAAAGCAGGAGGCATTACTGTCAAAACCATTACTTTAACCTAAGGCTTGCGGTACATCTCCTGCCCACATTTCCACAGCTGGTTATCTGATCTGAGTCATAGTTCAGTTGAGACATCCAGTACAAGCCCTTCATCATGGCAAGAAATCACATGCTATACTAGACAGTAATCAAGGCTTACTCATTTCAACCAGTGTTGGCATCAAGAATACTATAACTCAATAGCATGGAAAAATGTAGAGCTTAGCTGCAATAACGGCCATGAGGAGTGACCACGCCTGTGGCAGATAACTAGGGAACTAGATTCGGAACCGGCTGTGGAGGCCATTGCTTCACCCCACTCTTCACCGGAGGGGCGGGCCTGTTTTTGCTTGGGTGGGAGATGCATTAATAATCACTTATCTACTATTGCCATAAATGGTTTGTGCAGTTTCTCTGACTCATTGAGTCTAAGGAATGAATAAAGAGCTGCAGTTTCTACTTTTCTATTTGGCATGGCTTTATATTTTATAGAGTTAAATTACTGTCATTACATGTTTTATTAGTAATCCAATAAGCACCATGGTATGTTACTGCCTAATCCACTAAGTTTTTTTCCTTTTTACTTAATTCAGCAAGCACAGTAAGGATTACCTGCAGTCCCAGAACACACAGACAACTTCAGAGGAGACACCTGGCTTACATCAGCCGATTTCTGTGTGATAGTGGGCATTTTTCCAGTGCGAACCCCGCAATCCACACTCACGTTTTAATAGAAGGATTAAACACTAGGAAGGGAGATGTGAGAGAACACTATCTGACGTACGCACATGCTCAAGTCTCTGTGTTTAAGCAGCGGATCCCTGTGATGGCCACTGGGATCAAAGCTCAGCGGCGTCTCTCTCACTCCACTAATTCGCTTGTTTGTTTCTTTCTTTCTTGCGTCTTTTTTCTGTAGAACTGTGTTACGGCATGTAGGGTAGCTACATGAGGCCTGGCTGAGATATTCAGAGCCACAGCGTCGTCTCCCTCGGCCATGAATCACTGAAGGCGGCCGAGAGTCCGAGTAGAAAGTCGCACACCTCATTGTTATTGCATAACTGCCAGTAAATATCGGTAAAACGTTCAGTAGCACTTCACTGCGACAAGGCTGTGTTTTAACATGCCATTTTGCTAAAAACGGTTCATTTCCCATTCTGCATCATCGGTACTGCGCAGATACCCATTCAGTTGACAATGGTATTCATATATACAGCATTTTAACTTATGAACACATGCATAAATGTTTCTATGTAAAAGTAAAGTTAATACTGAAAAGATAATGACAAAGACTTTTTCACCATTTTAACAAAAATCATAGGGCACCTTAACAGTGTGAAAACCAGAGATTAGCTCAAATTTAATATTCAGTCGAACCAACCTTTGCCATAATGGCCAGATGTCATTACGGCATCTTGCAAGTGTGAAAAATTAATTTGTCATTAGGCTCAGAGCACAAGAAGGTTCAAGGTGGAAGCAAAGATTGGTCAGAATACTGACAATGACAATCTGGAACTGTTAGAAAATGGACTTTAAAAAATCTATTTGAAAAATTTCATGACTTTGTAGACCAAAGTCTAACTAAGGGCCAGCTTTAGAAAAAAAAAAAGAAAACTTTTTTTGACATACAGTAGGGACATTAACAAGGGAGACAGACGCCACAAAGACACTGTGAGTGCAGATGAGAGCTCAGATAGCTGACATTGTGACTGCCCTTTAATCTCAGCTGGTAAAGTAAGACTCTTCAGTGACTGTTCAGTGTGATAGCGTCAGAGCCAAAGGCCTCGCAACACGTCACTGGAAGAGGCACGAGCAGAAATGACTCTATGCAGGGCAAAAAAAAACAAAGCATGTCACATCTAGTCTATAAAATATCATGGCAATAGAGCACATCCTTCATAGATAAACAGATGGGGAAGATCTCTTCATGACAGAATGGAGACAGCATATTGATGGCATGAACAGGCAGTTTGGTGCTTCATTCCTGATGTACAGCATATGGACCAGATGTCAGCAACCCTGGTGCTGGAGATGCTATGTACTGTTTTTACCTCAGTAGGCTCTGAAGTAAATTGCTTTGACTGTTGACTGAATCCTGTCATACAGTTCATATTATATAGGTTTAAATGGGTTTCAATGGAATTCAACCAAAATAAATAATTAACAGTTACAAGTGTATTCATGCCAATAAAATCTATTCCTTTTATCTGTTCATTTCTGGAACTTAAACAAAATAAAATAGTATAAAATAGTAATGAACTTAATTTAGCATAATAAGGGCATTACTTACTAAGTCGCTCAAGGGCTAAGTAATCATTGATTCAATTAAAATTATGAACGCTGTAGTATTCATTTTAATGAGCAAAAAACATTCATAAAATCTACTTCTATTTTCTCCAGTTCTAACATGAATTTGGTTAAACACAATTACAAAATAATAGCATGTCATTAAGCATACATTTTTATTTAACATGATTTGAATAGTTTGATGGATATAATCAATGCCTCAATTAGGAATAATTAATTGAAAACTCAGCTGGAATGAAAATGAGAAAATCCTCCAGCTCCCATGACCACAGTGACTGACCGTTAATGTAGACGACAGAAGTTGGGGGGATGACAGGTCATTTCTGAGACTCTGGAGAAGGTGGTTATTCCATCCATCCATCCTTCTGAAACCGCTCCTCCTATTCAGGCTCGCAGGGGGTCTGGAATAGTGGCCTTGCTAGACACAGAGCTATACTGGGGCATAGCCCCCCCCCCCCCTTTGTCCATATGATTTTTGAAAGCTGAATGTGAGATTTTACTGGGGCTCAGCACATAAATACTGGGGCACATGGGGTCCAGCGAGGCCCATGGTGTGGAGCCTAACCCAGAGGTTACCGCCGAAATGGTTATTGCATGTATATCTTAATTTAAGTGATGTCATCTTGTACATAAGCAGGTTGAAGTCACAAGAATAAATTATCAAGCATATTTATCCACATCAATAAAAGTAAAACTAAGTAAGATAATTGCAAGTCTGGAAAAGTCAACACAGCGACTTATGTTATTACACTTTATTCCGTTAGAAAGAGAAGCTATTTACTTCATTCTGTCACATGGGACCGATGTGTTTTTTTTCCAGCATATTTGTAAAATTAATTTTATATAACTTTATATTATTTGAAAGCTAAAAGGTGGTACAGAGGTTAGCACTGTTGTCTCACACCATTTGGACGAGGGTTTGAGTTTGCCCTCTGTGTGTGTGAATCTGTTTCTGTACATCCTCTGCATGCCGTTCTAAGGTTCCTATGGGTTTTTTGGTTTGACTCCGTGGTCTGAAATCGTGTGAACGGTGTTGGCGCCCCATCCTGGTTTGTTCCCTGCCTTTCGCCCTCAATACCTGGGATGGGCTCCGGACCCCATGACCCTGCATAAGACAAGTGGGGGTAGAAAATGGATGAATAACCAAGGGAACGAAAACTGCAAATTCCCATTAAAGTAAAAAAAATTTTTTCAGCAGCATAACTTTTCCTTAAAGCCTGTGCCTCCTGTCCACAAGCCAAGGTCAGATAAGCATAGTTAAAAATGAAGAGATGTGCTGTACTGCACATAAGTCGGTGTACCTATGAGGCTGTCAGAAGCGGAGGCATTTTTATTCGTCTTTTTACGTACATAAAACACATTCCATTCCATTGTTTACTCAAAACAGCCTTCCAGTGCTGCAGTCGGCATTTCCGTGGCACGATATAACAGGTTATTTTTAATGTGTTGATCTGTCTTTATGTTTTCTCACTTTAAAAAAAAAAAAAACGCATTGCTATTTGATTAGTTTAGCTATGTTAGTTTTAGATTTTGTTAACTAAAGAAACAATCAGAATATTCACACAAACACTCTGTGATTGGGTCTGGGGTGAATCACATTTACAAATATTTACATCATGAAAACAGAAACTTCGGTGTTGCACGGAGTAAGAGCCGGCACACGCACTTACACATTAATGGTAACGTCCCGTCGCTCTTAGGGTTTATTATTCCTCTGGAGGCGCGGTACAGTAAGAGCCGGCATACGCACTCACACATTGACGGTAACGTCCCGTCGCTCTTAGGGTTTATTATTCCTCTGGAGGCGCGGTACAGTAAGAGCCGGCATACGCACTCACACATTGACGGTAACGTCCCGTCGCTCTTAGGGTTTATTATTCCTCTGGAGGCGCGGTACAGTAAGAG
>JAODJX010000020.1:13292699-13312179 GCA_026776945.1 Isichthys henryi | reverse complement strand
ACATAGCAGGGGGCAGCAGTGCTTGGGGACAGTACCTTGCTCAGGGTACCTCAGAGGTGCCTTGCTGGTCAGGGATTCGAACCTGCAATCTTTCGATTACAAGTGCGCTACCCTAACCATTAAGCCACATATGTGACATCATGACATAGCAGGGGGCAGCAGTGCTTGGGGACAGTACCTTGCTCAGGGTACCTCAGAGGTGCCTTGCTGGTCAGGGATTTGAACCTGCAATCTTTCGATTACAAGTGCGCTACCCTAACCATTAAGCCACCACTGCCCAATAGTAATAAGAATACAGACACACAAGCATTTTGTCACCCCTCCAGAACCGCCCATGTTCATCATGAATCTTAAAAAACACTTTTCTTCTTTAGTAATAAGACAGCTAGAAGGTGCGTGGTAATTATATGATGTGCTTTCAAAATTTTTGCATGAACTTAGATGTATTTGTAGATATTTCAATGCAGAGTTTGACTAGCATATCATTTAAATCCATTTCATTCATTCAATAAGCAAACTGCTAAAGTTATGATAAAGTCTACAAGCTGTAGATTGAACAGGCAGATGTTCAAGAACTGCAATACCTTAACTTCAGATGTACATTGTACACTGTTCAGTCCAAGATTACTCCACTTCCAAACAAACTGAGAGAAAAAGTGGTCAAAAGAGGGAGATTAAACACAATGGAAAGGAAGTCACTCAGCAGACAATGGGAAAAACCTAAATACCCTAAAGTAACAATACAGCTCCAAGCTGAAATAAATAAGATATAAGGACACCAGAAAATCAATGCAGAAGACAAGAATTAACATGGATGAAGATAAAATGAAGTCTGTTTTGGCTACACAATAGGAAGACAACAAATACATTTGGAGAAACTGAGCAGAAGTAAAAATGAAATGACAGGGATGTAGCAGATTAATTAAAGCAGTGTCCACTGAAGAAGAGAAGTAAATTATCCCTAATAATACAGACTCTTCTGCTACACTGCTAGCATTAGCATATCTGAGTAGTTTTTACCTCATCTTGTAACAAACTCATCCCAGGGGTATCATGGTCTCAGCAACTGTAAAAAAAACTGGAGCTGCTATCGGACTCAAGCTGGAACAGTTACTTTAAAATGGCTAATGACCGGTGTTGGGGAATAGAAACTACAATTAGCGACGCTACTACTTTAATAACTTTTTTCAGTAGCTTATAAGTAGTGCAGCTACTTTTAAAACGCAGTAGTTTTTCCAGTAACTAACTGTTTGTGTTTTTTTTTTTTTTTACAAATAGCGATGTAGCGAAGAAAATGCTACACCGTCAAAATACTAAAGGTCATCGTCGACTTACGACTGATCGACTTTACGACCATTACCAGACCGCAAATATCTAGTCACGAGTGCGTTGAGTCTGGTCGCGCAAGTGCTGCCCGCGTGACTGTATGACAGTTTCCGCCCCAACTGCCGGCTGCTCGAGCATCCCCGAGATGCCCGTTCATTCCTCTCACGCTCACGCCACTGTTCGCAGTGCTAGCTGCACAGTATACATTCGTATCCGTTTGTGTAACAATAATGAACCAAGAGAACGCTGAATAAAGAATATTACAATAATGAACTAAGAAAATTGCGATAAAAAGTTATGAAACATCATACAATATGATTTAAAGATGGTATAATTTTACTATACATATGATCATTTTTGCCTATAAAATACAGGGCCAACCTACATCCAAATCGACTTACGACCGGTCATTCGGAAATAAGTCCGGTCATTGTGGACATAAGTAGATTTGTGTTTTATATTGTCCATCTGACTAATACTTTAATAACGACCTCTATTACAAACGTTATTTATATATATTTAACGTTATTTATATATATTTAATATATATATTTTTATATATATATAAAAAAAACCCTAAAAATAATAAACAATAATTTGTTGCCCATTTTACTTTTCCAAAATGAACAAAAACAGGACAAAGGTGTAAATCTGTAAAACTTCTTTCTTTTGTCGTGATTATGGGACATTGTAATGCAAATCCACCTGAGATACTAAGTTCTTAGCTCAGGCCTTTGGTGTGATGAGCTTTTCCTCAGACTCTCCCCCAGGGAGCCAAAGGAGCTCCCCTATTGGAATACAGAGGCACTTTCACCCTCACTGCTATTCTTTTCATTTGTCGTAATGAAATGTGAAGACCTGCTCTTCTTGGGAGACAAATTCTTTATTAAGCTCGGAATCCATTTAAGGTTGCATCAAGTGATGTCACGTGTTAGAATTCACAGTACGGGGGAAATCACAGGCGCGCGGCAGGCTAATGAAAATGGCGGCAGATCTCTCAGCACTTTCCATTTAATTAGTCTCTTTAAATCAGATCTCACTTGTCCCTGCTTGACTCGGAATGAAAGAAAGGCCGTGTTTTCGGCCTCATCCCCTTTCGCTTTCAGTCACCCTGTCAGTCCGCAGGGCCCTTGGCAGCCGCGCGCTGGCGGACCCAGTGATCCCAGAGCGCTGTTTATCAAAGCGGGCTAACATTGATTATTATTAACCTTTATTCCCGGGGAATCCTGACACTTCCCAGTGCTTCAGCCGCTCTCAAGGCACTCAAGGGCCTCATTAGAGGAGCCTGGGGATGCGTGTGCTTAGGACATGCGCGGGGGAAGACTGGCCACACACACACACACACACACACACATGCGCGCTGTAGCTTGGCTCGATGGTGTCGTTTTGCTGATGCTAACGGGACGCTAACAGGCTACAGGGCCCATCTGCCCATCCTCCAGCAGCCCGAAGTTCCTCAGCCTGCCTCCTCCTCCATGGTCGATTAATAGTCCTCCTCTTCTCCATGGGGAGGGCAATGAAGAGGAAGAGCATCCAGAACATAGTCACACTTAAATGTAGAATTTGCATATCAAGTTATGCATTTCTGCTTCCAGGTGAATCTGTACTGAATAGAGGAAATGAGGATCAGTGGTCGGGTTCCCCCCTGAACCCCCCCAATCTGCTTCTCTCGCTGCTAGGCCGCACAATCTCTCGCCTACGTTGATGGATACAGACAGAGGGCTGGGGGCGATGTGGGTTGGACAGACAAGAGGCTAGATAAGAAGGCAGGTGTCTGAGGGTGTAGCTCACGCAATGTGACTGAGGCTTGGGTTCAGTGAAGTCACAGTAGCACGCATGGCGTTAAGGTCCAGCTCAGTTGAGATGGCATGGCACGCGAGCTTAACTCTGACAAATGAATTTAAACACACTTCACTCTTTCATTTTTCATTAAAATCATTATCCGCTTGGCTGTCAGCCGGAATTAATGAAAAATAGTAAGAAAAAAATGGCACTTGCTCCAGAGGATGTGTGCTTGGGTGGTTTGGTTTCCATGAAAGGGCTTTCCAGGGGCTCGGAGGCAGGACTGTAGCCAGCACATGGGCCGCAGGGCGGGATCCAGCACGCAGAACTGATATGATGATGGAGGAGCGGCTCACCAGCTGATAACTAAGGCACTTTCATTCTTTGAAACTAACCAGATTTTCCTGAGAAATCAAATTAGCGCAGAATTTGTTTTGCCTTCCCAACAGAATGCTTTCAAATAAGTATTACATAAATACCCTTTTCCTCAATTTAGATTTTCAAATTAAGTCTTCGAGGCAAGATGATGCTTGCATTTAGCATCAAAATGAGGCAAAACACAGAAATCAAAATAACTATATGAAATATCTACAAATGACTTGCAAAATCTATAGCAAGCAGCTATTTTAATAAATCATGTAATCCTTTTTAAGAGCCTCACACCCGCATGCAAATATTGTGAATCAAATGTTCATTATTCCAATTTGACTTTTGCAATTACATGATGAAACAGATTTAGTTCCTTGCCTAATTAATTGATTACATTTTCCTTAATTAAACAAGCTGAAAATGTTGAGATCACTAGCAGGCAAACAGATTAAGGTTTGATCACACCGGTGGGGTAATTTCAAGAGTGTATTTTACACCATTGATAATGACACATTCCAGTGTCGTGGAGGCTGCAGCCAAGCCTTTCAGCCACTGTAGGTTCCTGACCATCTAGGGTGGGTCACTGGCGAGTACTAGAGCCCTTCATCTGGACTACAAAATGAAATCAAGTCATTGTACTTCTCATCTATTTTCCATACCCGCTTGCCCTATTCAGGATCCCAGAAGCTACAGTATGGGTGCAAGGCAGGGGGTAACCCATCATGTAGGCACACACGCCATTCACAAATGGACAATTCACCTCTGTGAACTTTTCCGATCCGATGAGGAGAACATGCAAACTCCACACACACAGCGGCAACAGTGTGTAGTGCTGGTGACATGGCTCCGCATTTTCCAGAATGCTCGCAATGTCCCATGTAAATAGCATCATTTGCTATTGTTGTTGTAGATAGTTGTGCTGTGTCCTCTGTGTATGCAAGTGTGTTTACCTGTGTTGCACCCTGATCTGTGTCAGTTACTCACATATTTCCATGCCCTGTGTAAATAGTTACCCTATGTGTGCCTTACTGTCCAGCATCAGACTTCCTTGTGTTTCTCTGTTATGTGTATCGCAGTTGTGGTCATTAGTGTGAGTCCTTTCAAGGGCTGATATTAAATAGCCTGGTGTTTAAAGATGCTCCCTTGCTTCTTGTCCACCTCTCCAGAGACGGGATCCGCTGGGCGTCACAAGTGCCAATCACTGTACCCCCCCGCCGCTCTACTCATTTCATTTTATATTTAGCTGCAGATTTTTTAAGAAGCCATATCTTAATAATTTTTTAAAATCTTATTACTTTATGTGGACAGTCAACACTTGGAGTCTCCAAAGTAATAACAGTCAGAGTGAGAAACATTGCCATCCACAAACCCTTTTGGGAACACAGGAGCCCTTTACAATCACGTTTCTACAGCTGGTGAGTATTTTTTAATCTCTAATGTGCAAAAGATCAAGTGATTCATATAGGTGTCTCTTTAATTGCCGGTTTTAATTGCACCACAAAACTTTGTTGCTAGGTTAGTTTCCCAAGCAAGCTTAAGAACTTCAGCTCGAACTAACATAGAGCTACAGACTCAAACAAAAGACTGCTGTTCCTTTTAATTACATCACGGCACCGTCAAACTGATTTCATGGTCAACCTCTTTTTCTCGGGCCACAATTTACATATGCATTAATATTTTAATTATGAAAAATAGATAGTGTCATTAATAAGAGTCAAAACAAAACTGTTAGGAGGTTATCTTCCTCAGACAGTATAGAATCTGATGGGCCAATAATATTCATGTCTACACTAATTAAAAGATAATATTCAATCAATTAGAATAAGTCTCACCTTTCACCTTCATTTATGGTCTTCCAGGTATATGAGTCATAAACTCCTCACATTTAATTAAATTAGCCTGCTGCAATTTAATACTAAGGACTTCCAAGATCTCCTAAATTTATATAGTAGCATGTGACACAAGCTGTGGTTAATGGCTAATCTTTGAGAGCTACATTTCAGTCTATCCCAGTTTCATAAGTCACATAGCTATCACACTTAAATGAATTAATGAGAGTAGCAGAGACTATAAGAAAAGTGTCAGATTGGCTAAATATTTTCATCCTTTTTAACAGGGTCTTTTGTTAGATCTCGCTGCTGTATCAGCTTTTCATTGTTAACTTGCTCAAATTGCGAACATTTTTGGGCGGACTGAACTGCGTGTGTTTTGCATTTATAGCTTGTGTTCTGAAGTCAGAATGTCAGCTCAGTGCACAAGATACTCTTGCTAGGCACATTTACAGTTCTGGAAAATTCTGTGACGTTGTCGATTTCTCCCAATGATGCTCATCAGTGCATCTCAGTACTGGTCTCTGCTGGGAGAGAGATTTGGACCTCGTGCATTTATAATGCACCCAGCTGCATCATAAGCATATAATGAACCCATAATGAACCCAGCTGTTTCCAATACACAGAGACAGGGACCAGTACTGGTGTATGTCCAGTTTATGTTTTTAGAACACACCCAACTCACTGTTTATTGCTTTTCCAAATAATATCATTGGTACAGATAATCATATTAACTGCTAGATTCTCCTGCATAAAGATGACATCAGAAACCAGATGGTAAGACAATGACTGAGGGAATAGCGAAACTGAAATATGCAAAAGATGACATAAACAACTAACTAACATTTAAGAGGAACTGCGTTATATGTGAGACCCAAATCAGTGCCCCGCTGAGATGTAAGACTACTGTACCGCCCGACATACCATGTTGGCTCCATGATTTTTAACATTTAATCTGTCCTATTTTTCCCAAGATAGAATACAGTGGAAACCACAGAGATAGGCAGTGTTTTTTCCCCACAAAGAGTTTGCCAATGATTTGGTAATGAGACCCAAATCACTGAGTGTCTACTTCCTGCTTCAAATGCAGAGAACATCCGTCCCTGGAGAAGGTGTAGGATCAGCCCAAGCTTACCTTCTACCTTCAATGTTTTTCATATGTACCCTTCAGCATCTTCCCTTCTCTCTCCAGCGAATTAGAATGCCTTGAAGCAGAGCTGTCCAATGGGGAACATTCAGTATATTAGTTTACAGATCTGGGGATTCAATCCCATTTATAATTATGCAGGATCTGCCAGATGCAGCCTGGACCGATACTCACAAATATAAATAACACTCTGTGTTTGCTGCAAGTTATATAAATAAGAAAACAAAAATTCTTTTGTGGGGAAGCCACAGTCATGCCAGTGCAGTGTGTAGGCAGCAGACACAGGTGGATTTAATAGCGGGGGCTGGAAATAACTGGGCGGGATCACAGAACGAAATTGCCCAGGTACAAGAAGAGAAAATCCAACACATAAATATCGTTTGGCCTGAATCAACCAGACATTTACAGACACACTGCTCACGGGAGCTGGATTCTGGCTCTGCTCCAGTTATTGGGCAGTGAAGAGAAGCCAAAGCAGCTGCTTAAAGAGCGTGGAATGAGGGACGGGGAGAGCAAGTAACAAGTGAGGAACGAGGAGGAAATCACAGAGAGTTTATCGTTCTTGGCAGCAACATCTCAGAAGAGCTCAGCCCAGGGAGGTAAAGCGAGGGGGGATGCTGAGTTTTGTTTTTCGGGACGTGGCAGTGGAACTGAAAAGCGGGGAGGGAGCGATTGTGATGAAGCCTGACTGCAGTGGAGCCCCTCAGCATGGGCACGTCTTCACACCTCACTGATTGTTCCCACTATAGAAGCAGCCAATCAACTCCAAACCAGTGTTCTCAAGCTGACAACAGACACTCCCTGGACACTCTTCTGGTGGTTTTCTCATTTGGTGAAAAAGAAATAAAGTTTTGGCTCACACCATTTTCACCGAAAGCTATAAAAATTATGAAAAAAAAGTCAACTGCATTAAATATTTTTATATATGCCGAACCAACCCTTTGAGGGAAGAGTTAGTCTGATGGTAGAAAGAAGAGCAGTTTCGGGCACTTGGCAGAATGCTTGATTATCATATAAAAGGCTAATAATGGTCTCTACAGATGGTAGTGCCCAGGGAGGCAGGGTGACTCGAATGACAATGAGGAGCAGACAGAACAGGACAGGTTAATGAGCATCTGAAATGACCATGACCTGCAAACCAACGGCTGCTCATCAAACGTTTGAGCATCACTGCTGCCGGCCTGCAAGGATGCTGCCCCGCTTGGCTGACACTTCTGGGTTTTGCTGACTACAGTGCTTATGCTGTGGACGTCATTTGGTTATACAGCATAGATCTAATTATTATTATCTTTTTGAATGGCTGATCCATGGATACTTCCTTGACTAAGGTAACCAGGTTTTTAGTAAAACATCTGCTACTTGGTGGAATTCATTATGCTATTTATCTTAATTCATGATCGTAACCTTGTTAGAAGGCGACTGGATGTTGATCTCGACAAGGGTTAACTTGTCAATATCTCATCCCAGTGAGGTATTCTTGATGTAATCCTTTCAAACATGCTTCTGGTCTTTACTAAATGCCCTCTAATGGTTCATTTTGGCACGACACAATTCAAATATGTGGTTCTAAAACTGAGCCTCTTGAGTTCTGTTTGCCTTCTAACTGGGAGGTGACATCTTCCTGTGTTCGGTTACTGGCAAATTTGAGTCTCTTCCTGCCGTTTGAAACTCTGGTTATTAGTGTCTTTTGTGCTCATTACCCAGTTTGTTTAGATCAACATACATTTGTGTCAGTTAAATGTGATGATTTTTCACCATAGTTCAGTGTTATGGGTGTGAAATTAATTTTACACGTTACCTCATGTTTATAACCTAGTGAGAGATGAAGTTATGGAAGGAAATAATTAATGTAAAATAAATACAGTACTATTGTAAACCTAATGCCTTTAGAGATTAACCATTTAACACTTTTAACAGCAGTGTTATTTTACAAAAAGAAAAATATTGTATTAGGACAAAAGTATATTTTTTATGTTTTTGAGTACTGAATGCTGCTCATTGTCTGTTTTGTTTCATATATTTTATATTTGTTTTGCAATGTTTCTTCTTTAATTCTGCATCTTTCTGCATGAACTGAAGTTCATCCTTTCTCATTTGCAAGCACAGATTGGCACCAGTAGAAGAATTTATAATATTGCAACATTTGTGAAAGCACTGTCTGTTCAAAGACTGTTTAAAGATCTTGTACAGGATTTATCACATGTCATAGATTCTCATATGAAACGATCAAGCAGAAGTCACAATGTATTAATCACATTAACTGTTAGGAATAGCTTTGCAATACAGCAACAAGCGGGAGACATGAACTGAGACGGGAGCTCCTGGCCATTTTGCGCAGTCCCACTTCAGACTTTCAGACTGCATTCGGACTCAAGCAGACTCTCATCTCTGACTGAATAGGTTTCGGTGCTGAGCTTCAGCTGCATCTTCAGCCTAACCTGACTACTTCCACCAAATGCCGGCATAATCTTCTTTATTTAATGGCATCTAAACTGCATTAGTCAGTCAGGCTTCATCTTAGCCATAGAACCTAACTCACTAGCCCTTTATATAAACCATACACAAAATGTCTGCAATTCTACAAACACGACTGCACTGCTTGGTAATACTGTGGGGGGGGGGGGGGATGTTCTTTTGGAGCATCGTTAAGAATGCAGCAGGCATGTAGCTACCTATTGAACTGGCAAGTTTGAATCCCCCCTCCCCACATCACACCAAATTTGTTTGCTTTTCATCAGGCATGTAGCTGGGGGGAAGATGAGAGGGTCTGTCCCCTCCCAAGGGAGATCCGCCAAGGTGGACCAATCGACCTATTGGCCATGAGCTTGGAATGTAATGATGAACAATCACTAAAAACATTAACAACAATTTAATGCAAATCAATAAACCTTCATTAATAAAAGCCTGAATTATATCCTTAAAAAATAATAAAAATGTCATTTTTAAGCAAGACAAATGATTTTGGTTACTCACTGGGTGTTGTGGTTTGATATGCAAAATGAACAGTTTTTTAGATTGTATATTTAATGTTATGTCATCCGCAGCATAAGCCAAATCTCAAAACACATTAGGAGACAAAAAGGTGTATCATGAGGTAAGCAGACTTTGAAAAGTTGTTACAAAAGATGCGGCAGAAGGGTTTTTGAAAGTTACTGAAAAGCCAGCCAAAAAATGGACATGACTTTATGCCCCCTCCCCCGGTGACACTGCGGGTGCTGTGACTGGCTTTCACTCTGGAGCCTTCTTCATATCAGGATAACTTCATTCAGAGAGGATTTTTCAACACCACACTGGAATACCTCATAAATATACAAAATAAACAAGCAAGACAATGCTAACTACTTGTAATTTCCTGAGTCCGAGCATTATGATGAGTCATAAACAGGATCAATGCCCAAGAGAGGCAGTCAGACTTTCAAATGCGCTCGGCAGATGTCATTGTGAAACTAACTTGTGGAAAATCTTATTTATTTTTTTTTTTAAACTGGCAGCGTTAGTCAGTGTTGTGGAGAAACTACTAAATCCTCAGACACGTTTGGACAGTGTGAGATTCTGATCTCCACATTAACGAGGAAGGGGGCTTCTCCCTCCCCTGCAGCATCCAAGCCCTGCATTTTTATGTTTAAATATTCATTTGCTTAGCATACATCCAGCGTAACTTAAAGAGCTTGCTGTTTTCACCCCTGATTTACATTACAATTTTAACAGTGTTGTAAATAACGGAAATGATATTATGCTCAAGGTGGATTTGAGGTCTTCAGGTCAGGAGCTTGTTTGCCATCTACAGACTAAAATGGCTGATGGTCAGGGACACTGGCAGGCAGGTCTGGGATCAGTGGATTCGAGAGTAGACCAAACTTTGACTGACCTGAGCCAGCACAAATGGAAACTGGCACTGGCTGCCCATTCGTATGACCATAAGTTCCTTTAATTGGACAATCTGCGATCTCTAATGTATGAGATGGAAACAGTAAATGCACGACAGGAGACACAGCAGATGAAATATTAAAAGCAGCTCATGAAACATTCTGTCAGTCGGGACTTTTCATGTGGCACTTCAAGACAGCCGGGCCGCTTTTAAGGCAAATCGTTGCACGATAACGAGGCCGTGGGCTGTGCAATGCACGCTGTCTCGATGCCCTTGCTGGCACACAGTGTCTCCACAGCTCGTGGCAGCTGGCCAAATGCATTGTGGGAACGCTAGGAGGACAGCACCTACCACATTTCTGCTCTGGCCGCTCCAGTTGCCCCACTGCTTAGTCGCTCGTCTGTCCAATAGCTCTGGACGGGCTGCCGCCTGTGCTGACTGGCTCTTGGCCGAAACAAACAAAACAAAGCGAAAGAGAGTAGCACTCCCTGCATATTCAAGCTGCCCCCCACCAAACAGACGCTAATTAGCCATAATGATGTGGCGCCTTTATACTTTGGGTATTTTTTTATACACTCCCCCAGTGTCCACAAACAAGAACATGTGTACAGACTTCCGGGCTTAATCTATAGTTGCAGGCTTACAACCCACCCATAAATAAAATGTATCTCTGACAAAAATGTAGTAAAAATCACTTTAAGTGTGAAAGAGACTCAATTAGACCCTGGCAGGCAGAAGCCGGATTCCTTGATTACGTCTGTGTGGGAGTCTTGTTTTTCATGAGGAACAGATTGCCGTGGTATTCTTTGATGTGCAACCCAACACAATTTTGTATCCATAAACTGTCCCGGCCTCTTCCTCACCTCCTTTTTTTTGCACAAAATTATGGATCAACTACTCTTAATTACCACCCTGCTGAAAAATACGCTCATACGGTTTTTCAAGTTGCTCCCTGGAAATGGTTTTGTCGGTTGTTTTCCTTTGGTGATCAAATTGACACTCGCATGCCTGATGAAACTGCATTATTACATATTTATTGCTTATTTGCACAAAGACTTGACCTAAAATAAGTATTTGGCAAAACCATGCCTACAGCCTACATGCAGCTCAAAGTTTGGAACCTGTTCAAATCATAGGTCAAGTACTATGATTAAACCTTTAAGCTTTACTGAATTATTTCGCTAAATATCCAGCTTTATACCCCTGAAAGGTAAATTGTTGTGCTTCCTGTAATTATCAGTCTTGTTTAATAGAGATTTGCCTATCCCCAACTCTTTGCTGTAGGCTCGCTGTGATATATTGCTAATCTGTTCTCCTTCAAATGCTCCACTTGGGTGATACGTGAACTTCCTATGTGCTGTGCTTCCATAGACACTAGCGGACACTATTGAAATGGCCCCCCAGTCACTTTGTCTACTGGTCTTATAACAAATTATTATCCTAACCCTTACATTTAAAGGAGCTATATTACACATGCTAATGATTTATATGCTTTCATGGAGAGATGGATTGTAACAGAAGAAGGCCAGGGACCACAAATGGACCGGCTTCCATCATTCCAAGCTGTGCTATAAATTTGTTGACCTACAACAGAAGCTAACCAGGAGGAGACATAAAACACTTGGTGAGAAATCAAGCCAAATGTGCAGTTGCTCTTAATGCCAAACAGGCAATGTATGAAAACAGCTAACTGGGTCTTAATTTCACAAAGCTGACCACAGACTAATGCTCCCCTCAGAAAGAGACATTCACTCTGCCCAGCTACCTACTTCTGTACTGTTAACTAATTAAATGGGGGGGGGGCATTAAATTACAGTAAATCAAGTACTAATGATTGCAGACTATTTTTGAAATACTGGGTGGGAAGAGTGCAGGCTTTTGACTTAATGGCCCCGGAGCTGAAAGGAACATAAGTCTTGGTGACGACGGCGGGCCTCGTATTGATCTTTGCTCCCCCTGCTGTCTGTACGGGGTCGAGCAGCAGGGACAGAAACAGAAGTGATGTTCAGTGTCGCCCACCTGGGGTGTGGGAGAGGAGAGTTTGGGGGCCGTTTGGCTGTCAGAGCTACTTAACAGATATATCTACATAACAATACATTTAGGCCGTTTGCCACCTTTCAAAGCTTCCCCACTTGAGAATGTCTACATGTTTCCCTGTTCATTATTAATGCATTAGTGATAAAACATTCATTCCCTTTGTTGTTCTGCTCAACACCAGCCTTTCCAGCTGCAACCACAAGGCACTAATGAGTAGGTACTCCATCCATCCATCTTCCAGCAGGTTCTCCAGCTCCTGATTAGGGAGAGCCTGTGGGCTATCCCAGGAAGCAAGGCCATGAGGTGGAGGAGGGACCAGACAGGATGCCAGGCCATGACAGTGCAGTTGTTTCCTGTGCAAATACTTCCTTAGACTGGAAGGACAGTCCTAAGGGTTCCTGGAGTTTCCCTTTGTACAATCTACCTGTCATTCAGAGACTGGCCAGGAGCAGCATACAGCTTGACAAGCTAAATCAGGCAAAGCAGACTTTACCAAACAGATAGTTAAGAGAAGCACTCCTACACACAGACACACAGACACACACACAAACACACACTATTTGGAGAATAGGCATTTGAAAAAGGCGGCCTTGCTGACTTTGAGTGCAGCGACAGTCGCCTTGTTTGAATGTAGTGATACACTTGGACTTTCGTCCCAACATTGTAATTCCAATGAATGATTCATCAAATATTTATGTTGCATGAATCTGCAGGGAACTATTTATCCAGCCATAGTAAAGATGCCAGTAATTAACGCACCATACTTGGCCTAATATTTTCGTACCACGTTCCAAAGTCTTCAGTCATCTGCCGTGCAATTATAAGGGGCAGCCTGCATTCGCAAAGATCGTGCCCTTTAAGATATTACTCTTACGGTGCGTTAACTTGCTTTAGCACTGATGTCATTGCATTTCCTTCTCAACAGCATTTGCTTAAAAGGCATCAGCTGCAAGCATCATTCATGAACAGCCTGGTGTTTCTCGAGTGAATTGTGTGTGAGGGATGTTCCCTGCACAATGTCTCATGGGCTGTGCATAAATGGTGCGTGTTTGGTTCCTGGGCTATATCCCAGCTTGCCATAAACCCCACCAGCCAAAGACCTTCCTCCAAGAGCAGCCACACCTTTTACCCCGTGCAGAACGTCGCCGGCCGGCTGTAGACGTTATAACGGAAACTGTCCTTCTCGAAAAAGTGCTTCAGTGTTTTCCTTTTTTCTTGCGTCCTGCATGCATCTTTTTACGATATGACAGAGGCCTGTGTGTGATGTGCAAATTAGCCCTGTGATGTGCAGAGCATTATGCTGATACAGTTACACCATCAAAAGGCACATAGGCCAGGCTAATCTCCACCAGGGCTGTCCTGTCCGGCCCATGCCGTCACCCTGTGATTCAGCCATTTTCTGTTGACATTCAGGTTTACTCTTCTATATGGAATCACCAGAAATATGAAGGTATCCTGTGGGAATGTAAGAATAGTGAACCCCCCCCACCTAAACACATGCCTGAGCCAAATTTTGGAACTAATAAATAATTCTGTGACATATATGTGTCTATAGTTTCTGCTCATAAACAATGTGTTGATATACAGTCAGTAAACAAGTTATTAATCAAAATTTGATTAAAAATCTGTATATTTTAAAAATCTCCTTAAGATTAACTCCATAACAAAATTCGTGGTGACCTAAAAAATTTTTAACATGTAATTAAATTTTCCTTAAATTTCGATTAAATACTGCAGCTTTGGCACCATCCATCATGTTAATCTGTAACGCCATGGCGTTCCGTCTCCTGGCCTCCGGTGGATGTCATTTACCAGGTGTGGCTGCCACAGCCTTACAGAGTCATTATGGTGCTGTGACACTCTCACCTGCATCCACACACACTCCCTCTTCACATTATTTTTCACCTTTGCTATTATTATAGAAGGCTGAAAATATAATGTTAGACTGGCAGTATGATTACTCTGCCTGGGGGAAGTTTAGCCCTTGCCAAAGATCCAGTACGCAAAGGAAGCAATGTGCAATTTTGGGGGTTATAATACTCATACCCAGTACTGCTCGCCAGTGGTATTATTCATTTAATTTTGGATGCAGGCCAATACAGCACAAGCCATTCAATGCTAGAATCTCGGAGTAAGTAACAGAACACCGGCAACAGAACTTTAACCTCATTCACAAAGATCAAGTGCAAGAAAAAGTTGCTTCCAGCTTCTAGCCCATGCGATGCCCCAGGCGAGCGTCCCCACTAGCGCCCCCCATCCAAGGTAAAGTGAGACTGGCTGGCAAGTCGGCGCCCCCTCAGCAGCAGTGCCCTAGCTGACTGCTTATGTTGCCTGTCAGATTAACCTGCTCAACTCAATAGGAAAAACATGAAAAACTGTGTCTATATACATACATACATACATACATACATACATACATACATACATACAGACATTTTTTTGTTGTGTTTTTCATATAAATATGTATATGTATATATATATGCAAACAGTATATTATATATATATAATTACGTATATATGCATGTAGGTATATGCACCAATGCGCAGAGCTGGTATGACTGACTCATGACTGACTCAGGGTATATCAGGCTTCCCTTTCATTCTGGGACAGCATCAGAACAAATGGACTGGAGGGACTGCAGTCTGGCTCTTCCAGAGACGGATGACGAGTGATCTGTGTCCCGCCACCCCGCGGCCCCCCCTCCCCCCCGACCGCAGAATTAAATGACGAGGAAGTGCAGCACCATACTGATTAAAGCTCAGGACTCTTCCATTGTCTGGGCCTTTTCTTCTTTTGAGAAACACCTTGCGGCAAAAAGGCGGCCAACTTGGCGTACATATGCGTACATTCTGCCGTCAAGTTTGTTTCTATAGATCGCAATGTTTGCGTAGAAAGAGGCGCACGCATCTTTTAGGTCCCGTTTTGTGTGTACACAACGGTTATAAATGAGACCCAGATCTTTCTGAATTCTCCAGATCACCTGGCAGCCACGTTCGCCGGCGGCTTCCATAACCTTATTTCATCTGCAATAATATTACTGGGTTTGCTGTCTCACAGGAATATGGTCAGATGGTTATGTTGCAACATGAAAAGTGTATAGTTTTGTGCATTAAGCTGAAGGATCAATCGGACACGCACTTTCAAACCTACAGATCATCTACATCAAATGATGCAGGTCCAAGGACATGAAGATCATTAGGAATCACAGCCATTCCAAGGCCCTCTTCTCTTTGCTGAGGTCAGGGAAACGCCAGCACTGCCTGTAGGCATCTCAGAAAGGCAGCGGTAGAGCTTTTTCCACAAGCAACTGGGATCCTCAAAGATTTGGATCTATGTGTAATCAGTGTTCCTACTCAACCTATACATGTACAGCTTACATACCTAAATACTGACTTATTTATAAGACTCTACGACTTGATATGAATGTGAATTATGTGAAATATACAGAAATATAATTTCACATACATGTTAAACACAGTAGATCATGTATTTG
This sequence comes from Isichthys henryi, assembly GCA_026776945.1. Classification (NCBI taxonomy): domain Eukaryota; kingdom Metazoa; phylum Chordata; class Actinopteri; order Osteoglossiformes; family Mormyridae; genus Isichthys; species Isichthys henryi. Next base: position 13,296,327 of record JAODJX010000020.1, on the reverse strand, counting down.
ATATTTATTATGAATTATCATGAATAAAGAATGCTCTGCCTCACTTGCCAGTGACTATGAGATTCTATAAAAATGCTGTGGAGTGGTAGGGCTGCGCGTGTGCATACTTAGTGTGGCAAGACCTAGACATTGCAGCTATGGCGTAATAATGTCCATTACCTCTACAAGTGTCTTTTATTAAGTGAACTTCCACTGATGCACAACAAATTGGCGACGAGGATGCTGCGATTTTCTTAGCGTCCACCTCCTGCTTTTCTGGAGTGTCCAGGAGAACTTAAAAACTTACGTTTACTGCATGGGGAAAAAAATCTTTTTAACAGCTTTATACAAGCCACCAGTGAGGAAGAGCCTTCCGACGTGCTGAAAATAGCTGTTCATTTATTGCTTGGTAACAGGAGGACAGCATATTTGCAATAATTTGTAGCTAAATGCGGATACTTACGAGGGCAGTATGAGAATGCTGGAAACATTTTTCAACCCAAGAGTGAATGTCGTGGCAGAGAGGTATTGGTTTAGACAACGTGCTCAACAAGTTGGACAGTCTGCAGACCAATATGTCGCAGCGTTATGTCAACTCGCTACTTTTGGTTTCAGAGGTTTACAGAATAAAATGAAACATGGCCAAATTGTTGAAAAAACCTGTGTACCTCACATATGCAAACAACTGCTGCTTGGACTAGATTTAACTTAGGATAAAGGGCTTGTACTAGCTAAACAAACTGAATCTGAAATTACTGAAGCAAAAATAAAGGCCATGGGGGCATGAAGCATGTGAATGCTGTGCAGATACAGTACATTAAAAAGCATGCTGTACGACAAAGACAGACCAAAGCAAAATGATGATGTCATCACTGTGCCTGTCAGCTACGTTGCAAATGACTCATTCTGCCTTGCTAAATTTGCAAAATGTATAGTGTGTGGTAAAAATGGGAAATCTTCCTCGTTTGTCATTCTGCATCTAAAACGGTGAATGAAATCACTCTACTTGAAGGGACAGTGCTCAGTGTGCACAGAAATGCCTGATGTGCAATGTGGATACTGCTGCTTCACACAACCAATCCTGTGCCACTGGGTCTGCAATTTCTATCCTTCCTGAGCATGTTTGCAGAGACAGTTTCCTCAATTGCACATTAACTAAAGACAAGCACAGCTGGTGACATATGCAAAATGGAACAGAGGTGGGATGTCACAGGACGTCTTACTGCTGAAGTTGCATGTGAAACAAAACAGCATGTACTGAATTCTTCATTGTGAGATCTAGAAGCTCAATCTTAGGAATGCACTTGGTGATTGGACTCCATCTTCAAATTTCCAAAGGTTAATCTGTTCTGGAAACTCCACTTACCAGCGCTACACTTCAGCCTAGGTACAGTCCTCAGCAGTTCAGATAAAATGATTGTACATCCAGATGTTGTACCTATTCAGTGAAAGCTGAGATGCTCACCCATCTCAGTCCGAGACGCGGTTTCTGCTTAACTCCAGTACCTGGAACAAAATGGGATCATTGAGAAGATTGATTCTTCTGAGTCGGCTTTACCTAGCAGTTGCCCAAAATAAGACTAGAGGTATATGTATGTGCATAAATTTGAGGAAGCCAAACAAGGCCGTCATTGTAGTCAAACACTTCCACTTATACAAGATATTCTATCTGCATTGACTGGGTCTGTCAATTTTTCTGCCCTTGATCTTAAAAATGCAGACCACTAGGCTGAAGTTACTTTCATTACTCAGGAAGGTCTGTACAGGTACTGCAGTGTGCTGTATGGACTTCGCTCAACTCCAGTAAGTTTTCAAAAGATGATGAGCACAAGGTAATGTTTCAGGCAAACCAAGTGAAGCTTTCTGGGTTACACTTTTACCGTCCTCTGTATTTCTGTTCTTGAGTATTGGAACCGGTCTTCGGAAATGGAAAATGACGTGAAACAGGCATTACAAAGGGGGGTCTGCAGCCAAAACTAACCGTCAAAGTACTAAAGAACACAAGACTTTCCTGTCACGAAAAGAGAGAATCACTGCTGTAAATGTGTTTAAGGGGCTGTGTCTTATATGGAGTCTGAGAATTGGGGGCTCTAAGGGTTTTGTGGTCAATTATAATTCAAAGCACATTTAAATAGACAGGACAACAAATCTGAGAAGGTCTGAGGACAGGCATTAGTGGCAGAATAGCTATTTGAGGTCTTTGATAGGAATGGGTAGGAATAGCCAGGATTCATTAATCACTGTTTTAAAGATGGACTTTTTGTATTTCACACTTACCTGTGGAAAAGTGATTTCCAGCTCCTGTACCGCCAGCCTGTGGTGGGACATTTAGAGCTTGAGGAACAAGGGACCAGGCCAGGCAGAGGGTGGCAGCATGATGAAAGTGCTGAGACTGTCCTTGCCACCGTGAGCGATTTGCCATGCACTCCCACGAGCTGTAATTTATCCTAATTCATCTCTGGGAAAGGACTCCACAAAATCCAAGCAGACATTGTCTCTTTGCCACATTTGTGTCGGACTGGGCCAATTTCACTGTAAACAAAAGTAATTATAGTGGATGTGTTCGATGATGGAAACGAGACAGATTCGGCCTCCTGTGGACAAGGCTGAAGCTCCGTGGAGCAGAACAGTTTAATTAGTGGAGACCGCACCATGACCGTGGAAGGAGAAGGGGAAGAAAAACAAAAATCGCTGTCTAATTTTCCGCTATCAGACCAGCAGGGCTGAATTCGGTTTTGCAGAAGCCAACCTTGGCCTTCTCATTAACCTTTCAGACGTAAAGGTTCTTCCTCTGCACCCCTGTCTTCCCCATGACTAAAAAATATTCCCGATGAGGGCTGTGCTCCACTCTTGTGAGTTGTTGAGACTTTAAATTGGCTGCAGTGGAGAGTGTTTATACCACTGTGTGACGTGCACATGTGACCGGCCGATAGCACTAAAATTAATAGAGCCGTGGGATTCCGGCACTGGAATATCTGATCGCGCTTTGCCTCCGAAGCCGAGCGGCAGCTCTTGACCCGGCCGCCCCGCAATAAAACCAAGTCAATAACACTGATTGTTTCTTGAGGTAAACAGACATCTCCCTGTCAAACGTAATAACAGCATTAAGCAGCACACACACACACAAACACACAGCCAGAAGCCTCATGCTCTCTTACGTTAACATGCCACCAGTACAAACAATCGATGTGGCATCTATAGCATAAAAAGCTCAAATCTAAATTAAGTGATGCTAATGGTATTATACTCCATCCATTTTGAATGTATTCAGTACTTGAGCTTACCTCAGATAATACAGGGCATACAAAAGGGCTGCAGCCTGGACAGGTCCATAACAAGGCGGGGACTGTAGGGTGACAGCACATACACAGAGAGAGGGAGAGCATGAAAACAGCACAGAGACAGACAGAGGGAGAGCATGAAAACAGCACAGACACAGACAGAGGGAGAGCATGAAAACAGCACAGACACAGACACAGACAGAGCATGAAAACAGCACAGACACAGACAGAGCATGAAAACAACACAGACACAGACAGAGCATGAAAACAGCACAGACACAGACAGAGCATGAAAACAGCACAGACAAAGACAGAGCATGAAAACAGCACAGACACAGACAGAGGGAGAGCATGAAAACAACACAGAC
>JAODJX010000020.1:13274828-13292483 GCA_026776945.1 Isichthys henryi | reverse complement strand
AAAACAGCACATACAGACAGAGGGAGAGCATGAAAACAGCACATACACAGACAGAGGGAGAGCATGAAAACAGCACAGACACAGACAGAGGGAGAGCATGAAAACAGCACAGACACAGACAGAGGGAGAGCATGAAAACAACACAGACAGACAGAGGGAGAGCATGAAAACAGCACAGACTGAGGGAGAGCATGAAAACAACACAGACAGACAGAGGGAGAGCATGAAAACAGCACATACACGCACAGATACACACTGTTATGTGTTGTAAGACTCTTGTGTTACACATACGAGTTTCTGTACCGTTGGCCGAAAGCCCCTATGTGATGTGTCAAAGACGCCACCCAAGACCATGGTTCGCTTTCTCCGGCCAAAGCTACTCACCCCCTCGCCTATCGGATGCTCAGGTGTCATCACCTCCAGGCTCCATGCAGAAAAGGACTGATGACCCCAAAGCCTCCACCTCCTGGACTTTACTCTTCCGCTTGTGCTTCAGTCTCATCTGACTGCTCGTGTACGACTCTGCTCTGTTTTCTGGTTTATCACTTTTTGCTTTTTTGGTCGCTTGTCTCTGTATTTGTCTTTCCTGTGTACCAACCATTTTTCCTGTGTCTCTGACTACGAGAGAGCCTAGCCCTTGGTGTCGACGTTCTGAGTGGGTATCGTGTATAGTGTCAAGAGTGACTGCCGTTTCCTTTGTTTCAAGTTTTTCGTATATTTGGTTAGGAGATAATGAGAGTGTCTTTTGTTTCACTTCTCTTCTGTAGGTAAGTTAGTTTGAGACTATAGATAGATTCCAATAGATCGTTTTGTTTGTTTTGTTGGCCTGACCTACACTGTACCTACACTGTGGAGAGAAAACTTGTAAATAAACACTCTATTTATACCAGCTACTTGTGCAAGTTGTTAGCTCCAGGCTAAGTACCTGGCACTGGACTGTATGAGGACACAGGGAGAGCATGCAAACTCCACACAGGCAAACACAGGTGAAGCAAGATTCACACCCCTACTACAGGACATGTGCTAAGCACCGAGCCCCTGTGCCTCCTGTAAGTCCATTCATCTCTTAAAATTTATAGTACAGTGGCGCAAATAAGAACCCAAAGTTTAAATGTCTATAATTATGAATTAGTGGCCTGGGTAATTGTAATGTAGCCATTAACATTGTTTCATAATTCATGCTGATACATGAATAAACTTTTGCTCCATCTGCCGTGAGAGGCACCACGTTTAAGAGATTCAGGGGAAAGGGGTTAGCGTAGGGCTAGGCCACATCTGCTGAGCGGGACAGTGGGATGATGTCACCCAGACAACAACAGACTGCTATTACAGCAACGGACACAGTATACCGAACATGCAGCTCATCTGTGAGTGTCATCAAGGACAAAACATCAAACCAGTGTAACAGACCAGCTGTATGCAGTGTTTCTGCAACTCACTGCTTAAATCTGTAACACAGTTTACATCTGTAACGTGCTGGTTAAATCTGTAACAGTTTACACCTGTAATGCTGGTTAGATCTGTACCACATTGTTTATACAGTAACATACGTATTACATATGTAAAGTGCTGATTGCATCTGTCACACGCTGATTAAATCTGTAACATGATGACTAAATCTGTAACACACTGCATCTGTAACACACTGATTACTTCTATAAATCACTGTTTACATCTGTAATGCACTGATTACATCTGCAACATGATTGCATCTGCAATGTACTCATTACGTCTGTAACATATTGTTTACATCAATGACACACTTACTGTATGTGTAACGCACTAATTCTGTAACACACTGTTTACACCTGTGACACATTTATTGAATCTGTAAAGCATTGATTGCATCTGTAATGGACTGATTGCTTTCACACAGTAACATACTGATTAAATCTGTAACATGTCAACAAAATCTTTAAGACAGTGATTAAATCTTACACCCTCGTTATATCTATAGCAGGCTGGTTAAACCAGTAACATGCTAATTAAACCTGTAACATATTGTTTATCTGCGACACACTTATTGCATTAATAAAGCACTGACTGCATCTGTAACACAATGATAAAAAGTGTAACACACTGCATCTGTAACACACTGATTAAAGGTGTAACACACTGCATCTGTAATGTACTGATTAAAGGTGTAACGCACTGCATCTGTAACACACTGATTAAAGGTGAAACACACTGCATCTGTAACACACTGATTGAAGGTGTAACACACTGCATCTGTAACACACTGATTGAAGGTGTAACACACTGCATCTGTAACACACTGATTAAAGGTGTAACACACTGCATCTGTAACACACTGATTAAAAGTGCAACACACTGCATCTGTAACGTACTGATTAAAGGTGTAACACATTGCATCTGTAACACACTGATTAAATTTATAAGAAACTTATTTAATCTATAATGGACTGATTAAGTCTGTACCACACTGATTACATCTGTAACACACATATTACATCTATAACACCAATTACACCTGTAACACATAATTTAAATCTGTAAAACAGTTTACTTCTATAACACGCTGAGTAAATCTGTAACACACTGTTAATCTATTACAGTACCCTTACAGTAAGCTACCCTGAATGTTATCTCATGTACACTGACCAAGTCATACACTACCTTTTTGCTCCTCTGAAATATAAGCCTTGGGATAAATGAGTTTGGTATGATTTAGGTACCAAGAGACGTGGCGTGCGCAGTGGAGTACTGGATTCTGCTCCAAGGCTTCCGCTGCAGCGACTGGGGGGACGAGCAGAGTGGAAGGGAATAAGATCTGAAAAGGCAGTGCTCACCCTGACGGCCCCCCCAATTAAAGAGGCTTCGCTATTTGGTCCTCTTGTCTTGGTACATTGATTTTTCAATTTTCAAGGTGCTTTCTCAGGCAGCAGCTTCGGCTGCAATGTCAACAGTGATGGGTTATAACCCCCATCTTATCTCTCTGTAGCTTGATTAAATTAATTAAGCAATTAATTTCAGAGCAACCTGCCAAGAGCTAACATGGGGATGCTAACGTCTGGCTTGGAGCATGTGATGCTCCAGTGCCCCTGGCGACCATTACTCTCCCCCAGATATGAAACCCGGGGACCTGAGTTGAGATTGGGACTGAACCTGAATCAGCAGGTGAATAAGGAAACTTACCGACAGCTATTTGATACACGTGTTCTGATGGCACTGTGAAGGTGAAGGAGGTTTAACTACATTACTAAATACTGCTGAGTTAGGTCAAACTTCTCATAATCATCGGTGAAACGCAAGAATTCAGATCAAAATGATAAATTTCCATTGGTTCTAGTCATTAGAGTTAAAGGCGAGCTGAGAATAAAGATGGACACCAACATGACAGGCTGCAGAAGGAAGAGGTTACGCTAGATATTTAATGCAGTTTTAATGGCTTTAATGTGAACGAGCCGCATATGTTCATGGATGATTTCCCGACATTTTTCTCAAGGAATTTCCATACTCTCTGCATTACGGTATGAATAGACAGAAGACACTCTACTTTATCATAGCACGTTAAACCCTGACAGAGCGCATGACACCCCTATCGAACACCAGAAAGCTTTGCCTTTAGCTGACGTCTGGGTATCAAACTCTTTAAGTGAACGGAGACAGGAGCGCAGCAGCAGACGGACCGGGGGAGCTACGTAAGAAGTGGTTAACTGGCAAGAGCTCGCTTCCCTAGGGTGAAAGTCCCATCTTCACAGAGCTTCTTCATTTCCTAGGACACAGATCTCATAGTCATTTACAAGATGAATTACCAAAGGTGTCCTTATCCACAGTGACCCGTGAAGCTTAGCCAGGTTATTTATTTATTTATTTATTGTTTACACGCATTATCAGTTAAATCAGCTGCATATTTTCAGAAGCAGATAAGATTGTGCTTTGATCGGAGGTATGATGTCAGCACCTCGCCATCCTAAAACTTCTCGCTATCCAAAAATGCCACCCAGTGGCACAGCACGTCCCTTACCTTCCAACAATGACAAAAATTACGTGCTTTTAAGATGAGGGGCTTGTATTTGGCCTACCGTGGACGACAGAGGAGGAGGACTTGGAGGAGGAAGACCAGCAGAATTAAGCCATACTGTCATGTCCGCTCCTTTTGGGTAAAGCAGTTTGCCTGTTCAAAGTGACAGACTGGTCTAAAAAAAGCGAAACATACAAAGGCTGCCCAGTGAAAGCTGTGTTTCGCTGAACAGAGAGTTTGCAAAGGGACAAAGCAGGCTGTCCATCAGATCCTCTACAACTTCAGCGTTTTGCAATGGGGGCAGTGAGTAGATAGCCTCTATTCATCACTGAGTACAGAAGACCTTCTTGCACCAAATCGGAAACAATCAAGGAGAAGAGTGTGAGGAAAAGCAGGCAGAGGATCCGCATATGTATCCCATCCCATATCCAATTGGCCAGGAGATGCTGCGGTCCCAGAAAGAGCAGAGGCACCCTGTGCCAGATGCCAGTCCAACACATGGCATAGAGAACGAATTAACAGGCTTTCAAAAAAAACCCTTTTAAAGGAGATTTGCTTTCATTACTTTTGACACGGAGCAATCGATAAATAATCACACTCACAGCACCTTAACTCCAGCTTACAGACAGCCTTCACTAGCATGAATTCAAGCCCGGCACAGGTGGCCACTATTGAAAGCGGCTATAATGCCAGTGAACGGACCAGGAAGAAGTGATAGCACCTCCCCCCCACCACCAGCAGGAAAGCCCTGCAGTTTCGGAGTAATCCTCTGTTACTCTGTCCTCTAGCGGGAGCAGGCTGACCCTCAGAGCAGCTCCAGCCAGCCTCAGCGGGGCACTTTGGGACAGTGTGGGAAACACTGGACACAAGTGATCCAGATCAGAGCACCGTCCCCTCCATGGATAACTCTCAGAAAGTCGCAGCGCCTCTACTCAGTCTTACAGTGCTAGGACGTATTAGATTAGACGAGTAAAGCGAGGTACATCCTCTGTAGGTTACTGGATACAACACAAAACCACTCTACAGGAATATCTACAGGGAGATTTAATAGATTAAGTGTGTTGTATCCATACTATAGATTGTGGATACAACAAAAATCGGCCTACTTAGCCAACCTTTTTTAGTCTGTACTCTCCACTGCACTCTGAAGGGGGCACTCTACAGATATGTGGCTGCCCACCCAGCAAGTTAGGACCTAGCATCAACACGTGACTAAACACGAATCTGGGATAAACGCTGACATGTGGCAGGATCTGTACCACCAGGGGTGCATGGTAATTTACAGGCACAGGGACACAGGCGTGCTTAGAAAGCAGCTGGAGTGCCGTGTGCTTTGGGTAATGAGGAAGTCCGCCATGCATTCTCTGCTCCCTCATCTGCATGGACCAAACCACCACGTTTCACTGCCCCCCAAGGAACACCTCCATTTAAAAACCTGTGCAGTTCCGTGCAAATGTGGAGAGGTCTAGCACCCTCCTGTTCATCAAAGCGGGTTATCTAATATACGCTTTTAATAATAGATACACTGTATCCGAATGACCATAGCAGTGATCCGAACTTCGAATCTAATAATACAAGCACTCCGATTTCATACCTGGGGTGGGGGGGGTGGCAGCCAGCTTGGACCGCAGACCTTCACATTTTCTTGAGATTTTGCTTCCTCTCCTCCAGTGTCTCCCAGATTTTCCACCCTGACTTTTAATATTGTATCAGAAGGACACTGAACAGAACAGACAGAATACTACAGACCCGACTATTATATTGCGAGAGAATCATCATGTATCTGTTTATGTTCTGAAGAATTCAGTTCAGACTGACAAATGGAAGATTGATCCAAAACAAGTGAACCTGCACCCTAAAATAAAGAGCCGCAAATCGTAACAATTTTATATACTTTCCTACTACAAGTTCTCTGTGTCCTCAGGAACACTCCGAAGAGAAGGGATGTCGACCATGCTCTGCTAACTCACCCGATTCCCCCATCCGGCTCCATCGACCAGGCTCAGATGCAGGTGTACAGCTACACCACCCAATTCCACGTCCCGATTCTTCCATTCAGGCTCCATGTGCCACCTTGTAATTGCACTTGTCCATTTTGTATGATTCCCGCCACCTTGTCCTTCAAGGTCCAGTGGTGATAATTATTGTAGTTATTTCCCACAGAGCTGCAGAGAGATGTGAAAGTGCATTAATCTTGATTCTCCAGTCCAGCATAGGGCCCCTCGTTCAGTACAGCCCTTAAGCTCACTGACCAATAGCGCTACTGAATATTAAGGCCCAGTGATGTTCACTTGAAACCCCATGGTGCCACTCAACACTATTTTCTTTCTTCCTACTCTCAGGGTTTTCTGACTAGTCGTCTTTATAAGCTAGATTAGAAAGAAAGGAAGCTGCAGATTGTTTATGGGGACTCGCTGATGCTGATTGGCCAATTCAGCCAGGAGGCTGTCCTACCTGCAGCCAGTGACCCGCTTGGTAAAATCCATCAGAGGGCACTGCAGCTGCGACTGGCAAAAATTACACTGGATTCATATAAATCCTTTTCCAGTATAAATAATATCAGTAACTGTGAAGCCACAAACTGGAACGTCTGTATTGTATTTAGGAGGCTCTACACAAGACTCTCTCTCTTCTTATCTCATCCTACTAGAGATGCCTATAGCTTTCAGCAAGCCATCATATCCTCCTCCTGTCTGTAACTGTGTTCAAAATCAAAGCACCACAACTAACCAGCTCTTACTCGTGCCTCTCAGGCAGGTGACTTGGCTGAGTTCTCTCTCTGCAGCTCAAAATCCTTTCTACTGGAACTCTGTAGGGTCTGCATTCAGCTTCTCTTTCACATCTTCAAGCTTCTGTCAGCTTGGATGGCAAAGCGCCACCTCCAAACTGACCTTCCAGAGCATTCCATATCATCACTGGGCCATCGGAGGTGGTCTTCGTGTTCTGAGCCTTCAGCTGCCGCTTAATGAAAGTATAATTCACACTAAATTCTAAGCCTGTTAGGAGAAAAATTCCTCGGAAGCAACCGAATGCAAATGTATATGAACGAGGCAGGGGAAGGTTTCAGTTTGTATAAAATTAAATGTGTCTGTGTAGTAACATCTTTCTGATTATAACGCGTCCAGTCTTGACTGAACACTAACAAGCGGTCCTGATAGCAAGTAACAGAACCAACGCAAAAATGCATAACCCCTCAGTTTATCTACCGTTTAATATGTCAGTACACCAGTCCCGTACTTAACTCCATGCTTTATCATTCCATCCTGTCTGGCGCATGGAGCATTATCCCTCTTCCAGAAAACCATAACAGGGGCATCATTCATAAATCTCAGCCCTCTGACCCTTTGCGTCGCATATATGCCTCTGTCGACAGACGCCCGGCTGTCCCTAATTATTTGCAAGCCTTCTCTCTGTTATTTATGCGTCTCTGTCAATATTCACCGCCTGGAGCACAAGATCATTTTTCAAATGTATAACAGGCAAAGCTAAGAAGACATGATGAGGCTAGCAAGATAAGCTATTGGCAAGACCGATGGAAAGCGAGATGCTGGCAAGGGGGTCTGACCTGCTGGATCGTGGGACATTAGTTGAGACTGACTGGGTAGATTTGCGAGCTTCGACCAGCGCAGGAGGCAGCGGAGTTTGTGCTGGAGAGATCATGTGGTCAACAGCCTAGGGACTCGCCATACACCTGGAGCACCCAGTAGGCGCAGCTTGAGATCTGCGAGGAGGCGGCCTACTGAGGAACGTGGCCTTCGGCACAGTAAGTGAGCCAGGCAAGCTGAGCCCCGCGGCTGCTCGTCCCTGCAGAGTGCATCTCACGTCACCCTTCACCAAATACAAAGAAGAAAGCAAGTGAGCCCACTGTCATATTTTCCTGCTACCTCAAGGTCAAGCATACAGTTGAAGGTCATGATCTCATCCGAAGGCATTTATTGTTGTTAACTAGATTAAGACACCTGAGGCGTGCATAGCAAATTAATTTAAAGGAGATATACACAAAGAGATGCATAGAACTTTATATCACCAGAAATAATGTTATTTATATACCATTTATATACTGAGACACCCACCTTGGGTTATAGGACCTCCTTACATACACAGAGTGACTCCCCTCCTACCTTAAAATCCCTGGTGATGAAGGCAGTTCCAGGGGCATGAATGACTAATCAAACACAAAGAATACATTAAGTCTGAGTGCCAAAGGGCTGACGAGGCCATCGTCACTGCCTGCAAGGCTCCTCAAGGGCTCCCCCAGGTGGTCAGAGAGTACAAAGACACCACCTGTTGCCCCTTTAAACTTTCCCCGTTTTTTACAGTAAGCAGATTCAGAGAAATCGCTCCATAGGCGTGGCTGTGATGTGTTCATTTACAGATTCCCATGTCGTCTACCGGCTGAAACACCGAATGATGTGTCCCACGGAGAGCTTGACAACCTGCACTGAAGAGAGCGAGTCAGAAAGAAGGGTTCTGCTGGGGGCCAGAAAAGTATTTTAACTGGATGCAACACGGACAGGACAAATCCAGATGAATGCATGCCATCCAGCCATAATAACAGGCTTAGCACTATTATTAGTATTCTGTGTTAGTCAGTGTTGACTTTTGCTGACCATATAGGCAGCATGTCTCCAGAAAATAATAATAATTATCTGGCTAAGAGAGCACAAATATTTCTCTTTAACAGCTTCTTCACGTTTTTATCCACAAGAAACCTAATTTGGTGATTTGACCCCCCCACAGAGGCAGAGACACAGAACAGAGCATTGAGTGAATGAATAGCATGAATTAAATCCAATGCTGGACCGTTTTTGTACCAAGGGCCTGAAAGGGCTGCATCACTGACTCAGAACAGAGCCGCCCCTCACAGCCCAGACAGCGTCTCATAAAGCCGCAATATGTGATATTCTGCCCGCAGCCAATATCCCTGCCATCCTGCGGAGTTTCCCTCAGGCCCCCTTTGTATGGCTCGAGGTACCAGCGGGACTCACACCAACTCCGGATCTCAACCTCCGGCGTGGGGGTTCACTGTCAGGCTGGTACCGCTAAGCTTAAATATACAAGACATATTTTTGTGTGTGTGTGTGGGGGGGGGGGGTTGTTCTTCCTTCAGCAAATGTGGAGACGAGTTTCATTCTTGTGCTTCAGCGTGCGAGTCAGGCGGCCACAGTTTATTCGCATAAAAAAATCACTAGAGCCAGCTGATGGCTGCACTGATCAAAGGCCCCTTTGGCCCTGCTTCCCGCTACATGCCTGGAGCATCTCCAAAGGCTTCCCCATTCATCTCATTGGAGCCATTCAACACCTGGCTTTGGCAGCATAATGAGTCATACCTTGAACCTATTAATGCTAATCAGCGTTACCCAGAGGAGGATTCAAACATGCATTTAATGGGGTGATACAATAAAAGACGGTCATGGCAACGTTTGACCGTGTGATTTCCAAAAAAAGAAAAAGAAGAAGAACTTCTCCAAAATGATGTCGCTTCCTTATATGCATGATAAGTGAGGCCCTTTCATGTACTTCAATGCTCCCAACAGGGACGTCTAATGTCAGGATTAGACATAATTTTTTCAGTTTCTTGAGAGTAGATTAACCACAAGACCAAAAACCGCTGAGATCATCGTTAACTATATTGTTACTGGGAAGTTCCTGCACCTCAACTGTCAGCAAGGCGACACTGAGTCCACGCTTTAGAAGTGTCAGGCCGGTATATCAGTACGTTTGAAGTTAAGATTCAGCCTTACCTGCATCCTTCAGCTGTTTGCAGACATCATGGCTGAAAAGCAGAGAGGGAAGTGTTAGATCAGAGGCATCACAGCACTGAGGCTTCATGGGGGGGGGGGGGGGTGAGGAGCGGTGATGTAAGGCGACACACGCAGCTACTCGAGTGGGGTAGAGGTCTGAATTCCCACTGGACTGGGCCGAAAGGACCTGACACGTCTGCGGGAGTGAGCCAGGGACTGATATGCAGGATGGAAGGGACTGATACACTTGCAAGAGTGGGCAAAAAGGAATTCATATGTCTGCGGGAGCGGGCAGGAAGGGACTGATATGTCCGCGGGAGCGGACAGGAAAGGAAGTTAGCATTTTGAAAGTCCCTTGTCACTCCTGTGAGTGCTCAGCTAATGACAGCAGAGCCAAAACAAAATGCCTGAGGATGTAAGGATTTGAAAGATTTGAAATTCTGTCCTGTGCAGACCTCTATATGAGGGCTCCCAAAGGCTACTGCAGGACCCCCATCCCCTGTCCCCCCTCCTGAAAAAAAGGTAGTTAGTGTAATTGCTGGCCCTCCGCCTCAGTCCTATTAGGGTATTTTAACATTAACATTCTTCAACAGTTATTTAAGGACCATCTGTCCAAAAAAACGTCAAAATTAAATTCTGCTAATTCACTCTGCCATCCAGGTATGTTTGCTTAAATATGCGGTGCCACCAATGCACCTAAAGACACAAGGCAGGGTGCATGGCTGTCCTTGAGTAGCTGAGACAGGAGAGCACCTCACAGTGGCTGCTCAGAATGGTGCGGGTCTCAGTGGAATCGTGGCTTTCAGGGATAAAAGCCGGGCCGTCACTGTATCTCCACAGCATGAAAAAAGAACGTGATGTTGGGGAGGAAATGAAAAAAATCAGAAGAGGACAGGGAGGAACCAAGCAGGGGTGCTAACAGGCCCCATCAGCAGCTGTTAATGTCGGGCAGCAGGGCTCCCGAATAGCCTGTTTAGAGGTGTGGCAGGAGAAAGGTGCTGTGAGGTCACCCCCGTGCGCTGGTGGCAGCACGGAGTGGGGCGGGGGGGCTTGTAGGAAGTAAGTCGCATAGCCGTGCAGGTTGCAGGGAAGCAGAAGCGTGAAACGCGTGAGATTCAGTGTGAGACTTTCCCGCGTGACACCTTCCTGCTCCCTGTGGCTGGCAGCCTGCTTCTTATTGCTTAAATAGTGACGCTTAAACAGCATGAGTAACAGAGCAGTGGGATCAGCACTGTCTACCTGCCAGTCCAACCAAAAGCCTGTAGACGTACAGACAATGATGAGGTAGGCTGGCCCGCTCCACCTGACCTGGATTCCCACCTTTGCAGTTCATGCCAACTGTAAAAATGCCAAAAGCATGGGGAGCGTCTGTCTAAGAGGCGTAGCGGGGATGCACTCCATGTTTGCAGCACTATTCTGATAGGATTGGGACCTCTCCGCCAATAATCCCAGAAACCAGAGGGTTTGCAGTGTCTCACCTGATTTTGATCAGACCCTCTGCAGCTGCGAAGACAAACACCATTACAGGGGTGAACGAACACACAAGAGTCACTGTGTCTCCGGCCAAAGCTTCAAACGACATCCGGACAAAACAAAATCAAACAGACCAGTGAAAACAATCTGCTGCATATTTAAAACAATGCCACTTTCTATGTCATGTCCTAACCCTAGAGGGCGTAGAAACAGCAGACCCACATACAGAGCACAAATAAAGGTATTGTGGCAAGTGAGTGAGTCATTTTAATAAGGGAGATGACAGCTCTTTTAAAATGGAAGTTGCTCTGTTTATTATTAACAGCCATTGTTGGTTTAAAACTAGCAGCGGCACAGACAGGGAAGCCAAAAAGTTACACAACAGTTACATGCTAACTAAATATACACATTCCACAGCAAACATTACCCTGGTATGACATTTACTCTTTACAGAAATACACACACAGTGGGACCCGCTTATAGTGATCACTATAATAGTGATCAACCGTATATGGATCACAAAGTTTGAGACAGAATCATTCCTGTACAAATACTGTTTAATTAATCTGCATATAGTAATCAAGTCATATGCTTACAGTGTTCATTGTGTGTCTTTTTATTCATGACAACACACAACTCTCCCTTTCCAGGCCCCCACTGCCAGCCACCTCCCCATCTGCGCCACAGCGCCGGCTCACAAAGGCAGGCTCGTATTCTGAATGCCCTTCGGTTATAGTACACAGTTTGATTCATTCAAATGTCAAGCTTTTACACTGGCTTTTTCAATTGTACCCCCACCTTGTTTTTTATATTTGCTTATTCCCTACATGTCTAGCTGTTCTAAGGCTCCATCTGGCAATAAATCCCACGAATTACATTTTAGAAAACTCACGGAATTGGGGAAAGGTCAGCTGTAAACAAAGGATTCACAAGACACAGTTAATGTTCAGTAATGGCAACGAGAATGGCGGAACCTGCTAGCACATCAATTTTCAAACTATTACAACTAGCTGACAAGTTCATTGACAGATGGTAATAAGTTGTACCCCATTTGTTTATAAAGACACTGAGTAGCAAAACCCTTTGCTCAGGGAACTTATGCTCTGACATATATTGCGATATTGTGAGGTATCTCTGATTCATCATCTCTCTCTGTGATATTCTGCTGGTGAGTGTGTGTGTGTGTGTGTGTGTGAGTGCGTGTGCGTAACAGCTTCTCAAAGGGCGCTAAGAGAGGTACTGAACTTTTGGTACTGAAAAATTAGTACTGACCTGTTTCCACTGATTTCTGGTCTAGTACCAATACCTACATCAAACTACCAAACCAGCTGCAATGCCCATCAGGTACTGCGGTACCACTGCCATTTTGAAAAAGCATAGTTACAAACTCAGAAAACAACAATAAAGTAAAAGCAATAAAAATTAATGTGTGTAAAAATGAAGACCCAAGCTTTAACTGTGATCTGGTCAAACGAACAGATTCACTGAGGTCTGGTTGGCATGAAAAGAGAAAAGTATTTGCTGCACGATATTAGAAAAAAATCTGATATGGCACTGTGATTTTTTTCCAGCAAATACTGAAAGCAATAAAGCAACAAAGAAATGAAAAATTACCCGAAATAAACTATAGCCAAGTAGAACTTATTATCCATGAACAGTGGCCATCAAGTATATTGGTGGTGTTGCTGTGAGTTGTGTCAGCATTTGATTGGCGAATATCTTTCCGTGATCAGTTTTTGTTCGCTTTTCTCACTCATTCTATAAAATTTCTCATAAATGCGTCTGAGTGATAATGAATGATTATGATGATTATGATTATTAAAACTACAAAGCTTGCTATGTTTTGTTTCCTACGTTCCTAAGACAGAGTAAAAATGTTTTAGTGAAACTGAACCCCGTCCCCCGGCCCCCAACCTAGCCAGACTTTTAATATTTCAAAATACTGGAACTGTACTGGAAAATAACATTCTTTTTGAAAAGGCTGTATACATGCAAGATATATAATAATGTTAATTATAATATTAATTATATATTAATTATAATGCATATTATGTGTATAATACATATAATAATGCATACAGTATAAAGGTATGAAAAAGCCTGCATTGTGAGAATTGCTTGTGCATAACATGCAGTGTCGATTTCAATATCGCACATCGCCCAGCCCTTCAATATACTGTAAGAGCTGTTTTTGAATTCAGCATAACCCACCGTGCATTGTGATGATGTAATACTGCACCACTACCAGTGGAAAATGAACACAAGTAGCAGCACTGACTTGGGTACTGTTCTGGAGACCAGAAGTCCAGTACCTAGTGTGGTGGAAAAGTGCCATTATTCTTGCTCCATGGGAAACCAGAGAGCGTTTCTCTGACGAGCCAGGAAAGGCATAATGCATGAGAGGATCTCCACTGTTCTTTTTGCCTGGATTCTGGACCGAGCATTCCCGCCAGCTAACCAGGAGCTTTGCGCACACCTGCTTTCTCACAGTATGACATCGAAAGAGGCAGCAGAGAGAACCTTCTGCGCTTGCCTTTTCCTATATCGGCCCTGCATTCTCTAATGTGGTTGCAGCGATGAGGACGATGGCCCACAATTGGACCAAACTTGCTATCACTTGCAGCTGCACCATTCAGATTCAAGGTGCAAGAACTTTATGGGGGTCCCAAACAGTACTGTCGACACCCCCCTCCCCCCCATATGTAACAAAATCTGCAGGGGGAGGAAAGGAGATGTTTTGTCAGGGGCCAGAATTTTTGACTGCACCCCTGCCCACCTGTGTGTCATGGAGAGAAAGATAAGCAAAGGTAAAGGAGAAGATGGTCCATGTGGGTTTGGCTGGACTCAGGGCGGGAAAAGTACACGTGAGAAAGGGGTGAATACAGCGGCGGGATGCTAGCCTGACACCCGTGAGAGACGGCATGGCGCCGGCCCCCGCCTGGCAGGAAACACAGCTCTACCAAGCAGCCTTTGGTGCTACAAGTGAGAGCAACAGCGTGAACGTCAGCCGGTGTCAGAGAGCAGAGAGGCAGCAGGAACTAAGGGATGCTGGACAATAGGATTATGTTCTCAGTCATTTAACAGGGGGATGCATGTTAAACGAGGACACAGAGATCAGGATTAATGACACGTGAGGCTCAGTGTGGCATTTATTCCTGAGGGTTTCCACACACACACACACACACTGTAACACGATTCACAGGTCATCGTCCGATGTGGCTGTTTGCGAACCCAAAAGCAAGAATGACCAACTTTTTTATCTTTGGGTTTGAAAACTATCAGTCAGATTATTTATAACTAAATAATCAAAAATCAATTAAATTCCCAGAATTAAGTAAAATCACATAATAAGATCCTTCTACTCCCCTATGAAGCTAAGTAATTCACATATAGTTTGCTTTATGGAGTTTGGATTTGGGAAGACCAAAGCTGAGGATCACTCTCTTAGTGCTTGGCAAACACCAGTGAGCGGCAAGGTGCAGATCTGAACCAAGGGCACGTGCTGGAGGTGAAGACCACAGATCGCTCTGTCCTACACAGACACACACCTCCTCTCCATGCTGAAAACGACAGCAGAACGAAGGAGCGTGTCACTGCAGCACAACCTTAGGAGCGTATCACTGCAGCACAACCTCAGGAGCGTGTCACTGCAGCACAACCTCAGGAGCGTGTCACTGCAGCACAACCTCAGGAGCGTGTCACTGCAGCACAACCTCAGGAGCCAGTCTGAAGGACAGCAGCTTCACCCTGCTTTCTCACAGCAGGCATTTCTTTGAATTTGGTTGCTTAGTTGAGGCTTTTTTCTAGAAGACTCTACCCATTTGTCCAGCTGGACATTCTCCCAGAGCAATCTGGGTTTGAGGGTATCACAGCAGGAGCCCACCAGGCACCAGAACCTCCGGCAACCAGATTCAGTGACCTGTGCGCTGTTTTATCCCCTGGAATTATCAGGCAGTGAGCCGCGCCTGCTGAAAACACATCCAAGAGCTGAGAGACATATCTGCAGTGTCTGTGCATGACTGTCTTCTATTGTCCATTGTATTGTCTTTTCTTTCACCTACGTACATCCATTAAATCCTCTTTTGTACCTGCTTTGGATCTCATTTTAAGTGCTGGACCCTCACGAGGTCAGCTCCGTTTATTTATGTAAAGTAATTTCCACTTAAAGAAACTCATTACAGCCGGGCAGGTTCTTCCAGTCTTTTCTGTCCCACTCATCACACACTTATTCTGGAGATAATTATTAAAGCTCACTTAACGAACTTGTTTCAGCCCGATGGTTCCATCCGACTCGCACGCACACGTTTTAGCATTCCGTGCCCGTGTCCAAATCCTTAATGTCCTGCATTAAATAGGCCAGTGAATCTAGCTTCCAACTCTGGGGGCCACACACTCTCCACAGACATCACCATCACAGATACGAAAGACCTTGTGTGGCCTCTGATGGTTAAAAGTGAAGAGCCAGGCCTCCATCTAGACTCACCTCAGCCACTCCATTTAAGTGAATGGCAACACATTATGTCTGTCATCATTCCGCTTATAGCTTAGCAAGCTGATGTATGGTAGCTAATTATCAGTTAATAACTCCTGCCCTTCAGAACTGCACTGAGTGAGCACTGTGCGAAAATGAAGAGCAATCCCACAACTCACTCAGTCCATTTGTGTTATTTTTGTATTGCTTGCTTGAATGGAGACTCGGGTAACCCCCCGACACCAGCAGAATGCTCCCGGCTGGGCCCAGACTCCCCTACAGGTCAGACCGGAGACTCAGGTAACACTCCGACATCAGAATCTCCCCTCCAACCCTTACCTGCTCTTGCTTCTTCACAGCTCTCCTTGATCTTTCTCCGGCAGATGACTGCTAAAGCCACCAGGAGGCCCACGAGGCAGACGGCCAGACTCACTGTTACCCAGAGTGCCGCCAGTGGGAATGCCGGCTCCTGAGCTGCAGGGGAGAGTATGCCATGTGTCAGGGACACCACACTTCCAAATTACACACTTCCAAATGCTCCGTACGTGCGACAATCTTCACCGGCATCATCATCGCGCCTCCTTCAAAATACTCCACTTCCAGTAAGCTTCTGCATGCTCATCCCACATGTGCACAAAGGCACTGGCACACATCCTGTTCAAGGGGATTTAAAGGGGATTAACTCTCTCCACACAGACACAACAGAATTATGCAGCCACAGCCATTTTTTCTTGCCCTCTGATGAAAGCGATAAGCTGCCCGGCGTACCTGAGTGTGTTTGTGTGGAGGCGTGCCAACGTGGTCAGGGACCACTCGGCCGTTTGAGCTGCCAGTGGCCCCCCTACTGTTTTCTATAATTTAACAGTTATTCAATGGGGGGTGTTAAAATTTAATTGTTAGGTTAGTTGAGGCCCTATTTTACTGGAGACCCCTGGGCTTCTGTCCGGGTAAGGCCATTCGTTACAGCGACCCTGCGCAATCGGAGATGAGAGGTCAATGAGGACAGGCAGTGCCTGGTTTCTGTAGTGCTCTGCGGAGAACTTGGTAGCGGATCACAAACAGCAGCCTCACTAAACAAGCACCAGGCCGCCAGACTACAGCACAAACAGAGCCCCTCTCACAGTCCATTCTGGAAAGATAATTGAGAAAAAAAAAACCCAAAAATGGAGTCACGTTGGTGAAAAATGATGAAGCGTTTATGAAACCTCAGTGTGGGCTGTGAGGAAAATGAGACCATATTTTTGAGCTGGAGGAGGTCAATAGCAATCATCTCCTCTCCTTTTTTTTGGGAGGGAGGGAGGTGCTTTTCGACTTTTCCAAAAAGGAGAGATACCCGTCTTCTTTCATGCGGGAGGAGAGACTGATTGAAAACGTGGGTGGGGTCCCTGCATCCGCTGAGAAATGATCAGGGTACGGCAAGATTAAGGAGGAGAGGACGAGCAGGAAAGCCGCTTCCTCACAGGGGAGCAGGGGGGACATCAGCACTGACAGCATTTTCTGATGGTTTTCCTGTCAGGTTTATCGCACATATTCAGGAAATATTAAGCATTCATCGTGTAAGGTGATTAGACCTGTCACTCCCATTCTAATACAGTTTCAGCCATGCTCTCGTTAAATCACTCACAGCTATGTGAACAGTGTCTGAGAAAGGCAAACCGATCCATCAATTTACAGTAAAAATTACCTAGAAGTCCAAACAACAATAGCGACCGAAGCAGCTATTAGCGCCGCTAATGCTAATGTGACTGCTAGACTAATAGGGAATTGTGGGTGCGTTAGCCTGTGTGGTGGGACCAAGATGGCGACATGGTTCCTCACTCCCCCACGACAGCCTGATAAAGACAAATCCACTGCCAGCTATCATTTCTGCAGCCGGCCCCTAGACACCCTAGGGCTCACAATTTCCTGCCGTTGTTTCATGATGTGGTTTTCTTTTCTTCAGAGATAGATTTGTCTGTAACGACTCTGTTTTCCTACCGCCC
>JAODJX010000020.1:13255753-13266379 GCA_026776945.1 Isichthys henryi | reverse complement strand
AGCCAGGAGGTCCCTCCACAGACGCCCTAGCGTGGCCAGGAGGTCCTACCATGGATGCTTCAAAGCGACCAGAAGGTCAAACCAGAGATGCTCCAGCATAGCCAGGAGGTCCCTCCACAGACGCCCTAGCGTGGCCAGGAGGTCCTACCATGGATGCTTCAAAGCGACCAGAAGGTTACACCACAGACGCTCCAAGGTGGCCAAGAGGTCGCACCAAGGATGCTCCAGCATGGTAAGGAGGTCCCACCTCAGACACCCCAAGGTGGCCAGAAGGTCCTACCACAGACACCCCAAGGTGGCCAGAAGGTCCTACCACAGAAACCCCAAGGCGGCCAGGAGGTATCACCACAGACGGTCCAAGGTGGCCAGGAGGTCCCACGATAGATGCTCCAAAGCGTCCAAAGCGACCAGGAAATACTAAATGAAACTTGAACATGGACTTTGAAGGTAATTGTGCTCTTCTTCCAATGCCAAGCATAAACATTGTATTTGCTCAAGCTGTACTGCCAGTGGCCTCCAAAAACATCTGATAGCAAATCATGACGGCAGGCAGGTCGTTAAACACCACGGCTGAAAATAAAAGGACTGCAAATATCTAACCAGTAACAAAACATGCATCAGAAAGAGTTTGATCACAGGGCATGGAGGGCACCCACCTGTCATTGTGACGAAGGCATGTGCCTCCTGCCTCAGCAATGGGTTGTGCAGCCTGCAGCTGTATTTGCTGTTGGGCTCCAGCACCACCCGCAGGACACTGTGCACGCTGAACAGGCCCCTGAGAAGTTGTCACGTTATCATTCAGGTTGTGCCCATGACCATCCAGCCACAGCACTTCGGCCTCTGGGAAGCCGCCGTGTGCCATGCAGGTCAGGGACACCAAGCTGCCTAGACAATCGTGCCACAGCAAACAACTGGGGTCATCCGGAGACGGTGGAGATTGCATGAATTTATGTCAGCTCCCTTTGATATATGGCCGCTTGCGCCTTAGACGGGGGCCCCTTCAGGCCCCTCGCGCCTTAGACAGGGGCCCCTTCAGGTTGCTTGCGCCTTCTGTAAGCTCTCGCACTGCCAAAAACTGCACTGTGAGAAATATGATTACAGAGACAGCTTTCGATTTACCACCTCACTCACAGGTGCTGAGTCCGCCAGGTTAATTGCCAGTGACGGCTAAAAATAAGCATCTTTTATGTTACATTCCCTACCTTAAGTTAATCAGCCCATAAGGCATCAATGTATCCATCCCCTCAGCAAACAGAAACACTTTTCAGCACACTTAAGGAGTCTAACACGTGATTCTTACTTAAAATGCAGCATGTGATATGGGAAAGCAGAAGAGGACGATGTCTATGGGAGAGAAAGAAGAAGCATCTGGTTGATAAGGGGGTGCTGTACGCAGTGGGACAGTCCAATCAGAGCTGTCTGTTCTGGTCAGTCATTGACCTGGATGTCCTGTGACATTCAAGGTTTTTGACCTAAAACAGAACTGACTGCCAAGGGCCATATTTTTCTCCAGTTTGGATGTGTGGTTAGAGTCCATGTGCTTGAATGACTGGCTTTTGTTATGGAGTAAACCAGCAATCAGGTGGATAAGGACAGTGAAGGCTGCAGACTCAGAGAGACTCACCGGCAACCTGCAGCAGCACGGAGGCGCTGTTGTACATGCCCAGCCTCACGAAGCAGGTGAAGCCGCCGTCGTCAATGATGCGCACAGCATGCAGGTGCAGCGAGATGTTGCCGGATCCCAGCTCGGCGAAAAACAGGCATGTACGGTTGGTGAAGGCCTGCCCCTGCTCAGCCAACTCGTCACGCCCCCCCCTAGGAGCCGTGCACTACGCGTCTGGTGTCTGTCAGCTGCCAGAACACCGTCAACTCCGACAGGTTGGACGTGCCACTGGGGCCGTAAGAGCAGTTCAGGGTGGCATCCTGGCCAAACAGTGCCACCACTGGCAAGTCTGGGACCTGCACCTCAAGGCCTGCTGTTTAAATTTAATAAAATTTACAGCTTATTCAGCTAGTTAGCTGGATGGATACCTGTGGATTAACAGCCCCCAAGGTTGCAGATTTGATTCCATGCCCTTCATAAGCATGCCCCCCACTGTCAATGCCTGTTTTCCCTGGTGTCAACCCCCCCCCCAATAATACTGCAGGGTCTCCCCTGCCTCATGTGTTTTCCTGCCACCACCTTCTCAGCATGCACAGTTAAACACTGTAACCCACAGGACGCAGGAGCTTATCAAACAGGCAGACAGTGAAAGCACTCCAGGTCAGTAGCCCTGCCCCCATCGCGCTATCCGTCACTAGCAGACCGACAGCCACAGTGCCCGTTAGGGCTTTCTGAACCAAGACGTCATGTCCTTGGACCCTGGGCACAGAAACAGTCCCCAGTGCTGGCTGCTTAGAGCAACGGGGGAGGACAGACACGCAAGGGCCACCAGACATGACTCGATTTGCCGAAGACGGGACCCGAGGGCACGGCGGGCTGTGGAAGCTGCCCCCGCAAAAGGGGGGGGGGGATGCCGTGCCGCCCGGCCCTGGCAGCAGCAGACTACCCTTGCCCATCTGTCACTGCGGTCGACGCAGCAGGAAAGAGCACACGGCTTAAAGACTGCGGCGGTGGAGCCAAGGTCAGCCACAAGAGGTCAGCGATGAGTCAGTTTCAGACTAGATGACTTTTCACTATCAATTTAGACTGCAGCTTCAAGCCGAACAGTTTGTACATCATTAGAGGAGAAAAGAGGACAAAGGCAGGCTTGGCAGGAATGTCACTCAGGCATGTCTAAAGCTTCCAGCTGACATCGCCTTTTCTGACAGACTTTACAGGCAGACAGGATGTTTTCTGACAGGTTTCACTGACGGGGAACCCAGCTCCATACGAGGTCGCTCTCACTTTGGCCCCCCACCCCCAGAGCCCTTACCACAGCTGTCTAGTAAACCTGCTGAAATGCTTTCACTGGCCTAGCTGTTTCTGTAGCTAGATAAACGATCATATCTAAAGGCTCCGTTTTGTTCGTCTGCCCAGTGTGACGGACCCTCGTAGCAGAGCTTTCCACGTGACGGTGTGATTGTTCCACAGCTTGGCTCACACAGGCCAGTGTGAAGTTAACAGCTCCCAGTTTCATGCAGGGCCACACGCGCCACACTGCCCTGTCAGGCCGTAAGTGTTCAGCTCGCCGTATCCCACTCAGTGAGCTGCAGACACACTGCCACCTGCTGGTAGTATTGATTATCACAGGTCATTGACTCAGCAGTATGAATGCTTCATATGCCTGCCCCCCCCCCCCCCCTCGCCAAACAGGGATTCTGTGTCAGTTGGGAATGTATTAAAATCCCTGCCATCCAGACTGCCATCAAATCCTGAATAATTTACAGCGTATCACCTCCAGCGATTATTAATGTCTGCTTCCCTCCGCTGACAAGAAAAATTAGAAGTTCTTACTTGCTGGGTTAGCAAACATTGTTTACCGGATGTTTATATCCCACGGCATCTCATTCTCTGCCGTAATCCTGTGACAAAGGGACAGAGGTCCCTCTGAGGTCCCTGAACGCAAGCAGCACCTGTCATCGATCATCCGTCACTGTGTCACTGCTCCACATTCAGGGGCACGTTGATTATAAAAGACAAAAGCCCTCATAACTCCAAAGTACTGGCTGCTGATGACGGAGAAGGTCCTCGAGTAATGGGGGGGAGGGGGGGTTGAGGACGGGCAGGTCTAGCTATCAGGGTGTCACTGTGCCCAGCCTGTAGCCAGCGTCTATGCCCCTGACGTCCCAGTTGCTATGGTGAAGGCCAAAGTACAAAATAACTTATTCATGTCTTTGAAGTGGAAAAAAGTGCAAGAACTGGAATGAAACATCAGTGCAGCAGACAGGTGCTGCTCATCTGTTATGATGTCAGATGCTGAAGCTCAGCACAGGGGTCAGGGGAGCTAGACAGGGAGGGAGGGGTCTCCATATGTCAAAGTCGCCCCTTTTCTGTTGGTTTAAATGAGGAGGGGCCCGCAAGGTGCAGAAACCGAGAGCAGTGATCGCGGACGGGCAAGTAATCAGACTGTTTTCTGGGCTTCAGTGGAGGACACAAGAGCGGGGCGGTGGAGCAGGGCAGAGGAAATGAAAGCGAGGGGTCCGCTTTGAGCTGCCACTTTGAAATAATATCAAGAAAGGATCCGGGGCAGAGATGGGTCTCCGACTGGCTCCCTGCGGGAGATTATGCCTCGCTGGGGGTGAGTGTGAGTTCCGGGGAGCTCTGCCTCACTTAATTGGATTGGGGTCACACCAGCTTAGGATGCCTCCCCCTGCCGGCCCCGGCGTCACCTGACCCGCTGCAATCGCCCAGCTACAGCTGGCAGCGTGCCAGTGACGGCCCATCGGCACACAGACGGGGGACACGGCTGAGGGCGGCCCCAGAGAGGCGGCACTGTGTGGTGCGGTACCGGCGGGCACCAGGGCAGCCAGCTAAGTGGGACAGATGGGAGAGTCGGCATCTGCAGCACACTGATCACGGCGGACTGCTGAACGGCACACGAGTGTCATGAAGCTAAAAGCTAACTCAGGACAAATGCGCTTAAAGACAAGCCTCCGCCAAGCTGGTACTGACGCCATACTCGCATACCAAGGGGAACGGAGCCACCTGCTGGTAGCTTTGCAGTACTGTGGCCTCTGGTTCTGATTCAGCAGATGATAATCCCACAAAGTCACGCGACACAAGCACTCGCGAGAGTCATGGCTGCACTATGGGTGCACGCAGTTACCCGACCATGGTCACATGGGATCAAAAACACATATTAAGAGCCACAGACTCAGAGACTGACATTTACACACGTGCTGTCATGCCGACACACAAACCAAGGGTGTACGCTCTCACACCAAGCCTCACACAAACCCAGAGGAAAGAAATGGAAAACTGCCACAAAGGCTGGAATCACAAGGCACACTGGTTACACTACTGTCTCAATTTCAGGCCCTGGCAGCACTCCTTCCTGTTGGAGCTAAAGTGAAATTGCAGTGTTGATTACAATGACAGCTTAATTACCCTACTGGATGCCACAAGGACACCGAAACACTAAATAAAGGTGAGAAAATTGTTAGGATCCACTAGGTAACCTGTAAGTGTGGACAGAGCTTTCTTGGCAGCTCACCGCAGTGTCTGCACACCTCCGGGGCAAAGAGCGAACAAGAAAGGGCTTGAAGAGGTGGGAGCAGCACAAGCTTTCAGTGTAAGGTGATACAAGAGCAGGGGCCGGGACTGTCTTCCCTTCTGTCAGTAGTTGCTAAACGTCAGGATGGGGTGGGGGTAAGGACCAGGAAGTGGTGTAGGACAGACCCAGGTAGGGGTAGAGAAAAGGCCCAAGAAGGGGTGGGGGAAAGGACCAAGACGACAGGATGGGGGACCAGGAAGAATGGAAAGCTTCTCAGAATATAGGGCATGAAATGCAGCAACACTGAGACACACATACCTAAATGAAAGAGGCTAACAGCATTACCCGCTTACGGCTCACCAAGCCTGTTCAGGTCCTTCTCATACAGCAACACTTACTCATTCCCTGGGCCTCACGTCAAACAGCACTCTGCTTACTGGGGTGGAGCCGCTCACCCCATTAATGAATTACAGCATCCAAAATACAAACCTGGCACACAGCTCTGGGCTTTACCGGAGGCAAAAGGCAATCGCGAACAGATGCTGCATGAGGTCCGTGAGAGCGAGCGAGAGTGCTGGGCTGAAAAAACAGCGGGGGGAGTGGCTCTGGACATGGCCTTTTGGCAGATTCGGGGATTCGCATTCTGGCCACACGGCAGAGAGCATGGATTCCACATCACACATGCATCGCAGCAAAAGGCAATTTCTTCTGAACCAGCCCTCCGCTGGCTCTAAAAAGACACTTTGCTGGCCACCATCAAATTAGACTGGACATCTCTCATTTGAAATAACGAGACTAAATTGAATTCCTGCACTGAACCGAGTTCCCCTTTCTCTCACCTTGCAGAATAAACCACTGGGGTCAGTGAAAGGTCATGCAGATTTAGCAAACCTTCAGAATCCCAGCATACCCACCTGGCCATGAACAGGAGTCCCAGAACTCCCTGCCATAACACCCTACAGCTACATGATTAAACCAGAAAGAGTCTGACTACCATACCCATTAGATGAATATATGCAACCCGCGCTTATCAGTTACACAGCAGCGCTTCCCTAAAAGCCCCAGATGCATTTTGGGTACAGTTCTACACTCAGTGCTGATGCTTTACCCATGTTCTGGAGTTTCAGGGTTACCCAGCACTGCCGGGACTTTTGACAACACATGACACTCAGAGTCCACCTCTGTCTCTTTATGGTTAAAACTGCACCCAGTAATAAAGTTATCATTTATATGCATATAAAATTCATGCATCTGTTCGCCCATAAACCGAAACTCCACATCCAGCAAGCAAAACGGACTTGCAGGTCCTGGCACTAAGGACTGTCACTTGGTCAGGTCATGGAATCCATTTTAGTGTCCCTGACAGCTCAGTCACCACCAGCATGCACCAGCCAGTCCATAGTGAACTATGCAAACGGTGTGTCAAGCCAGGCCAAAGGGTGTTTTAGAGCACTGCTCGTATTTCCCGGCTTCCCGGCAAGTGTGAGAGTCACCTCAGTCAAGGAAAAATCCCTGCTTCCATCAGCGCATTGCCAGGGGGATTTCTGCAGAAGCTTTAACCTCCACTCAACCCATAAACTCTGGCTAGAAACTCAAACAGAAAGACAAAAAAACTGCTGCTTAGCCGAATCCTGCAGGGATAGTCAGCAAGACGACGTAATGTCTCAGTGTTTAGCCGCTTAGCAGATCCTGCTGGCCAGAGCTTTAGAGGTAATTGTGAAGTCACACAACATATGTAGGCTCTTGGCTTTTATACAGCCGGGTATCTTTCTGAATGGGGTTGTTTACACAAAGTGCCCCAAAGATGCAACAGTAGATACATCCTCTGGTCGAAACAGCAAATCCTCCGCTTGCCCCCCCCCCCAGCAGACTAACTGGTATGTTACAGCTCGAGTGCTGGAGCAGCCTGGGTTCATTGGGACCAAACTGAAGGAACACTGTACATTACACTTATTTGATGTTTTTTGTAAGTTGACTGTTCACTGAGATGTTTTTTTGCTGCTCCGTCTTAATTCAGAGGCACTCTCATGTTGTCGGAATGACTGATTCAGAATGGGGGTGCTCTGTGTGTGCATCCAGGGGACCCCCTCATGTTTGACTGCCCCATGCTCCGCAGAGCGAGCACTCACCGCAAGTTTGAAGGCCGAGCAGTGTGGGTATCTGAAAAGTAAGCAGGTCCATTGCAAACACGGCACACAACCTCTTTGGCCGTGGCACTGCAAGAAAAAACACACCAGTATTTCACTGAACATTTTAAAGATAGAGCCTAAGAGAATAAGCAATGTCCAGTCCCAACCATCGTCAGCCTCAGTGGAAACGTCTGTATTTTGTGTCTGTTTTCGGCAAAGCGTGTTCTTGGGTTCATATGCGTGGGTGCGTGTGAGTGATCTTCTGAGGCCGGCCTTGGAAGCATGTGAGCAACACGTCCAGACCTAGCAGCAAGGGGTGGGACGGTTCCAGACTCAGCACGGCAAACTGAAGGGCCAGAAATTTGGGAGCAGAGCGGGAAATAAACAAACAAACATGTAGTCAGTAGCGAACACCCACACAAACAAGAACGGCATGCTCAGGCCCATGGACAGTTGTCACGCCCACTTTCACATGTGTTAATAGTAATAAAATATATTCATATACATTATTTAATTAACGTGGTAAACAAAAACCAACTGCACACACTTTTATGAACTGCAGAACTTGTCTCTTTGCAGAAAGCAGAAGATGGGTACTGACATATATTTGTGACCTGTCTGAAGCCCCAGGGAAATTCTCACTCTTTCCACCTTTTGTGCCAGGACTGTCCGCCCTGTGAACGTGGCCCCCCCCCCCTTCCGTTTTGTCACCCCCAGCCACATCCCAGCCGCCCCATGCTTGAGGTGACTCAGGCAGCCCTCTGGGTAGATGGGTGTGGCCCAGAGGGGAAGTGATTGACAGGATCGGGGCCCGCTCCCATGAGTTTGCACAGGAAGTCGTGGGAGAACTTCGTGCGGACTAGCAGAGCGCAGACAGCGTGTGCGGGGGAGGGCCCAAGGCGCTCAGGAAGTCACTCCAGATCCCACTGCGAGACGGACATCCGCTACTGGGTCCCACAGACGTCGCGGGCTGGCAGTGGACCACTCCGCACATCCCAACGGTCCGTCCGCCGTGGTGCCTGCCCAGCTCTTACCCGCAATGACGTCCGACTTGGCCTCACCACAGAGAGTGACCACAGCATATGGCTGAACGGAAAATTTCAGCCATGCCACAGAAAGTTCTGGGTAAACACTTTCTCTGTGAATACTGTACTATGTCTGAGCTCAGATGTCATGGAAATAGTCTTAGAAATAATGGACCCACACAATCTACTGTGAAGAAAGTCTTCATTTTCATCCACCGGACCTTGTGGCCCTGCTGTGAGCTGCTTCTTTGGGGGGAAATTAAATGCTGCACCTTAAAAAATGGGATAATGAGGAAGCCAGCCTGAGCATGGTTTCTACACACATTCCAGAGCTTGCTATGCCTTATGGGAAAGGAAAGCACAAGCTTTTGGTCTCACACTACATATCATCAAACATGGGCATTAGGAATTCTCGCACTGTAGCTCAGGAGACTGACACACACACGAATACACACGAATACACACACACACGCACACAGCTTGCTCTGATCCACTGTGTTTTTACTACACGGCACATTTTCATGTCCGCTGTACAGTCAGCTGTTTTGCACACAAATTGGAAGTTCTTGCAGAGCTATGCACAAAAGTTCTGCAAATTTAAATACAAAGTTCCATCAGAAGTGCAGTTTAAGTTCATTACTGTAGTTTCAACCTGGGTTATGCCGTTAAGATACTAGACAAAGCAGCTTTAATTTCAGTGGTATCTTTTAAGGTATTTTACAGGCATATCGCTATTTACTAACTGAAAATGGCAGCCAGAAATTATGAATGAATAAAAATTAACTTAAGGTGCAGCTTTTTAATAGGTTTTGATTCTGAAATGATTTCAACCAGGGTGTTTGTTCTAGAGTACAGCTTCCTGCTAGCTACACGTTGATGACACATCTCAGATCTTCACCAGTTTTCCTCCGTGGACGTTTTTCCTAGTCAGCCGACTCTCAAGCACAAATAACTGTTGGTTGACATCAGATCATTTCTAAAAAGTCACCTACAATGACTCACCGAGAGCATGCTGAAGGATGACCACCAGACTGTATCATGCCCACCAACAGCCTGCACTTAGTGTGGCCAAAGCCCGGTGAATGACTTAGGTGCATCAAACTGAGCAGGCACCTGTTTGGAAACAACTACTGACAGAGTAATCATTACTCATTTTGAAAACCACCACCATCTGAATAAAGGGACTTAGGCACAATCTTCTTAATCAGAAGGACTTGAATGCATCCTGACCTGGACCTGGACCACACTAGTGCAATATCCTGTCAACTTGCACTAAAATTCTTATTCCAGCTGAAGTTTGTTATTGGAGAAAAAAATATTCAAAAACTTACCCTATTGAGAACTCTCAAATTCCACAAAGTACCGACCGACCAGCACCAGCGATTGGAAGAATTTAAAAATAGTTTCTTTGTGACTTCACAATTACCTCAGCGACACCCACATACATGATGCCCAGGGCCCGCGCTCGTGCTCTCGTGCTCTCTGGACGCAGAGCGCGGAGCGCCGAGCCCGCAGCCGGAACTGCAGCGCGTGCACGCGGAATCACCGACGCGCACGCAGCCCCAACTCCACCAGCGCGATGTAACGCACGGGGCAGCACCAAGGCTCGGGTCTCTCACCTCCAGCCTCTGTAACCTTTTCTTCCTTGCTGTCATACATTAATACCTCACGTATTTTGCAGTTTGTAATTATCCGTTGTAAAGATCATTTCGGAGTCATAACAGGGTTTTATTGTTCTAACACAGGTTTATGTAATGTAAGTATTTTGAAAGTGGGCCTGTTTCGCAAGTGTGGGATTCACGCATTACAAAATAACGTATAGCTTAAGGGTAATTTTTAACCAGCCGAGAATATGGTGAAACTCAAGAACAGTCTTCCAAATGCCCTTCTTTGTATGTTTTATTCAATTACATTTGCTCAAAAAAAAAGCTCTTAGTTGTCAAAGCACAGCAAATATGTTTGTCCAGCTAACTTCTAGCTGCAGGATTTGTGTCCTGTTCTTTCCAGAGGCTTCCTTCACTCTCTCTCTCCCTGCACTAATTCTACTGAGATGTTCTGGATCAGTGGTTCTTGACCCCAATCTTGGATGAGCCACCACTGTAGAGAAGGGGCCCCCAGCCCTGGATCCCGGGTGAGCAGAGCATGCTGCTGTTCATTCACCCACAGATTATAAGGCATCCATATCAGAAGGTTCATTCGAACCCTGATTTTAGCACAAATAAATCCATCCATCCATTTTCCAAATCGCTTATCCTACTGGGTCACGGGGGATCCGGAGCCTATCCCGGAAGCAATGGGCACGAGGCAGGGAACAACCCAGGATGGGGGGCCAGCCCA